>JACGWG010000056.1:76071-96948 GCA_023678865.1 Polistes exclamans
AACGCGGCTGTCGATACATGTGATTGGCGTAATAAATGTAGTGGGAGAACGCGAGCTAGAAGAAAGAAAGAGCCCTTGCAAGCATCTTAGCGCTACCGTGGTTACCACTAGAACAACGATATTCCTTTGTCGCATGCATCTTACGCATGGCAGTGTCGTACGCGCCTAGGTGCTTCGCCCTACTCACTCGTTGCGTGGGATACGCAACACTTATATTTAAGAGAAAAGAGATTTATTAAGTTAGGTACTGTTATTAAAATAGAAAGAGATTTGATAAGTTTAGTACTTTAATTTAAATAGTAAGAAAATTTTTGTGATAAGTAATTTCATTTAAATTGAAAGGGATTTGATAAGTTTTGTACTTTTATTGAAGTAGAAAGAGATTTGATAAGTTAAGTACTTTCATTTAAATAGAAAGAGACCTAATGAGCTGAGTACTTTTAAGCAAATAAAAAGAAATTAAGCGGGTTAAGTACTTCCCTTATTATAGAAAGAAATTTGTGAGTTTAGTACTTTTATTTAAATAGAGAGAGATTACATGAGTTGAGTCCTTTTATTTAAAGGGAAAGAGATTTAATAAGTTGATTACTTTCTTTTGAGTAAAGAGAGATTTAATGAGTGGAATATTTTCTTATAAATAGAAAAAAAATTACTATGTCAAGTGATTCCATTCAAAATAAAAAGAGATACAATATGTTAAGTACTGTCATTTAAAAAGAAAAAGATTTAAAAAGGTTATACTTACACTCAAATAGAAAGAGATTTTATGACTTAGGAACTTTCATTTAAAAGTAAAGGAATTTGATTTTCAAAGTACTTTCATTTATATGAAAAGAGTTTAAATAGGTTAAAAACTTACGTTTACATAAAGAAAAAAAAACTAAGTTAGTACTTTCTATAAATTTAAAGGAGGTTTGATGAGTTTGGTACTTTTTTTTAATTAGCAATAGATTTGATGTAGTTTGTACTTCCATTCAAAATAAATGAAATTTAATAAGTTGAGTACTTTCAAGAAAGTTGAAAGATATTTTATGAGTTAAGTATTTTTATTTTAATACAACGAGATTTATTTAGCTGGGCACTTTTATATAAATAGAGAGGGATTTGATAAGTCAAGTACTTTCACTCAGATGGAAAGTTAATTATTGAGTTTAGCTCTTTTATACAATTAGAAAATGATTTATTGAGTTAGGTACTACCATTCTTATAGTAAGAGATTTATTAAGTTTAGTACTTCAACTTAAATAAAAAGAGATTTGATGAGTTGAGTACTACAGGTAAATGAAAAAAGATTTGATAAGTAGAGTTTCTTTTATCAAACAGAAAAAGATTTTACAAGTTAAGTACTTTAAATTAAAAAAAAAAAAATTTGATGAGGTAAGTACTTTTATTTAAATAGAAATTGATTTGATGAGTTGATTACTTCAATTTAAGTACAAATACATTAGATGAGTTAAAAACTTTTATTTAAATGAAAATTATTTAAAAAGTAAATTATTACTATTCAAATAGAAAAAGATTTAATGCGTTCAGTACTAATATTTAAAAGCAAAGAGATTGATGATTTGAGCATTTTTGTTTAAATAGAAAAAGGTTTTAGAAGTTAAGTACTTTCTTTTAATTAGAAAATTATCTAAAAAGTTAAGTAATTTTATTTAAAAGGAAAAAATTTTAATATGTTAAGTTTTCTTAATTAAAAAAAAAGATTTAATGAGTTAAATACTTTCTTATAAGCAAAAGCATATTTGATAAGTTTAGTACTTTTATTCCAACAGAAAACTGTTTAATTAGTGGAGATTTTCTATTTAAGCAATAAGAAATTTAATGAGTTGAGTACATCTAATCAAGAAAAAAGAGATTTTTTAGTTATGTATTTTCATCTAAATAGAAAGAGATGTGATATTTTGAGATCTTTTATTATAAATTTTTGAGATTTAAAGAGTTAAGTACTATATAATTCAAATGAAAAGAGATTTAATGAGTGTAGTTATTTTATTTAAATAAAAAAAGATTATATGAGGTAAGTAGTTTTATTCAAATAGAAAAAGATTTGATATTTTAAGTACTTTTACTTACATAGAAAGAGATTTAATGCATTTAGTACTTTCATTTAAATAGGAAAAGATTTGATGCGTTAAGTACTTTTATTTAAATAAAAAGAGATTTGATGAGGTTAGAGCTTTTATTAAATTTAAAGATTATTTAATGACTTTAGTAGTTTTATTTACATAAAAAGAGATTTAATGAGTAGAGTACTTTTATTTATTAGAAAGAGATTTGATAAGTGAAGTACTTTACTTTAAATGGATAGAGATTTGATGAGGTAGGTACTCTTATTTAAATATATAAAGATTTGATAAGGTAAGTAGTTTTATTCAAATAGAAAAATATATTATGAGTTAGAACTTTCATTTAAATGGAAAGAGATTTAATGGGGTGAGTACTTTTGTTTAAATAAAAAGAGATTTGATAAGTTAAGTACTTTTTTCTAAATAGAAAGATTTTAAACTAGGAGAGAACTTTTATTTAAATAGAAAGAGTATTGATTTTTTTAGTACTATTATTCTAGTAAAATAGGTTTAATAAATTAGGTATTATGATTTAAATAAAAGGAGATAAAATTACTGGATTATTTTCATTTAAATAAAAAAATAGTTAATAAGTTTCGTACTTTTAATCAAATAAAAAGAAAATGGATCTGTATAGTACTTTTATTTACATGAAAAGAGACTACCTACGCAAAGTAATTTTATTTTTAGAGAAAGAAATTGAATTTTTTAAGTTCTCTTATTTGAACAAAAAGAAATTTAATAATTGTAGTACTTTAATTTAAATATAAAGAGATTTGATTACTTAAGTACTTTTATTGAAATAGAAAAAGATTTGAAGAATAAAATTACTTTTCTTTAAATAAAAAGACATAAAATGAATTAGGTACTCTTAGGCAAATCAAAAGAGATATTATGAAAAAATTATTATATTCAAATAGCAAGTTATTTTATAAGTTAAGTACTTTTATTGAAATAGAAAGAGGTATGACAAGTAGGGAATTTTTTATTTAAATGGAAAAAGATTTGATAAGTTAGGTACATTTATTCAAACTAAAAGAGATTTAATAAGTTTAGTACTCTCATTTAATTAGTAAGAGATATAAAGAGTTAAGTACTTTATTTTAATAAAAAAAGATTTTTTAAGTTTAGTACCTTTATTTAAATGAAAAAAAAATTTGATAAGGTTAGTACT
This sequence comes from Polistes exclamans, assembly GCA_023678865.1. NCBI lineage: Eukaryota > Metazoa > Arthropoda > Insecta > Hymenoptera > Vespidae > Polistes > Polistes exclamans. Next base: position 79,315 of record JACGWG010000056.1, read on the forward strand.
TACATTTAGAAAGAAAAAGATTTAAAGTGTTGAGTACTTTTGATAAAAGGGAAAGAGATTTGATAAGTTTAGTACTTTCGTTCTAATTGAAAGAGATTTGATGACTTAGGTACTTTTATTCAAATAGAAGGAGATTAAGTTAGTTGAGTATTTGCATTACATTGTAAGAAATTTAATAAGTTAAGTACCTAAATTTAAATAGAAAGGCATTTGATAGATTTGGTACTTTTATCCAAATAGAAAAAAATTTAATGAGTTAAGTTCCTATATTTAAATAGAAATAAATTTGATAAGTTAGGTAATCTCATTTAAATAGTAAGAGATTTAGTTCGTTCAGTTATTTTAATCAAATAGAAAGAGAATTTATAAGTTCTATAGTTTTATTCAAGCAGAAAGAAATTTGTATAAGTTAAGGACTTTTGTTCAAAGGGATAAAAATTCGATTAGTTCAGATCTTTTATTAAAATAGAAAAAGATTTGATAGGTTAAGTACTTTTATTCAAATAGGATGATATTTGATAGGGAGAGTAGTTTTATTTAAAAAAAAAGAGAAATAATAAGTTAAGTACTTTCTTCCTAATATAACGATATTTGATTAGAAGAGAACTTTTATTTAAACAGAAAGTGTTTTGATGAGATTAGTACTTTTATTTAAATAGAAAAAGAATTGATATTTTAGGTACTTTTACTCTAATAGAATAAGATTTATTAAGCTGCGTACTATGATTTAAATAAAAGGAGATTTGATGAGTTAAGTATATTTATTTAAATAAAAAAATTGTTGATTAGTTAGGTACTTTTAATCAAATAGAAAGAGATTGCATTGTTTAAGTACTTTCAGTTACATAGAAAGAGATTTATTGCCTTAAGTAATTTTATTTAATTAGAAAGAAGTTTGATTTGTTAAGTTCTTTTATTTAAACAAAAACAGATTTATTGAGTGCAATACTTCTATTTAAATAGAAATGTAATTGATGAGTTGAGTACAATTATTTCCAGAAAAAGAGATTTGTTCAGTTGAGTACTTTCATTCAAAGAGAAAGAGATTTAATTATTTGAGAACATTTATTCAAAAATATTGAGATTTTAAAAGTTAAGCTATATTATTTAAAGGGAATAAGATTTTATAAGTAGAGTTCATTAATTCAAATCAACAGATATTTAAATAGATGAGAACTTTCATTTAATTAAAAAGAGATTTGATGCATTAAATACTTTTATTCTAATGTAAAGAGATTTTATTAGTTTAAAACTTTTATTTAATTTAAAAAATATGTGATGACTAAGTACTTTTATTCCAATAGAAAGAGATTTGATGAGTAGAGTACTTTTATTTAAATACAAAGAGATTTGATAAATAAACTACTCCGCTTTAAATGGAAAAAGATTTGATAAGAAAGGTACTCTATTTTAAATATATAGAGATTTGATAAGGTAAGTAGTTTTACTCAAATAGAAAAAGATTATATAAGATTATTAAAATTTTTATCAAAATGGAAAGAGATTAGATAGGATGAGTACTTTTATTTAAATGATAAGAGATTTAATAAGTTAAGTACTTTCTTTCAAACAGAAAGTAATTTTTTTTAAAAGAGAACTTTCATTAAAATAAAAAGTGTTTTAATATGTTAAATACTTTTATTAAAACAGAAAGAGAATGGATATTTTGAGTACTTTTACTCTAGTAGAAAAATATTTAATGAGTTGAGTACTACGACTGAAATAAAAGGAGGTATGATGAGGTTAGTATTTTCATTTTATTGAAAAAATAGTTGATGAGTTAAGTACTGTCAGTTAAATAGAAAACGATTTGATAAATTGAGTACTTTCTTTCAAATGAAAAGAGATATAATATGTTGATTACTTTCATTTAAAGGGAACGGGATTTAATGAGTTGAGTTCTCTCATTCAAATAAAAGAGATTTAATGAGCTAAGTACCTTCCTTTAAATACAAAGAGATATGATAAGATTTGTACTTTCTTTTGAATGAAGAAATTTATTGAGTTAAGTTTTTTTATTCTAAAAAAAAAAGATTTTATGAGTTGATCATTTTCTTTTAAGTAATAAGATATGTAACGAGCTGAGTACTTACTTTTAAATAGAAAAAAATAATTAAGTTTAGTACTTTTATGCAAAAATAGATAGAAATGAAATAGATTGAGTACTGTCAGTCAAAAAAAAAAAAATTTAAAAACGTAATTATTTTCACTCAAATAAAAAATGATTTTATTATTAGGTGTACAAATAAATTTCCGCCGTTTTTTTATTAAAAATTAGGTTTTTATTTTAGAAGATTAGTAATTTTAAGGTTATTTAAAATACTGTCGATCACTTGTAATGACTTTTTCCCATCTCTCAGGAAACATTCGGATCCCACGTCGGAAGAACTCCTTGTATTTTGAGGCTATCCACGAATCAACCCAATTTTTGGTATCTTCATATGATTTGAACCGCTGCTCCGACAGAGCATGTGCCATGGATCGAAATAGGTAATAATCAGACGGTGCAATGTCTGGTGAATACGGCGGGTGAGGTAACACTTTCCAATCAAGTGTTTCCAAATACTTTTTTACGGGAGCCGCTACATGTGGACGAGCATTGTCATGCAGGAGAATAATTTTTTCGTGTCTAGAATAGTATTGAGGGCGTTTTTCCTTCAGAGCTAGGCTCAATCTCATTAATTGTGTTCGATAGAGGGCTCCGGTGATTGTTTCGCTCGGATTAAGCAACTCATAATACACTACACCCAGCTAATCCCACCAAATACACAGCATAAATTTTTTTCCGTGAATATTCGGTTTTGCTGTTGATGTTGACGCATGGCTTGGTAATCCCCATGATTTTCTTCTTTTTGAATTATCATAATGTATCCATTTCTCGTCACCAGTGATGATACGATGTAAAAAAACCCTTTTTTTTATGTCTAGCGAGCAGTATTTCACTTAAGCATAATCGGCGTTCAATATCTCTCGGCTTTAATTCGTACGGAACCCAATTTCCTTGTTTATTAATCATTCCTAATGATTTCAAACGATGTAAGACTGCTTGCTGAGTGACTTCTAATGTTACAGCGAGTTCTTTTTCTGTTTGAGATAAATCTTCCTCCAATATTTCCTCCAATTCTGCATCCTCGTAAATTTTTGGCCTTCCACTGCGATCTTTGTCTTCTACGTCGAAATCACCGTTTTTCAACTTTTGAAACCACTCACGACACGTTCTCTCACTCAAAGCAGTCTCACCATATGCTTCTACGAGCAATCGAGGCGCCTCAGCAGCAGATTTCTTTATATTAAAGAAATAAACTAATATTTCCCGCAAATGACGCTTATTTAGCTCAAATTTGGACATTTTCAACTAAAAAAAATTATATTTTACAAATATGAAATCATTAATATTAATAGGTTATTTTGTTCTAAAACGTCCAAACTAATTTTTAAGCAGGATATCATCTGCGAAAGTTAACGGAAACTCCGCGCTGCGCTATCTACATTAAAACGGCGGAAACTTATTTGTACACCTGATAGTTGAGTCTTGTTATTTAAATAGAAAGATATTTGATGAGTTTAGTACTTTTATTTATAAAGAAAGAAATTTTATAAGTAGTGTCCTTTTTTTAAATAAATAAAGATTAGATAGTTTTAAAAATTCATTTAAATACAAAGAGATTTGTTGAGTTGGATACTTTCTTTTAAATTTTAAAAAATATAAAAGTTTAGTACTTTTATTTAAAAAAAAAGAGCCATAATGAGTTTATTACAATTATTAAGGTAGAAAGAGAAATAATTATATAAGTAATTTCTTTTAAGTAAGAAAAGATTTATTAAGTAAAGTACTTTTATAAAAAAAATAGTAAAAGACCAAATAAATAGATTGTTGGTATTTAAATATAGGGAGATTCGATAAGTTAGGTCCTTTTTTTTTAAATAGAATGAAATTTTATAAGTTAGGTACTTTCATTCAAATGGAAAGGGTTTGATCAGTAAAGTACTATCATTAAAATAAAAAGAGATTTTATAGGTTGTGTACTTTCATTTAAAAAAAAAAATATAATGTTTTAGTTACTTTTATTCAAATAGAACGAAATTTAATGAGTTGAATACTTTAATTTAAATGAAAAGAGATTTATTAAGTTAAGTACTTTTATTTATATAGAAGAAAATTTTATGAGTTAAGTACTTTTATTCAAAAAGAAAGAGGGTAATAAATTAAGTACTTTTAATCAAGTACAAAGAGATTTAATAAGTTGGGTACTTTCATTCAAATTGCTAGAGATTTGATGAGTTGAGTACTTTTATTAAAATGAGAAGAGATTTAAAAAGTTTATTACTTTATTTAGGATGAAAGAGATTGGATTTCTTTAGTACCTAATTTCAAATAGAAATAGATTTATTGAGTTTAGTACTTCCGTTTAAATTAAAAGAGACTTAATAAGCTAAGTTCTTTTATTTAAATAGAAAAAAATTAATAATTTAGTACAATTTTTTAATAGAAAGATATTTGATTAGTCGTTTACTTTCTTTGAAATAGAAAGAGATTTTATTTTTTGATTTCCTAAATTTAAATGAATAAAAAATTTTATAAGTTCAGTACTTATATTTAAATGAAAAAAAAATTGATGAGTTAAGTAGTTATATTCAAAATTAATATTTCAAAAATATTGGAAATATTTAACATTGTATAATAAACAATTATTAACAACTTATTAAATAATTTGTTAAGTATAATTATATAAAAAATATATATTTCTTTACTTATCAAATCTTTTTCAATTTGAATAGAAAAACTCTACCTATCAAATAACTTTCCATTTAATTGAAAATATTTAACACATTAAATCCTTTTTCAATTGAATAAATGTTATAAACTCATCAAATTTCTTACCATATAGGTTGAAGTACTCAACTTATAGAATCTCTTTCTATTGAAATTAAAATACTAAAATAATCAAGTCTCTTTTCATTTTAATAGAAATACTAAACTTATCAAATCTTTTTTCATTTCAGTATAAGTACACAACTTATCAAATCTCTTTCTATTTAAACGAAAGAACTCGACTTTTTAAATCTGTTTCCATTTTTATAATAGTACGTAAAATAACAAATCTTTTTTAGTTTAATTGAAAGTACTAAACTTATCAAATCTCTTTTCATTTAAAGAAATGTACAAACCTTATCAAATCTCTTTCCATTTTATTAAAAGTACTTCACCTATCAAATCTATTTTGTTTTAAATAAAAGTACTCTACTCATCTGTTAGAAAAATAAAGCGAGTTGCCTATCTTGGTATCTCAGGCGTCTCCGATACACTGGTACCAAACCACTTAGTTTTTAGTAAGTTGGCAGATGGTGTAACAAAGGAGTTAGTTCGGCGCGGTACAAGTGGTAGCAACGTGTTGAGTTGCAATATTATGTAATTTCTCAGTTATGTTAAATAAATACTTTTTTCAACGATACTGCGTATTTCAGTTTAATTAGATAACCCGATATCATCAAATCACTTTCCATTTAAAGGAATGTACTTAGCTTATCAGATAATTTTAAACTAAATAAAAGTACTAAACTCATTAAATCTCTTTACATTTAAATAAAAGTACTTAACGCATCAAATCTTTTTCCATTTAATTAAAAGTACTTAACTCATTAAACTTTTTTCTATTAAAATGAAAGTACTTAACACACCAAACATCTTTCTATTTAAATAAAAGTATTTAACTTAACAAATCTTTTTCTATTTGTATAAATTACTTAACCTATCAAAGTTTTGCTATTTGAATGAAAGTACTTAACTTAACAAATCTCTTTCGATTTAAATTAAAAAATCCAAAACATCAAATCTTTTTCTGTTTTAATAAGATTACTCGATTCATAATATTTATTTGCATTTAAATAGAAGTACTAAATTTATTAAATCTTTTTTTATTTAAATAAAAGTACCAAATTTCTCAAATTTTTTTTAATTTAAATGAGAGTTCCTTACAAAAAAAATTTCTTTCTCTATGAATTAAAGAAACCGACTCATCAAATATCTTGTTATCTGATTAAAAGTACTCAATTCATAAAATTATTTTCCATTTGAACGAAAGTACCTAACTAATTAAATCTCTTTCAATTTAAATAAAAAAATCAAAAACATCAAATCACTTTCTGTTTAAATAAAAACACCTATTTATCAAATCTTTTTTCATTTGAATAAAAGTACTAAACTTATTACATCCCTTTTCCATTTAAATTTAAATACTTATCTCCTTATTTCTCTTTCTACTTAAATAAAAGTACCTAACTCATCAAACTTCTTTCTATTTGAATGAAAGTACTTATCTTATCAAGTCTCATTCCATTTAAAAAAAATTGCTTAGTTTATCAAATCTCTTTCTATTTAAATAAATGTACTTAACTTATTAGATCCCGTTCCCATTAAATAAAAGTAATCAACACATCACATCTCTTACTTTTTAAATGAAAGTACCCTACACAACAAATCTTATTTTATATGATTAAAAATACTTAACTTATCAAATCTCTTTCAATTTAAATGAAAATACATACCTCAATAAATTTCTTTCTTTTTATACAAAAGTACTCAATTTATTGAATCTTTTTCTATTTAAATGAAAGTACTTAGCTCATCAAATCTTTTTCTATTTGATTAAAAATACTCTACTCATTAATGTCTTTCCATTTGAATTAAAGTACTATACTCATTAGATCTCTCTCTATTTGAGTAAAAGTACTCAATATATCCAATCTCTTTCTGTTTGAATAAAAGTACTAAACTCATTTAAACTTTTTCTATTTGAATGAAAGAACTATACCTAAAAAGTCTTTTTCATTTTAAATAAAAAATTTAACTCTTTAAATCTCTTTCTATTTAAATAAAAAAAATAAACCTAATAAGTCTCTATCTTTTTGAATAAAAGCACCTAACTCATATAGGTTTCTTCTATTTGAATAAAAGTACTTAACTCAAAAAATCTCTTACGATTCAAATGTAAACACCTTACGCATCCAATCTCTTGCTATATAAAAAAAATTGCTTTATTCATCAAACTCCTTTGTTTGTAAATAAAGTACTAAACTTAATAATTCTGCTTCTATTTGAAATAATGTACAAAACCTTACAAATCTTTTTTCATTTTAATGAAAGTATCAAACAGATCCCATCTCTTTTATTATGAATTAGAGTAACTAACATATTAAATCTCTTTCTATTTGAATAAAAGAACTCAACTTTTTAAGTCTCTTTCTATTTAAATGAAATTACTAAACTTATTAAATTTCTATCTGTTTAAATAACAGTACAAAATTCACAAAAACACTTTTTATTTAAATTATAATAATTAAATTATTTTATCTCTCTATAGTTAAACGAGAGTACTCAACTCATAAAAACTTTTACTTTTTGAATAAAAGAACTAAACTTATTAAATCTCTTTTTGTTTTAACAAAAGTACTTAACTCACTAAAAAACTTTCTATTTGAATAAAATTCTTCAACTTATCAAATCTCTCTATAGGTTTAAGTGGGTACTTAACTCATTAAATTTCTTTTCAAGAGAATGGAAGTACCCAACTCATTAAATCTCTTTCCATTTGAATGAAAGAAATTACCTCATTAAGTCTCTTTGTATTTAAATTAAAGTACTTAACTTATTAAAGCTCTTTTTATTTAAATATAAGTCCCAAATATATCAAATTTTCTGTATTTAAATAAATGTACAAAGATCTATAAATCTTTTTATATTTTATTGAAAATACAATATATATTAAATCTCTTTTTATTTTAATGAAAATACCTAACTCAATAAATCTTTTTTTATTTAATATAAGGTACTTTACTTAACAAATCATTTTCCATTTAAATGAAAGTACTGACCTATCAAGTCTCTTTACATTTAAATGAAATTTTTTACCTATAAAATCTATTTTTTTTTAAATGAAAGCACTAATCTCACCCAATCTCTTCATTTAAATAAAAGTACTAAGCTCATAATTATTCTATTTATTTAATAAAAAGTACTTAATTTAAAAATTTTATTTTTATTTTAGAAAAAGTAATCAATTTATTTAATCTCTTTCTATTAGAATAAAAGTAATAACCTCAAAAAATCTTTTTCTATTTTAACGAAAGTACTTAACTCATCAAATCTTTTTCTACCTAAATAAAAGTACTTAACTCATTCAATCTCATTCAATTTTCAAAAAAGTTCTAAACTAATCAAATCTCTCTATATTAAGATGAATAAAGCCGACTTATAAAATTTCTTTTCAGTTAAATTAAAGTACAAAACTAATTAAATATCGTTTTATTTGAATAAGGAAACGTAATTTGATAAATATTTTTCGATTTGAATAAAAGTACCTAACTTATCAAATCTTTTTTTATTGAATAGTAATAAATTACTTTTTAAGTCAATTTTTATTTAAATAAAAATTCTTAACCTATCTGATGTACTTTAATCTAAATCGAAGTAATCAACTTATCAAATCTCTTTCCCTTTAAATAAAAGTACTTACCCAATCAAATGTTCTTTTTTTAAATCCAAGTACCTTACTTATAAAATCTTATTCTGATTAATTTAAAATTTAAATTGCTATATAACAAAAGCTAAAATACGGTTTATTTCAAGTTTTAAAGCGTATACTTACAAATAAAAAGTGTTATGTCCAATAAAATCTAGCAAATATCATTTACTTTTCAACAACTGCGGTCGAAGAAAAGAGAAAAAATCATTTTACTACAAATTTTTTTTGTTACTTTACTAAAAGAATTCAATTATTTTTTAACAAAAATTTGATAGTAGTCAACTAAGCATCTATTCTGTTTAATTTCTAACTGCATATTTTTATTTTCGCTAAAAAAATTTTATTATATTTAAAAAATAATTTTTGCTACTTTCTGGATTAAATCGTACTTAAAAATAAGAAAAAATCTAAAAAAGTGCTATTAAACAGAAGCTATGAAATGTTTTCTTTCAAGTTTAAAAGCGTATAAATACAAATAAAAAGTTTTAGGTCCGAAAAAAATTTGGCAAATATCATTTATATTTTGACTGCTGCTGTCAAAAAAAAAAAAAAAAATCATTTTATTACGACTTTTTTTAGTCACTTTACGTTTAACATCAAATTCTTATTCGACGTGACTCAATTGTAGTCAACCTGACATCCATTCTGTCTTGTATGTAATAGCACATATTACCGTCGCTAAATTTTTTACATATACTTAGGAAAAATTTTAGCGGCTTTATTGATTAAATAATTGTTAAAAACTATTAAATTTCCCAAAAAATGCTTTTTACCAAAAGATGTAAAACGTTTTCTTTGAAGCTTTAAAGCTTATACTTACAAATAAAAAGTGTTATTTCCGAAAAAAATGGGCAAATATTATTTATATTAGGACTACTGCAGTAAAAAAAAAGAAAAAAAATCATTTTTTTACGACTTTTTTTAGTTACTTTACGTGTAGACTTCCATTCTTTCCCGACGAAATTCGATTAAAGTCAACCTGAATTTCCATGCTGTCTTGTTTCCAATAGCAACTTTTTACCGTGGCTAAAAGTTTTATTATACTTAAAAAATTTTTGCTGCTTTCTTTATTAAATAATAGCCGAAAACTATCAGATTTTTAAAGAAGAACTGTATAATAAAAGCTATAAATCGTTTTCTTTCAAGTTTTAAAGCGAATACTAACAAATAAAAAGGGTTAAATCAAATAAAATCTAGCAAAAATCATTTACATTTCCAAAACTGCTGTCGAAAAAAAGAAAAAAAATCATTTTTATACAAATTTTTTTGCTTTACATTACGTGTAGAGTTCAATTCTTTTTCGACGAAACTTGATTGTAGTTAACCTGACATCCATTTTGTTTTGTTTCTAATAGCACATTTTACTATCGCTAAAAATTTTTTAATATATTTAAAAGAAAGTTTTGCTGCTTTCTAGATTAAAGAATAATTGAAAACTATCAGATATCTAAAAAATGGCTATATTTCAAAAGCTATAAAACGTTTTCTTTTAAGTTTTAAAGCGTTATTTAAAAAATAAAAAGGGTTAAGCATAATAATATTAGGCAAATATCATTTAAATTTAAGCAACTAAAGTCCACAAAAAGAGAAATCATTTTGTTACAACTTCTTTTTGTTACTTTACTTGTAGAATTTCATTCTTTCATGACGAAAGTCGATTGTAGTCGACCTAACATCTATTCTGTTTATTTTCTAATAGCACATTTTAACTGTCGCTAAAAATTTTTTAATATGATAAAATTTTTAACAGGGAACTTGGACATGAAAGAAGTAGAACTTAGTTTGATTTAGTTGGACGTTTCGTTTCTTTATTGGGACTTCTTCAGCAACTTAATCTTTACAGTTTTGCGTCTTTTTTCATTAAGTAGACATACATTTTTCTTTTTATTAATATTCAAAACAAAAAACATCTAAACTTCGTTAATAATAAAAAAATGTATGTCTACTCAATGAAAAAGAACGCTGAACTGTAAAGATTAAGTTGCTAAAGATGTCCCATTAAACAGACGAAATGTCCAACTAAATCCAACTAAATTCTACTTCTATCATGTCCAAGTTCCCTGTTAAAAATTTTATCATTAAAAATTTTAATTTTTAGACGAGAGAAATACTAAATAAATTTTTTATTATATTTAAAAGAAATTTAAGCTGCCTTCTGGATTAAATAATAGTTGAAAACTATCAGATATGTAAAGATGTACTATAGAAGAAAAGCTATAAAACGTTTTCTTTCAAGTTTTAAAGCGTATACTAACAAATTAAAAGTTTTGAGTCCAAAAAAATCTAGCAAATACCATTTATATTTCAACAATTGCAGTCAAAAAAAAGAAAAACAATCATTTTATTACGACTTCTTTTGGTTACTTTACTTGTACTTCAATTTTCTTTCGACTAAACTTGATTGTAGTCAACCTTACATCCATTCTGTTTTGTTTCTAATAGCAGATTTTACTATTGCTAAAAATTTTTTATTATATTTAAAAAAAATTTTCGCTGCTTTTTAGATTAAATAATAGTTGAAAACTATCAGATATCTAAAAAAGTGCTATAAAACAAAAGCTTTAAAACGTTTTCTTTTAAGTCTTAAAGCGTGTACTAACAAATAAAAAGTGGTTATTTCAATAAAATCTAGCCAATACCATTTATATTTCAACAACTGCTGTCCAAAAAAAGGAAAAAAATCATTTTATTACGACTTCTTTTAATTACTTTACGTGTAGAGTTCAATTCTCTTTCGACGAAACTTGATTGTATTCAACCTGACATCAATTTGGTTTAGTTTCTAATAGCACATTTTTACTGTAGCTACAAATATTTTATTATATTTAGGAAAAATTTTCGCTGCTTTCTAAATTGAATAATAAATCAAAACTATCAGATTTCTAAAGAAATGTTTTATATACAAATCTTAAAAACGTTTTGTTTTAAGATGTCCCAGAAGGGGGTGTCAAAAGAAGTAAAAACAAATTTAATCCTTCCGTTTTCCCAGTCAATCTTATCCGAATTTACCCGGTTAGGAAGAGTGCCCTGTTTGGAGTCAATCCGTATAGCCGGACTTTACTCAGGATCTGGGCAGAGAAGCCCCAATCCCTAAATAAGTAGAATATTTAACGTACCTGGGTGCCGCTGTTGTTTGAAAGATGTTTAAGATGATTGATAGATGTTTATTCCGCCAGTTATTTGGATAGGATTCTGGCCAAAAGGAGATTTAATCCCAATTCACAACACAAGATATTTGGTAAAACAAAGTATATTCTAAACAATAGTTGATATTCGAAAGTATATACTGAGTTTACAAAATTTATGTTCACAATATAAAAAAAGAAAACGACGTTTCACAGAACAATGTAAACTGAACGTAGTATTATAAAGATAGTCACAAAGCAACGTAAACTAAACGCAGTATTAAAAAGTATTATAAAGTATTAAAAAAGGTGAGAGAAAAACTCTTACAATATAAAAATTGTACAAATTTATGAATTGAGTAAATTTATTACTATTAGTTAATAATTTAGAATAATTATTGAAAAAGTCTTTTGTCCAAGTAACCGAATAGTGTACAATAAAGACTCATCTTTAAAAAGACTTGTCTTATAAGAGAAGTGGTCGTCTTGGAAGAGAGACTTTCAGTTAAAATGTATAAGTCCAAAATATTTTAAGAGCTAGACTTTAAGAGAAGAATTTATGTGTTATACGTATAAGAGTTGTCGGTGGACTGACCAAAAGGAGTCTCTGAGCTCCTCATGTCGAGTCCCGAACGGTCAAGTGGGAGGTATCCCTACTCGCGCTAAGTGCCTCCCCCACTATCAACCATCACCAACCCGTGGGGAAGGAATGTGCTGACTTCTTAGTTTTGCACGTGCAAATAAATATTAGTTACCATCCGGCGCTAAACCGCTGCGTCTGCTGAGAATGGAATTTTGCTTTAGAAAAATATCAGTTACTATCATCCGTGAATTCTCCGAAGAGAGAATGGTGTCAAGTTACTATCAGACAGAGATTCTCGGAACTGCACGTGCGTCTTATACTTGAGCCCACCGATTTTCTTTCATTGCACGTGTGCCCTTATCACTACTGTGGAATTTTATGTGCAAGCTAACATTATCACTTTAAATAAATGTTATTAATTATTTGATTTATTAATTATTTTAATTGTCTAAGTTTATTCTTGATAAAAGGAGAAATAAGATTTATAATATTGTTATTTGCAGTAATTATTTAAATAAAGTCAAGTGCTCAATGTAATTAATGTTAATAGTATTAATGTTATATTAACCAAATGTTGAATAATAAGTGTTGGTAATGTAGGAGCACAAAGTCGGTAATACCGACTTCCAAAAGACCATTTACCGAATTCAGTTGTCGGTAAGGCAGATTTCCTTATGAATGACAATCGACATACGTTCCATTATTATCGTATGTCGCCTAAATTAATAATTATCAATGGTCATTCATAGGAGTGCCTAATATAAATAGAACTTACAGTAAATATAGTATAAGATAAATTATTTTACGGTTATTTGGTATACAATGGTAAATTATTTTAGTAATCAAGTAAATATAATATAACGTGAATTATTCTACGGCTATTTGTTCTACAAAAGTAAATTATTTTAGTAATCGTATCGAAACCATGCGCAAATGCAAATAGAAATATGTAAGTGACAAAATTTAAAAAATTTTTTTAAATATGACGGGAGGACAAATCAAAACCATTAAGTTGTACGTTTGGTATACTAAGTCGTCACTAGGACGTGACAGTTTAAAATTTTTAGACGTATAGTTACAAATAAAATGTGTTTGATCTGATAAAATCCAGCTAATATCATTTATATTTTAACAACTGCAGTCCTAAAAAAAGAAAAAATATTAATAAGTAATTTAATAATAAATAATAAATAGTAAACCTTTTATAGTTCAAATTTTTTGACCTCAAGGATGGTTTAAATAGTAATTAATACATTTTCCTGAGCTTTTTGGTTTTACTTACGAACTCGTTGATATCGTTCCGTCTCCATTTCCTATGACTGTTACATCTAAGAATGGCAATGTTTCGTTTTCTTCTATTTTAATAGTAAACTGGATTTTTTTATTAATCATATTGAAGGTTTTAATACTACTTCAATTCCATCTTTATGTATTGCAGTAATGATAACATCTACATATACTTTTAAGAATGGAACTGTAAAGGGTAAGTTGCCTTTAATCTTTTTTAACACGTGATTCATTACCAAATTCGCTAATATTGGGCTTGCTGGATTTCCCATACTAGAAAAATCAAGAGCTTAAACATTAAGCAATAAGAAGTTTCACATAGAAAATAAGGAAAAAATAGAGATCTAAAAAAAAGTTTAATAGATTCTGGTAAATAGCATTTTTGTAGAAGCTTTATAGTTTGTTACTACACTTAAATTCAAAAAGTAGCTAAAATTTCTTTTAAATATTATAAAAAGTTTTTTGCGACGGTTAAAATGTGCTATAAGAAACTAAATAGAATAGATGTTATGTTATTTACAATCGAATTTTATCGAAAAAGAATTGAATTCTACACGTGGAGTAACCCAAAAATGTTGTAATAAAATGATTTTTTGGCTTTTCTAGGAATGCAGTTGTTTAAATATAAATGATATTTGCTAGATTTTATTGGCCATACCACTTCTTATTTGTTAGTATACGTTTTAAAACTTCAAAGAGAAAATTTTATAGCTTTTGTTATATAGCACTTTTTTAGAAATTTTATAGTTTTTTACTACGAATTATCCAGACGGTAACGAAAATTTCTTTTTAAATGTATTTAAAAAATTTCTAGCTATTATAAAAATGTGCTACTAGAAACAAAACAGAATGCATGTCAGGTTTACTACAATCGAGTTTCGTTAAAGAGAATTAAATTTTTTACGTAAAGTAACCAAAAAAAGACGTAATTAAATTATTTTTTCTTTTCATTTTTACTAGAGTAGACGAAATATAAATGATTTTAGCCAAATTTTTTCAGACTTAACAGTTTTTTATTGTAAGTATACGCTTTAAAGCTTAACCTTTCTTTGCATGATTTTTTCTTTTTTTTTAAATAAATCAGTGTGTTGTAATTAATGCTCTAGATTAAAGAAAAAATATTTAAAAAAATCTTAGTGTAAATAAAATTACGTATTATGTAAAAAACAATATGATAAAAATTTATACATTTACATATTGAGCTCAGTACTAAATAAATAAAAAAATATAGTTTAATGAATCTTCTTTATTAATTATGATAATTTTAAAAAACAATTTTTATTCTTATTTAAGCACAAATTAACGCCACATTTATTACACGAAATTGGGGAATAGCCTTTACATTTGGGAATTTTGCACCGTAGTGACTCACCTACTTTTAGCCAATGTTCAGCACCATCTTTTTTTATGTTTTTTGGAGGTGGTGGAGCTGAAGAACCTTTTTTTTTTTTTATTGTAATTCTTCTTCTAGAACACTGGTACTAGGACGCCCTATTTCAGCTTCTTTAGTGGTTCCTCTGTTGCATAGCACAAAGGTAAATTCATTTCTGAATTAGCCCATTGTAAGCAGACTATTTTTAGGCTCACTTCTTTTTCGAGCATTTTTTTTATAAAAAATCCAAGAGTTTATAATAGCTAAATCAAATTGGTGAAAAAAAATACTCAAATACCATTTTTTAGACCTATAGGTTTGTAAAAATCATTGCTATTAAAATGTAATGATAACTTCATTTTCTCAAACTTGTTCAGTGGCATTGTTGAAGAAATGGGCTCATATCCAAACCTTGGCGAACAGTACGATCTTGTGCTAGGAAATTTGATTACTGGAATGTATAATAATATACCAAAGAACTTATAGAAATCATATTCTGTAAATGTTATAGATGAACTGGGATAACTCTGTGTTATATATAAATTTGTCTCCTCTACTAATGTTTAAAAAAAATCTTTAGTGATAAAATAATATATAAAATTGATATGAAGTTTCTAGGTGTGATAGACCACCTGGTGCAGTAGAACTCCCCAAGAAAGAAATTTTATCTGAGTCATACACCAGATTCCTTTTCTTCCCAATCAAGCTTCTTTTGTCAGATGGAAAACTGGATGAAGACTGCTTATTCCATGAAGTTGATGGGTGAGAGGGTTCTTGATCTTCTGGTTCTACAAAAAGAAGATCAATGTCAACAGTTTCATCCACATCATCATCATCATCAACATCATCGCTCTCCTCCTGCAACACTCTTATAACTTTACCAGTATCGCGGTTTTCATCATCGGAGTCTTTGTCATCAAGGCAATCTTCTTATAGCCAACCGCCTTCTAATTTACTAAGATAATCTTCGATATCTTTTTCATTTAAGTTTCCCTAAAAAACAACATAAAATAAACATTTACAAAAAAATGTTAGCTATACATTACAAGTGAAGTTACTACATAGTGATGTAAATTTCTATCAAATAATTTTGAGAAATTTATTCACAGTGTTTCGATATAAATTGTACATAAATAACCAAAACCTAAAAACAAACCTTTTTTCCACTCATTTTCATTTTTATTGTATTTTATATCTGTGTTTATTTCCATAAAAAAATTTAAAATCTCACTCCTTTCTTCCAGTCACAACAAACAGCGGAATGACAAGTTCTAGGCCTAGTAATTCACAGTGACGTTTGCTATTTTTTGACAACTGCGTTTTGTTGTACGCAATAGTCGGTTAAAAAGTTGCCAGCAACAACAAATATACAGTACAAGGGTTTTAAGTACTATTTTTGTTGTCATAATATTATGACTAATATTTCCATCTTCATACAAAAAAGGGTTAAAAGAAAAAGTTTCAAAGCTTTTATTAAATAGAACTTGTTTAGATATTTCATAGTTTTTAATTACGATTTAATCCAGAATTTATCGAAAATTTTTTTTAAATATAATAAAAAATTTTTAGCGACGGTAAAAATGTGCTACTAGAAACAAAACAGAATGGATGTCAGGTTGAATAGAATTAAGATTCGTCGAAAAATACTTAAATTCTTTACGTAAAGTAACCAAAAAAAATTGTAATGAAATGATATTTTCCCTTTTTTTAGACTGCAGTTGTTAAAATATTAATGTTATTTGCTAGATTTTATTGGACTAAACAATTTTATATTAGCTAGTATATGCTTTAGGACTTGAAAGAAATAGTTTTATAGCTTAAGTTACATAGAACTTTTTTAGATATCTGATAGATTTCAACTAATATTTAATCTGGAAAGCAGCGAAAATTTTTCTTATATATATTGAAAAATTTTAAGGAACGGTAAAATGTGCTGTAAGAAACAAGAAAAAAAGGAAGTCAGGTTCGCTACCATCAAATTTCGTCAAAAGAGAATTAAATTCAACACTTAAAGTAACCAAAAAAAGTCGCGATAAAATGAATTTTTCTCTTCTTTTTGACTGCAATTGTCCAAATATAAATGATGTTTGCCAAATTTTTTCGGAGTCAACACTTTTTATTTGTAAGCATACGCTTTAAATCTTAAATAAAAATGTTTCATAGCTTCAGTTAAAAAGCACTTCTATAAAAATTTTATTGTTTTTAACTTTAATACATTTCTTAAATTAGCAAAAATTTCTTTTAAAAATACTAAAAAATTTATAGGGATTAAAATGTGTTATTAGAAACTAAACAGAATAGATGTTTCGATGACTACATTTGGATTTTGTCAAAAAATAATTAAATTCTATTTGTAAAGTAACCAACAAATTTTGTAATAAAAATAATTTATTACTTTTTTTGTGCCGCTGTTGTTAAAATATAAATGTTATTTGCTAGATTTTATTGGACCTAACACTTTTTATTTGATAGTATACGATTTAAAACTTGAAAGAAAACGTTATATAGCTCTTGGTATATGGCACTTGTTTAGTAATCTGATAAATTTTACCTATAATTCAATCCAGAAAGCAGCGAAAATTTCTCATAAATATATTAATTTATTTTAAGCGACGGATAAATGTGCTATTAGAAACAAGACAGAATGGATGTAAGGTTGACTACAATCGAGTTTCGTCGAAAGAGAATTAAATTCTCCACAAAAAATAAACACGAAAAACCGTTATATAATGATTTTTTCCCTTT
>JACGWG010000056.1:96958-145694 GCA_023678865.1 Polistes exclamans
CACTTTTTATTTGTAAGTATACGCTTTAAAACTTGACAGAAAACGTTTTATAGCTTTTGTTATAAAGCACTTTTTTAGAAATTTTATAGTTTTTAACTACGATTTAATTCAGAAGTCAGCAAATATTTTTCCTAAATATATTGAAAAATTTTTAGCGACAGTAAAAATGTGCTATTAGAAACAAGACAGAATGTACGTAAGGTTGACTAGAAATGGGTTTCGTCAAAAGAGAATTAAATTCTACACGTAAAGTAACAAAAAAAAGTCGTAAAAGATGATTTCTTTTTTTTTTTTGACTGCAGTAGTCCAAATATAAATGATGTTTGCCAAATTTTTCGGACTTACTATTCTTTATTTGTAATTATACGCTTTCAAGGTTGAAAGAAAACGATTAATAGCTTCTGGTAAGTAGCACTTACTTAGATTTTTTATTGTTTTTAAATACGATTTATTCTAGAACGTAGCAAAAATTTCTTTTTAAATATAATAAGATAATTCTCTTTAATATATGGAAAAATTTTTAGCGACGGTAAAAATGTGCTATTAAAAAAAAAACAGAATGGATGTCAGGTTGACTACAATCGTGTTTTTTTGAAAGAGAATTGAATTTTACACGTAAAGTACCACAAAAAAGTCGTAATAAAATGATTTTTTCTCTTTTCTTGGACTGCAGTTGTTGAAATGTAAATCATATTTGCTAGATTTTATTGGACATAACACTTTTTATTTGTTAGTATACGCTTATAAAATGGAAAGGAAACGTTTTATAGCATCTAGTAGTTAGCACTTTTTTAGATTTTTCATATCTTTTAACTGAGATTTAATTCACATAGTAGCGAAAATTTCTTTAACATATAATTAAAAATTTTTAGCAAAGGAAAAAATTCGTTGTTAGAAACTAAACAGAATAGATGTTTGGTTGACTACAATCGAGTTCTGTTAAAAAATAAATGAATTCTTCACGTAAAGTAACAGAAAAATATTCGTAATAAAATGATTCTTTCTTTTTTTTTGACTGCAGTAGTCTAAATATAAATAATATTTGCCAAATTTTTTCGGACTTAACACTGCTTATTTAAAAGTATACGCTTTAAAGATTAAAAGAAAACGTCTTATAGTTTCTGATGAGAAGGTTTACGTCCTAGTGACGATTTTATATAGCGGGGCGTGTTGTCTAATGTTATTCATTATATAACCAGTATTCAATGGTTGCTGTTTATCTTTCTGTCATAATATACGAAAAATTTTTAATTTTTGTTACCTATATATTTTTACTTACACAAATTACATATTCATTCTATATTATAGCTTTCTATATTTTTTTACGTTATTTGTCAATTAGGAAAACATTACTAATCTTATGTTTTACAATACGGTTATTTTAATTATAATAATTCACCTTACATTATATACACTGTATATTCTATTTGTATTAAGCGCTCTTATGAACGACCATCAATTGTTACCAATTTTGACAACATATGGTAATGGTAAAAATATGTGTTAATCGTCGTTCATAGGGAAACCTGCATTACCTACAACCAAAGTCGGAGAGCGGGTCTTTTATTAGGTGAAAGTCAGTAATACAGACTCTGCGCTCCTACATTACCGACTTTGCGCTCCTACATTACCGACGTTTGGTAATATTTATTTGGTTATTATAACAAATAATATTAGCATTTGTAAATAATTAAATGATTGCTGCGAATAACATTTAAACTTTACCTTTATTCGAAAATAATTTTGACAATCATTGGCAGTCAATAGAACAAATATTTCTTATTATTAATAACATTATTATAAAATAATAATGTTATCTTGCACATAAACTTTTACGCTCGTGATAAAGGCACGTGTGCAGTGAAAGAAAAACTCTTAGCTCGAGTATAAGACGCACGTGCAGTTCCAAGAATTTCTGCTTGATAGTAACTGATATTTTTACGAGGAAAATTTCATTCCCAGCTGACGCAGCAGTTTAGCGCTTGATAGTAGCCGATATTTTTCTAAAGCAAATTCCATTCTTAGCTGACGCAGCGGTTTAGCGATTAATGGTAACTAATATTTATTCGCACGAGCAAAACTAAGAAGTCGACGCATTCCTTTCTCACGAGTTGATGATGGTCGGTAGTGAAGGGGGCATTTTGACGCGAGTGGGAGTACCTGCCACTTAGCCGTACTGGGCTCGACGTGGGAAGCCAAAAGACTCCTCGCCGACAGTCTACCAGCAACTTTGAAACTATTCACTCGAAAATATTAACTTAATAATAATTACCTTTTTTTAATAATATATACTTATACGTTTTGTGCCTGAGGGTCTCTCTTCCTCTAATACAGCCTATGACAACTCTTAAAGATTTGTCTCGTTTATACGGTAAACAAGAGAAGTCTTTTTCAAGATACTCTTTTTATTTAGTTAGCTAGGAAGATAGACTTCTTTATTATTTTTTGTAATCATTTGTGTAATTTTTATAAGAATATACTTTGGTTTTACCTGTGAAAAAGTGACATTATTCTAACGAGTAAAACCCATATTACACCAAAATCCTGCGACCGTTTAATCGAACCAATCGATTCAGAAGCAGTTAGGTCCGTGGATTATTAGGATTTAGCACAATTCGATCCGAAAGTCATCTTGATACTTTAACAAGGGTAAGTACACCTTATTCTTCTTAGAACTTACGGGTGCTGGCTCTTCTAGCCCGGATCCCTGGCAAAGTACCGGCTTTATGGACTGGCTAAAATTAGGGCAAATTTTTGTAGGGTTGTTCGTTTAATTGCGGGAACGTCACATAAAACAAAACTGGTGGCAGCGATGGGATCGCTAAAAGGAGAGTTAGCTTTTCAAATTTAACTTTTACTTCTTTTTTAAATTTTTTCTCTGCATTTCGGGAATCTTTAACTTTTGTTCCGTAACTTTATTTTGCAAAGTTTAAAATGTCGCAAGAACAAAGGAGAATAAGACCAGACACACCGGTCTCTTCGGAGGCCGTTATAGAACGAACGTCTAGGCTTAGCGACATGGATTCGGTAATGCGTATTAGAATAGAGGAAATTATGGATATACGAGATGTACTAACTAAAACGCAAGAGCAAAACCTTAAGAAACAAGAGGAACTTAGTAGGCGGGAACTTGAGATAGAATATAGGGAACGGAGACTCGCGTTAAAAGAGGAGGAAATAAGAAAATCTTTGGGAGACGATACGTCCGGTTTTCGGGGTTTTTAACGGACTGATCCTCTGGTGGACTCCCCTGTTCCATTGCCTATTACTCCTAGTTCCTCGCAACCTATTTCTCTAACAACAGCTCAAAGACGGAGAACGATAAAACCCCTTTTCGAAGGCAAAAGCGAATTAAAAAGGAAAATCGAAGATTTAAGGCGGGAGATTAGAAAAATGTGGACGATAGCTCCATTTGCTCCTCTTCCCAATTTGTCACAGTCTTCGTTTAAATTAAGGGAACTAATAGAGCATGTCCCGAAATTTGATGGACAAAACGTTTCCGTAAAACAGTTTATTAGGGCATGTCGACGCGCATTTGAATCTTTGCCAGCGGGTTTTTCAACCGAAATAGAAACATCTCTAACACGGCTTCTCCCTTCTAAACTTAGTGGTCACGCGTACTTAGTAACTGAGGGTCTTAGAATTAGTAGAATAGAACACCTTATAGAAAGACTAAAAGACGCGTTTCTGTCTTCTCGCGGATCTAACTACTAGTTTATGAGGCCGGGCGAACATATGCTCGATTATTTTGGTCGAATAAAAGAACTCACCCAGTCGGTTCTTGATGAAACGACGAAAAACTCGGTGCGTGTAGAACGTAGGGTTGTGTTAGCAATCGAGAAAAAGGGATTAGATGCGCTCATTAGGGGCCTTCCTCGGGATCATAAGACAGCCTTAAAGTTTGAATATTATAGCGACTTCGACGAGATCTTAATTTGCCTCCTGAGAATATACAAGCAAATAAAGAAGGAAGATAGTAAAATGGGTATCTCAATGGCTAAAAATCGCGTCACAAATATTAAACTAATTAACAAATCTATAAACTGTAGTTATTGTAAATGCCAGCATTGCAAGAATTTTGGGCACCTGATTCTCGAATGCAGGAAGCTTAAATACAAAATCGAGAATTTGAATTCGGAAAACTTGAGGGGGGAGGCAACGAAAGACGCTAGTCGCTCCCCACCTCCCAAGGAGCATCCGAAAAGTCAAGCTCAGAGACCGGGATCGTAAGGATTAAACAAGTACAATATAATTTAAGGTGGGAGTCTCCTTGTGTCACAGGTTTCTCACCTCGACTGACTGAAAACGTGACACTTATGATTGACACTGGCGCTGAGGTTAATTTACTGAAAAAGAATTGTATTAAACCTTCAACAAAATTGTCAGGACGGACTTACTACAGTTGACGGGAATCACTCTTGAAAAACAGAGCACAATAGGTACTTTAATTATTCGCATATTCGGGGAAGACGTTTTATTTCATGTAGTCGACGAAAACTTCCCTGTTCACTTCGACGGTATCTTGGGGACGAATTTTTTAGGATCCAGATCTGCAATTATCAATATTAATCTCAAATGTTTGAATTTTAAGAATATGTCTGTACCCTTTTCAAGAAGCGAAAGTGTTTGCATTCCGTCACGTTCGTCTAAAACTTCTTACTGCTACGAAAAAAACTTAGAAATTTCAGAAGGTTATATGCCCCTCTTCCAGCTTCGAGCTGGTATTTATGGTGGCGAAGCTTTAATAAGAAATAATAACGGTAAAGGATTTTTCAAGATTACAAACACTACATCAAAGCAATATGTTTGAAATCAAGCGTTGTGAACTTTCGGACTTTAGTGAAGATACCCTTCTAAGTTCAGGATCTAATACTAGTAACGAAACTACCGATCCTGACTCGTCCGAGATCCTATCCTTTATCCATACAATTCTTACCGAAAAGAATGGAGAAGAGTGTCATAAATTAAATACTCTTGAGACCAAACCTTTCTTTACATCCTCTCGAGCTGAATCTGTCAAGGCACTTCTCCTCCTCGATCACCTGAATTTAGAAGAGGCACGGTCTATTGGCAAGTTAATAAAAGACAATGCAGACATTTTCCATTTACAGGCCGAACCTCTCGGATGTACGGACATACTGAGGCACAAAATTGTTACGAACGATAACGTTCCTGTGCATACCAAACAGTACAGATTTCAACCTGTCCACAAAGAGGAAATCTCACGTCAGACATCCTAGCTGTTAAAAGATGGTATAAAAAAACCATCTATTTCGCCTCATAACTCTCTATTATGAATAGTTCTAAAGAAAGCGGATTCTGGAGGAAACCCCAAGTAAAGAATGGTGATTGATTACCGAAATTTAAACGAAAAGACAGTAGGTGATGCTTACCTCATTCCTAATGTAACGAAAATACTTGATCAGTTGGGGGCAGCAAAATACTTTTCAATCTTTGACTTAAAATCGGGTTTCCACCAAATAAAAATGCATCCTAAGGACAAAGCTAAAACGGCTTTTTCAACACTATATGGCAACTACGAGTTTACTAGAATGCCATTTGGTCTTAAGAACGCGCCTGCAACATTTCAAGGATTGATGGATTACATTTTAACCGGGTTGCAGGGCGAAGAAATGTTTGTTTATCTAGACGACGTAGTCCTATACTCTAGATCGCTTAGCGAACATAAGTCAAAATTTGGAAAACTTTCGCAAAAGCTACATGGGGCCAATCTACGGTTACAGCCTGATAAATGCGAATTTTTGAGACGGGAGGTAGTCTATTTGGGCCATGTAATAAGTGGAGATGGCGTAAAGCCAGATCCAAGGAAAGTGGTGGCGGTTAAAGAATTTCTTTGACCGGAAAACGTTTAATCAATCAGAGAGTTCTTGGGTCTTGCCGGCTATTACAGGAGATTCATACCTTCCGTTTCTAAATTATCAAAGCCACTTTCGGACTTATTAAAAAAGAACGTTCCTTTAAAATGAAGACGAACTCAGAAGGATAGCTTTCTTTTACTGCGCGACACTCTTTGTAAGGAGCAAATTTTAGCTTTACCAAATTTTGAATTACCTTTCAATGTAACCACCGATGCTTCTGGATATGCAATCGGTGCAGTCTTAAGCCAGCGTCCAATCAGCAAAGATTTACTCATCTCCTGCTGCTCTAAAATATTAAACAAAGCGGAAGTAAATTACTCTACAATAGAGCGGAAACTTCTAGCAATTCTTTACGAAGTAAACTATTTTTGACCCTATTTATATGGTAGAGAATTTGCATTCGTTACCCATTATCGACCTCTAGTATGGCTAAAATCGGTCAAAGACCCTACTTCACGACTCGTAAAGTGGAGTCTCAAATTAGCAGATTACAGTTACAAGATTGTCTATTGACCTGGTTCGGCAAATTTAAATGCGGATGCTTTATCGAGGAACCCCTCGAAAGTCAGCAAAGTTTTACCCATAAGTGCCAGTGACTCAGGCGACCGCTTATACAGTTTAAAACTAAAGACAATCAGACCGACAACGAAGACAGTGACAATAAAATTGACATTGACAATAAAAAACGTCCTCGACAAAACAGCTGGTAAAATCAACGACCTGACTGGGTCGCTATGTGCTCTGACTGATACTGGGGAGATAGGCGACGTGTGCTCTGACACGGGGAGTACGTGTGATTATAATGTTCTTTATTCCCTGCGGTACACGATTGATGCTCACACGCTAATGCTTACGTCGAATATAAGTATATGTCACGTCCTAGTGACGATTTAGTATACCAAACGAACAACCCAATGGTTGTGATGTGTCCTCCCGTCATATTTACAAAATTTTTTAAAATTTTGTCATATACATATTTCTATTTGCATTTGCGCATAGTTGCTATGCGATTACTAGGATAATTTACCATTGTATAACAAATAACCGTAAAATAATTCGCTTTATATTATATTTACTGTAAGCTCTATTTGTATTGGGCACTCTTATGAACGCCCATCGATAATTATTATTTTGGACAGCATACGGTAATAATGTAACATATGTTGATTGTCGTTCATAAGGAAATCTGCCTTACCGACAACTGAAGTCGGTAAACGGTCTTTTGTAAGTCGGTAATACCGACTTCGTGCTCCTACATTACCAACCCTTATTATTAAACATTTAGTTAATATTACAATTATTATTGACACTTGTATTTATTTAAAAAATTGCTGCAAATAACATTATTATAAATCTTATTTCTATTTTTCTAATCAAGGGGAAACCTTAGCAATGATTATTAATTAATGAAATAAATAATTAATAACATTTATTAAAAGGTAATGATGTTAGCTTGCACATGAAAATTCCGTAGTCGTGATAAGAGCAAACGTGCAATGAAAGGAAATCTGTTAGCTCAAGTATAAGACGCACGTGCAGTTCCGAGAATCTCTGTCTGATAGTAATTTGACACCATCCTCTCTTCGGAGAATTCACGCTTGATTATAACCTATATCTCGTAAGCGTAATTTAGCACCTATATCTCTTCAGAGAATTCACGCTTTATTGTAACTAATATTTATTCGCACGTGCAAAACTGGGAAGTCAGCACATTCCTTTCTCACGAGTTGGTGATAGTTGGTAGTAGGGGAGGAACTTAGCGCGAGAGGGGGTACCTCCCACTCGACCGTTCGGGACTCGACATGGGGAGCTCAGAGACTCCTTTTAGTCAGTCCACCGACAACTCTTATACATATAACACATAAACTCTTCTCTTAAAGTCTAGCTCTTAAATATTTTGTACTTATACATTTTAACTGTAAGTCTCTCTTCTAATACGGTCACTTCTCTTATAAGACAAGTCTTTTTCAAGATAAGTCTTCATTTTACGTTATTCGGTTACTTGGAAGACAGACTTTTTCAATAATGATTCTAAATTATTAACTAATAGGTAACAATTTACTCAATTCATAAATTTGTACAATTGTTATATTGTAGGAGTTTGTTCTCTCAACTTTATAATACTTTATAATACTTTATAATACTGCGTTTAGTTTACGTTGCTTTGTGACTATCCTTATAATACTACGTTCAGTTTACATTGTTCTGTGAAACGTCGTTTTCTTTTTTTATATTGTGAACATAAATTTTGTAAACTCAGTATATACTTTCGAATATCAACTATTGTTTAGAATATACTTTGTTTTACCAAATATCTTGTGTTGTGAATTGGGATTAAATCTCCTTTTGGCCAGAATCCTATCCAAATCATTGGCGGAATAAACATCTATCAATCATCTTTAACATCCGTCGAACAACGACGGCACCCAGGTAAGTAAAATATTCTACTTTTTTTTGGATTAAGGCTCCTCTTGCCCAGAACCCGAGTAAAGTCCGGCTTTACGGATTGACTCAAAACAGGGCACTCTTCCTTACCGAGTAAATTCGGATAAGATTGACCGGGAAAACGGAAGAATTAAATTGGTTTATATTCCTCTTGACAGTCTCTTCTGGGACGTCACACATCTTTCTTAGAAAGCTGAGACTTGCGAGAAACTACTTCGAGGAGAATTATTTGTATTGCGCAATACTACATCATCTAAGTTCGGCCAGCGACAAGGGACGAAGGCGGTCTTTTACTTGGCCAGAATTATCCTGATTTGTACGGATTCTTCGTCAACGTTTCAACAAGGGTTTTGATGCGGAAAGGCTTTTCCCTGACGAGCTAGATAAAGTGTACTTTATAGTACTGACTGGTCTCAAATATATTTGTTATTGTGTTTTATTTTTCTATCCTCCTTCCTATTAATAAAGAATCTCGATATCACCCGTAAGGGCATTTTTCGATTCACTACAATCCACTGGAGTACCGATTAAGGCATCGGTCGCATCAACATTTTTGGTCCTTCGAGCCGGATAGGGAGCTTCCTCCCCACTCTTCGTCCGGCGCCTATTGTGCATACAGTCTTCTTTAACGGAGGAGAAAGAGGCAACGGAAGACTTCCGATCGAGAAACAAAGGAGGTATTGCATCATTGCTACAAGCTGAGAAGCTTCTATTGTTCCGGTGCGTGAGTAAGCTGCACGGGACACTTTATTCATAGGATTCACGTGAGTTTTGTAATTTCTGTTGCTTGATCATTCTTTGAAGTCGTATTTTTCCTCCTCTTTTCTCTTCTTAATTTTGCCTCTTGTCGTGAAAATGCCTCGTTCTAGTAGTGCACTTAGTACTGTCAAACGCGTTGTACTGAGATTCGAGTTTATAAAGAAAGAATTCGCGCAGTTTCAAAAAGCATTAGGCGAGTTAGATCGTACCAGCCCGCGTGATATAGTAAAATTAAAGATTAGAATTTCCAAAATTAATAAGGATGTGGCTATATTAAAGAAACTGATAGTAAAACCTTCTAGTGAAGCGATGGGAACGCTGATTGACGAAATTCTTAATTATGTCGAGTCAGTTATCGATGCTAAGGCGGAAACGGAATTGAATATTAATAGAGCTGAAACGGTAGCAAGTCAAGTTACAAATTCGCCTACCGCGAGTCTGCTGTCTCAGGTTAGCACTACGGTTAGCAGTCTGTTCGTAGATAGTATTTACAGAATACCGGCGGTGCAATTACCTCGATTTGACGGGCAGCATTAGGAATAGCCGAGGACACGTTTCAATCTGTGATAGGAAATAATTCCGTACTTTTAGATATACAAAAGTTTGCATATTTAAAATTATGCTTATCAGGACCGGCCGTGGAGAAAATAAGAGTTCTGGAAATTACTGCAAATAATTATCCGACTGCGTGGAAGACCTTAGTTGAGTGCCATGACAATCCGTTAATACTGATAAATATGCACGTGCGAGCTATTTTGGAGGGTCCCCCGATTAACAGTGAGTTTCCGTCGTCTTTAATTGCCGTGTCTGTGATCAATTGCAGTGTTTGTTGATCAATTTGCTATCACTGCACATTTTTCCCGAGTAGATCCAGCAACACGTCTTCAATAGGAACAACGGTGTTCCCGAGATGCTTTACCGACGGTGGACGAGTTTGTGGTAGAATATAGCATAAAATTGTGGTAGAATTGAAAGTTTTATTATCACCAGCTGTAACGAATTGATTACCCTCGCAACGAATTTCGCGAGAAGAGTTAGTTATGCCGGCAAGTGATCCATTTAACAGATCACAAATTTCATGAGACCGCGAATATCGACGCGAGTTTCGGTGTCGAGATTTTTACATTACTATGACGCTCAGATCAGAGCATTAGATTGAATGAAAGTTAATGGATCCAGGAACTGTGTCAGGATAGCTCGTTATGAAAACAGGAGCCGCGCGTTGTTCGCGGAGCGTTAACTGCTACACAGATACAGTAGAATTAAACTAATTATTGGAGAAAATTTAGAAGATTGAAGAAGTAACTAAGACTAGTATTAGTTCGCACGAGGAAAATTTTTGCGAAGCGCATTATAAAAGCCACACGCGACGGGATGATACAGGCAGATGTGTGGCAAGGCTGTCATTCAAGGAAGAGAATCAGTTAGGCGATTCGTACGCAAGCGCGTTGCAAGGATTTCACGCGTTTCGAGGATTTCACGCGTGGCGAAGATTACACGCGTTAAAGCAGTTATTGTCGGGCGAGCCGGAAATTAAAAATAAATAAATTAAATTCTTATCTGAATATGAAGAACAAGGTCAAATGACAACGATAGAAGGGGGACCCCATGAAGATACATTCTATTTACTGCATCATGCTGTATTAAAGAATATTAGTCTTACGACCAAATTGCGAGTAGTGTTCGACGCGTCGGCAAAAAACCAGCAACGGGAAATCTTTGAATGAAGTATTAATGGTTGGTCTGACCTTGTAGGAGAATCTGTTTACATTTTTAGTAAGATTTAGATCACGCGCTATCGCTATTACCGCGGACATCGCGAAGATGTATCGGCAGATAGCAATGGACCCGCGCGATCGCAAATACCAAACTATACTCTGGCGTCGACAGGAAAGTAAGCCCGTGTAAGCATATAGATTAAATACAGTAACTTATGGAACCGCCTCCGCGTCGTTCTTATCAACGCGTAATTTTCATCAACTCGCGAGCGACTAATTTCACCGATTCCCGAGAGCTGCCATCGTTCTTAAAGAGGATTTCTATGTAGACGACTTGTTAGCCGGAGCGCGTACGGTTAGGGAAGCAAAGCGAGTCCGCGACGAATTAATAAGGATAACTACAGAGGCAGGCATGGATTTTCGGCAATGGGCGTTAAATTGCGCGGAGATTCTAAAAGACTAAGATATCACAGATAATAACATCGTAAATTTAGATTCGTCAGGCACGGTAGAAACATTAGGTGTTAATTGGAAACGCGACCGAAGATAACATAGGCTATACGGTAAAGCGAGCCGTTGCTATGTCAATTAAAATCAACGTGAGACGAAGATGTCCCAGCCGATATATATAAAATATAACAAGAGTTTCGCTAAAATCTCCTAACGTTTGAGGAGATAAGATTCGCGTGTAGCGTAACGTGTAACGGAAAAGCATTGGAAATGCACGATTTTTACGGCGCTAGCTTTAAAAACTTTTTTGCGCAATAATACTCCTATGATTTGTTAAAGCGACTGAAAACGCTTTGCGTTGACTAATGTAACGCTATGCTAAATATTCGGACATATATTTTGAGAGCACGACTAATTTTTTTGATTCTGCGAACGAATTAGAGGCTCGCGTGATCGCAAAGCTTAGTTAATGAAAGATTCAAGTGACATTTTATCTCTCCAAACTACCTCATTTTTGCGGACTATTGGAGATAACAAGGAAATCTTTTAAGTACCATCTAGTTAGTCTAGGTAGAATTGTTAGCGAAGCAATGTTATCGTGTGAGGTATTATTAATTTACGTCCTCGAGATAGAGGCTATTCTAAACTTGCGTCTTATCACCCATCGGTCTAATGATTTGAACGACTTGCGTGCTCTTACACCTAGTCATTTTTTAATTGGATATTATTTTCCGAGTCCGCTAGAGGACGAGTACAGGAATGTATCATCTAGATGTCTATCGCAATAGCAGCACGTTCAGCGGGTGAGACAACTGTTCTGGAAATGATGGAATAAGGAATATTTGAAAGAGCAAACGCCACTAGGACGTGTCACAAGGATACATGCGAGAGCTGACGGAATAAAACATAAGGAAGCCGCGAAACCTGCTAACGGTCTTGTAAAGTGCAGTATTAAACGTCTTTCTTCTTTGACAAACGATTATTAAAAAAAAAAAAAAATTTTTCTTGTAATTTAGTAGCGTTTTATTATTGAATATGTATTGTAATATGCGGGTAGCAGTGTATGTTGTGACGTCCTCGCAGTTAAACGAATAAAAGACGAGTGACCCCACGAATATTTGCCCTGTTTTTTGGTCAGTCCGTCAAGCCGGTACTCTACCTGGGATCTGGGCTAGAAGAGCCAGCACTTGCAAGGTTAAAGAATGATTGTAACTCGTCTCCTGGAACGAATTGTGTCGATTGAACGGTCGCAGGATTCTGGTGTGATACGGGTTTTTGCCGTAAAAAATAAATATTCTTAACTCACCGGTGAAACTAGAGTATATTCTTCTAAGTTACTCAAAAAATTACAAGAAGATAAATTAACAAAAAATAATGTAAAAGTCCGTCTTCCAAGCTAAATGAAAAGTAAAAAGAGAGTATTTCGACAAAGACTGTTCTCGGTTCTAACGTGTAGAGAAGAATGAATTATAAAATGGAAAAGTAGTCTTAGGCCTTTAGGAAGAGAGAGATTTTTGTACAAAAAAAAAACGCGTGGATACCTATTATAGTCCAAGCAACAAGAGGAAAATTTGGAAAATTTAGCTAGAAGGGCGAAATTTGATATAATGGTAATTCGACGACGCTGAATCGAATAGTGCTATTTTTTTGGCAATCAGACTTTCTGGTAATGAGGAAAAGGGTAAAAAAGGGTAAAAAACGGCCGTATCTTAGAATCTAGTCATTAAATCGAAAAAAGTTTCAAACAAAAGTTGTAGAGAATTGAAAAATACATAAAAAATGTTTTAAGGTTTATCTTCGTATTGGCAAAAATAAGCGAGAAAATAAAGGTGAAAGGTAATTGTAAGAGAGGGGGCAAGCCACGCCTCTACGTCGGTCTTTACAGGTGAGCGAGCTAGTGTGCGTTATCTTGAGGTCTCTCGGTCGTGAATGCGAGTGCGAGTGAGAAAACAAATGGATAAGATTTCTTTAAGCGATTGCGATTCTGTTTGTTTAGGCCATCGATTGTCAAGTGTTCTGTATTATATATTTCTGATATTTTCTCATGCTGTAGCGAGAATTTTTCGTTTTGGCCATCGAGTGTCGAGCGTTTTGTATACGAGTGCGAGTGAGACAATAAACAGATATTTCTCTCTTTCTAATTTTTTCTTCGGAAGCGAGAATTTTTCGTTTTGACGATCGAGTGTCGAGCGTTCTGTATATCTATATATATATCGGCGTATAAGCGCGGCATTTTTAAATCGAATCTTGATGCTTATGGCATGCCGTTTTTGTATTTATTGTCAAAAATAGGGAACCTTGATTAAAACAAAAACAATATTTCATTTTAACAGAAAATATTATTATTTAGTCAACAAATTATGTATTTTAGGAAATTTTAAATTAAAGATTTGCTGTCTCCCAAATATTTATTTGTGTATCAAATTAGATACATATATAAACAAGAAAAATTTTCCATCTACATATAAAATTAAAATTCAAAATATTTAGGAAAGGATATTCTAAAAACGTGGAATTTATTGTTTGTCTAGACATTTTTTTTATTCATTTTTATTATGTTATAAGAAAACAGAAATGCATTTTTATTCAGCTTCACAGTCACAAAAATTGTAAGGAAAAAATTGAATATATGTCAAATGACGTGCTAGCGTAAGTAGTATCGTCTCTGCTTCTCACGCGGGTAGTTACCCGTTCGATTCTTCGTGGGGGAATTAATTTTTTTTTAAGTTTTTCTATCCTTAAGTTATACAAATTCTTTTTACAATTCATAATGTTTCATTATATACAGAAAAGATATAGAAATATATACATTATTATTTTTTACTATATTGAAGAATAATATATTTTTATATTAAAAAAATAAAATGTTAACTGTAATTCAAGTAATAAGTCTTCCCTTATTTGCGCTAGATGGTAAAAAATTTATTGCTTCAAATTTTTTGTAATATTTTAATTTTTTTTCCTGTATATAATTAAAAATTAAGAAATGTAAAAAGAATTTGTATAGCTTAAGGATAGAATAACTTAAAAAAAGAATTTTTCCCCCACGAAGAATCGAACGTTAATAACCAAGCGCGAAAAGCAGAGACGATACTACTTACGCTAGCAAGCCACTTGACAAACGTTCAATTTTTTGTTACAATTGAATAAAAATGCATTTCTGTTTTCCTATAACATAATAATAATGAATTAAAAAAATGTCTAGACAAAAAATAAATTCCACGTTTTTAGAATATCCTTTCTTGAATATTTTGCATTTTAATTTTATGTGTAGATATAAAATTCTTCTTTTTCAAATATGTATTCAATTTGATACACAAATAAATATTTAGGAGACAGCAAATCTTTAATTTAAAATTTCCTAAAATACATTATTTGTTGACTAAATAATAATAGTTTCTGTTAAAATGAATTATTGTTTTAATTTTAATCAAGGTTCACTATTTTAGACAATAGATAAAAAAACGGCATGCCATAAGCATCAAGACTCGATTTAAAAATGCCGCGCTTATACGCCGATATATATATATATATATATATATATATGTAACGATATATATATAGATATATATATATGTAACGATATATATATAGATATACATAACGCTCGACACTCGATGGCCAAGACGAAAAATTCTTGCTACAGCTTCAAAAAATATAAGAAATATTATATAATACAGAACACTCAACAATCGATGGGCCAAACAAAAAGAATCGCTATCGCTTAAAGAAATCTTATCCATTTGTTTTTTCACTCGCACTCGCATTCACGACCGAGAGACCTCAAGATAACGCACACTAGCTCGCTCGCCTGTAAAGACCGACGTAGAGGCGTGGCTTGCCCCCTCTCTTACAATTACCTTTCACCTTCATTTTCTCGCTCTTTTTTGCCAATACGAAGATAAACCTTAAAACATTTTTTATGTATTTTTCAATTCTCTACAACTTTTGTTTGAAACTTTTTTCGATTTAATGACTAGATTCTAAGATACGGCCGTTTTTACCCTTTTTTACCCTTTTCCTAATTACCAGAAAGTCTGATTGCCAAAAAAATAGCACTATTCGATTCAGCGTCGTCGAATTACCATTATATCAAATTTCGCCCTTCTAGCTAAATTTTCCGAGTTTTCCTCTTGTTGCTTGGACTATTATTAGAAATAAAGGTTACTAAATAGATATTTGCGAATGAGTCATTTAGTTTTTGTAAGCGTGACTCATGAGCCCAGCACGGCTGAGTGGGACGTACCCCCACTCGCGTCCAAATGCCCCCCTCCACTACCGACCATAACCAGGTGGTAACTAACACAAGTCGGTAATGTAGGTAAGGCAGATTACCCTATGAACGACAATCGACACATGTTTATCATATGCTGACAAAATTATAAGCATCGATGGTCGTTCATAAGAGTGCTTATAATGTAAGTAACAGAAACTTAAATTATAGTATGACATGAAAATAAATCGCAACTGTCGAATTTTCATAGGGTGGTACGCCCTGCCATTCAGAGTCGTCACTAGGACGTGACAC
The DNA here is from genome assembly GCA_023678865.1 of Polistes exclamans. NCBI lineage: Eukaryota > Metazoa > Arthropoda > Insecta > Hymenoptera > Vespidae > Polistes > Polistes exclamans. The sequence continues at coordinate 112,738 of JACGWG010000056.1, forward strand.
TTCCCCCTTTAAAGGAGAAGCACGAAAGAGTCGATTATTGAGTGCTTTGTAAAGCATCAACCCTATTGAAGACTTCCTCTTCCTAAGCAAAACTTTACCATTGTCAGTATCTTCGGCAAGACCATCAGGCATTGGACAAGCCATCATAAAAAGACAGTTATGTTTATTCGGTGATTTCGACAAACACATCTGATCAGATTGTTCTGCCATAATTTTTCTGTATGATACGACACGATCAGACTTTTTAATTGGTATACAGGCGTGATCATCTTCAAGATCTTTCAAACAATTTTCAAGGTGAAGTTCACCAGCACCAGCAATAATGTGCTCTCCAGATTCTTCGATGAAACATTACACCAAAGGATCCGACTAAGCAAGACGTTTTAAACCTTCAGCCAATTTTGGCAAATCTGCAGGATTCTTGAGTTCAACTGCTGCACGTAGTTATGGTACCAGTTTTGACCAAGAATTGATTAACACAGACAGGTTTTTCTTTCCGGGTTGGAAGTTCGGTCCTATAATACGGGCCTTCATATCAGTACACACTTTACCAGGAAATACACGTCCAAAGGCATCTGCCATCGGTTCCCACTGATCCAGCTAAAGTGATGTTCCGGTAATCCATGGTATTAACCTTGAGGCCACTCGCCTGCGTGAAAGAGTTAAGAGCGAACATCCCAGTGTTTATTATAGATCGCAGTAGTAAATTGTTCAATCTATCTCAATTCAGCACTGGTAAACTGTTGTTTCACCATGGTCTTCTAACTGCAACATGCTGAACGTATGTGGTTGTCTTTATCGGCGTTAGTGTGGGAGGTTGCAATCCCCCGTACCAAGGAGCGAAACGGTGATAATGTTAGCAGCTGCTCCTCCACAGTCATATCCAAGTAGTGCGGTCGTCGTACAGATGAATGCGGCGACGACGATGGTGATTTTGACGTACATATTTCTTTGAAACCAATATTGATTCAATATAAATTTTAATAAACTATATTTAAATGCGAACTAATAGAAACTCGTCTCAAGCTTGTTTAGCGTATCATTGCATGATCGATGATAGCGGTAAGCCACTCCAATGAGCCTTTCTTAAAAAAAACGAATAGTAACAAATTGTATTATGCATCGTAACTCATTAAGACATTTCCGTAAAAGCTGCCGTAGTTTAGCACGGTTTAACTTCATTTTAATAACAAGAACGATTTTGTCGAAAGTAAATTTACAAGTTAGAATCGTTCATGAAGTTCGAGAAAAATTAAGTGCTAAACAAATTTATAATGTTACGAGGTTAACCACTAGGTAATAATAAAAAAAAATTAAAAATTAATTTAGTAGATAGCTTGAGAGGAGTTAAGATTCCATAAGGTCGAGATTGACCGACTATTGCGTACAGAAGGTATTTATTTTTTTTTTCAATTTGTTCGCTTGTGGATGCTAGTTATAAATCGTCTATAAGAAGCTATGCATCTCTCTATGTAGTGCTTTTTAGAGTAGAGTGGGTGATTCCCCCACTGACACTACCTTTAACTGTATATAAAAAAAGAAAAATTTACTCCAGCACCCATAATTAGTAACTATGTAGGTATAAAAACAATAACAAGTCTAAAAGTATTAGTTAATATTTGGAAAGAGTAGGCTTATTTCGCACAGATTTTCACTTTATCTTTGTGAACAATTCTGGTCCTATTCTTGTAACTAATCTTTATATTATTTTTAGGAAGCACTTCGAGAATTTGGTATGGGCCGGTGTATTGATTTCCTAATTTAGATTTTGGCTGCTTTAAAAGATAAACGTTCTGACCAACAACGAGGTCCTGACCACGAGCCTTACGATCATAATAAACTTTGGATCTTATTTTTGCTCCAACTAAATTCTGTCTTGCCACCACTTGCGAACAACGTATCTTATGGACTAGATCCAGATAATATTTAAGATATGTGTTATCGAGATTTTTATTCGTATGTTCGTTTTCGGAGGGGATATTAGCTTGTTTACCAAAGACTAGCTCATGAGGAGTGAATTTCGTCCCCACATGCATGCTTGTATTATAAGAGAACATAGAATGTGTGAGCCATTCATCCCACTCTCGATTCTTTTTAATGAAATGTTTTAAATATTCGATCAAGACAATGTGTAATCGCTCTAAAGAACCATTTGATTGCGGATGGAATGCTGTAGTTCTAATCTGTTTGCATTTATACTGTCGTGCAATAGACTTTAAAAGAGAACTAGTGAAATTTGTCCCCTTGTCTGTAAGTATAATTTTTGGGGCACCAAATATATTACAAAAATTTTTAACCATTCCATTCGCAATATCGACTGATTTTGCTGCCTTAAGAGGTACAGCAATAAAAAATTAAGTCAAAAGGTCTTGTATAGTAAGAATAAATTTGTTACCAGTTTTTGTTTCTGGTAATGGTCCGACTATATCCATAGCAACCTTGTCGAACGCAGCTCCCGGCGTATCAGTGATAATAATCGGTTCTTTTGACTTTATTCTGGTTAATTTTTTTATTTGACAACTTTCGCAGTTCCTTACGAACTCTTGAATATCTTGTTTCATGTTCCTCCAAAAATATTTTTCGCGAATTCTTGCATAAGTTTTAGTAGCTCCCTTATGTCCACCGACAGGCGAGGAGTGGCCATCGACAAGTATTTTTTCTCGCTTCTCTGGAGAAGGAATCGTCACCTTTCCCGCACAAATTATAATTTTGCAAGACTCGAAATCAAATGCGTTACTTAATTTTCTTTGAACTTGTTGCCATGATATATTGTCAAAGTAAAAAGTTTTTGCTATGCTAACTGAGGTGAGACTCAATTCGCGTGTAACGGCGAGCAAAGACTCCAACGCCTCTATCAAAATTTCGTACTTAACACTATTTGCACAATGTTCCTTTATTGGAATAGTAATTAAATGAAACCTGCTAATATTAGTAACTTTAGCACGTGCTAAAGTCAAGTCTTTAAGTTTGGGCAGAAGTTTCGATTCGCTAAGAAGTTTTGAACCCGCGTCACACGGCGTTCCTTCTAGATCAGTAAAAATTACTAGATTGTCTTTTCGTAAAATTAATGGGTCTCTTGTTATACCTAAATTTGACGTAAGCATTCGCATGTGAGTATCAACGCGCGTTTGCGACGGGGAACAAAGAATATTGTAATCACTCGTACTCCCCGTGTCAGAGCTTACGTCGTCTGTCTCCCCCGTATTAGTCAGAGATCCAGTCAGGTTGTTGACCTCACCAGGTGTTACGTCGAGGACGTCTGTATCGTCTATACCGATGTCAATGTCACTGTCTTCGTCATCGGTCTGATTTTCTTTAGGTTCACATTGTATTAGGCGGTCGCCTGAGTCACTTGTACCCGCAGGTAATACCTTGCCGACTTCCGAGGGGTTCCTCGATAAAGCGTCCGCATTTACTTTTGCAGAACCAGCTCGATAGACAATCTTGTAATTGTAATCTGCCAATTTAAGACTCAACTTTACGAGTCGTGAAGTGGGGTCCTTGACCGATTTTAGCTATACCAGAGGTCGATGGTCGGTAACTAATGTAAATTCTCTACCATACAAATAATGTCGGAAATAGTTTACTGCGTAAACAATTGCTAGCAGTTCCCGCTCTATGGTAGAGTAATTAATCTCTGCTTTGTTTAATGTTTGAGAGCAGTATGAAATGGATAAATCTTTGCCGATTGGTCCCTGGCTTAAGACTGCACCGATCGCGTATTCGGAAGCATCGGTTGTAACATCGAAAGGTAATTCAAAATTGGGAAAGGCTAAAATTGGTTCTTTACAAAGTATGTCGCGCAGCGAACAAAAGCTATTTTCCTGAGTTTGTCCCCAAACGAAAGGAACGTTCTTTTTCAACAAGTCAGAAAGTGGCTTTGACAATTTAGAAAAGGCAGGTATGAATCTCCTGTAATAGCCAGCGAGACCTAAGAACTCTCTAATTGATTAATTGTTTCTTGGTCGAGGAAATTCCTTTACTGCCACCACTTTCTTTGGATCTGGCTTTACGCCATTTCCACTTATTATATGGCCCAAATAAACTACCTCTCGCCTCAGAAATTCGCACTTATCGGGCTGTAACCTTAGATTGGCTCTACGTAGCCTTTGCGCGAGCTTTTCAAATTTAGACTCGTGTTCGCTCAGCGATCTAGAGTATAGGACTACGTCATCTAAATACACGAACATTTATTCGCCCTGCAACCCGGTTAAAACGTAATCCATCAATCTTTGAAATGTTGCAGGCGCGTTTTTAAGACCAAATGGCATTCTGGTAAATTCGTAATGACCATATGGTGTAGAAAATGCTGTCTTAGCTTGATCTTTGGGATGCATTTTTATTTGGTGGAAACCCGATTTTAAATCAAAGATGAAAAAATATTTTGCTGCTCCTAACTGATCAAGTATTTCCGTTATATTAGGAATTGGGTAGGCATCCCCTAGTGTCATTTCATTCAAATTACGGTAGTCTATTACCATTCTCCACTTAGGGTTTCCTCCAGAATCCGCTTTCTTTGGAACTATCCATAATGGAAAGTTATAAGGCGAAATAGATGGTTTTATTATACCATTCTCTAATAACTCGGATGCTTGACGTGAGATTTCCTCTTTGTGGACAGGTGGAAATCGGTACTGTTTTGTATGCACAGGAACGTTATCGGTCGTAAAAATTTTGTGCCTCAGTATGTCCGTACATCCAAAGGTTCGCCTAGTAAATGGAAAATGTCTGCGTTGTCTTCTATTAACTTAAAAACAGACCGTGCCTCTTCTAAATTCAGGTGATCGAGGCAGAGAAGTGCTCTGACAGATTCGGCTCGAGAAGATGTAAAGGAAGGTTTGGCCTCAAGGGTATTTAACTAAGGACACTCTTCTCCATTCTTTTCGGTGAAAATTGTATGGATAAAGGATTGGATCTCGGACGAGTCAGGAGCATTAGTTTTGTTACTAGTATTGGGTCCTGAATTTAGAAGGGTATCCTCCCTAAAATCCGAAAGTTCCAAACGCGGGATTTCAAACATATATTGCTTTGATATAGTGTTTGAAATCTTGAAAAATCCTCTACCGTTACTATTTTTAATTAAAGCTTCGCCAGCATAAATACCGACTGGAAGCTGTAAGAGAGGCATGTAACCTTCTGAAATTTCCGAGTTTTTAATGTAGCAGTAAGAAATTTTAGACGAACGTGACGGAACGCAAATACATTCGCTTCTTGAAAAGGGTACGGACATATTCTTAAAACTCAAACATCCGAGGGTATTATTAATAATAGCGGATCTGGATCCTAAGAAATCCATCCCCAAGATACCGTCGAAATGAATGGGGAAGTTCTCGTCGACTAAATGAAATAAAACGTCTTCCCCGAATATGCGAATAATTAAAGTACCTATTGTGCTCTGTTTTTCAAGAGTGATTCCCGTCAACTGTAGTAAGTCCGTCTTGTCAATTTTTGTTGAAGGTTTAATACAATTCTTTTTCAGCAAATTAACCTCAGCGCCAGTATCAATCATAAGTGTCACATGTCCAGTCAGTCGAGGCGAGAATCCTGTGACACAAGGAGACTCCCACCTTGGATTATATTTTACTTGTTTAATCCCGACTGTCCGGGTCTCTGAACTGGACTGTTTGGACGCTCCCTGGGTGGCAGGGAGCGACCGGCGTCTTTCGCCGCATCCCCCCGCGAGTTTCACGAATTCAGATTCTCGATTTTATATTTTAGTTTTTTACATTCGAGAATCAGGTGTCCAAAATTCTTACAATACTAGCATTTCTTTATTGGAATCTTTTTCTTAGGAGGAGACTTAGGCTTAGTAGGAGATTCAGGTGGGCTGGGAGGTTTTGGCTTAGGTTTGGGGGAGAAAGGGTAACCATTCTTCTGCCAACAGTTGTCCTCTGAATGCCCGTCTTTTTTACAATAACTACAGTTTATAGATTTGTTAATTGGTTTAACATTTGCGGCGCGATCTCCAACCATTAAAACACAAATTTTACTATCCTCCTCCTTGATTTGCTTGTCTATTTTAAGGAGGCAAATTAAAATCTCGTCGAAATTGCTATAATACTCGAATTTCAATGCCGTCTTATAATCCCGAGGCAGGCCCCTAATGAGCGCATCCAATCCCTCTTTTTCGATTGCCAACTCAACCCTGCGTTCAACACGCCCCGAGTTTTTCGTCGTTTCGTCTAGAACCGATTGGGTGAGTTCTTTTACTCGACCAAAATAATCAAGCATATGTTCGCTCGGTCTCATAAACTCCGTTGCAAGCTGTCTCCTATAGTAGTTTAATCCGCGAGAAGGCAGAAACGCGTCTTTTAGTCTTTCTATAAGGTGTTCTGCTCTACTAATTTTAAGACCTACGATTTCTAGATACGCGTGACCACTAAGTTTGGAAAGGAGAAGCCTAGCGAGAGATGTTTCCGTTTCGGTTGAAAAACCCGCCGGCAAAGATTCAAGTGCGCGTCGACAGGCCCTAATAAACTGTGTTACGTAAATATTTTGTCCGTCAAATTTTGGGACATGTTCTATAAGTTCCCGTAACTTTGACGAAGACTGTGAAAAACCGGGAAGAGGAGCAAATGGAGCTATTCTCTTCATTTCTCTAATCTCTTGCCCTAAATCCTCGATTTCCTTTTTTAATTCGCACTCACCTTCGGAAAGGGGTGTTATGGTTCTCCGTCTTGGAGGTGTCGTTGGAGAAATGGGACGCGAAGAACTAGGAGTAAGAGGTAACGGAACAGAGGAGTTCATCGGAGGATCAGACCGTTCAAAACCCCGTAAACCGGACATATCATCTCCTAAGGATTTTCTAATTTCCTCCTTCTTTAACGCGAGTCTCCGTTCCCTATATTCTAGCTCGAGTTCCCGTTTGCTAAGTTCCTCTTGTTTTTTAAGCGTTTCTTCCTGCGTTTTACTAAGTATATCTTGTATGTTAATAATTTCCTCCATCCTCCTACGCATTACCGAATCTATCTGTGTCTGTTCCACTGCGGCCTCCACATCGATTGGAGTTTCTGGTCTATATCTCCTTTGCTCTTGCGACATTTTAAATTTTGCAAATCAAAGTTACGGAACAACAGTAAAAAGGTTCCCGAAACGCAAAGAAAAAAAAGAATTGAAAAGGAGCTAAAAATTAAAAAGGACAAGGTAACTCTTCTGTTTGGATATCCCACCGCTGCCACCAGTTTTTATTATGTGACGTTCCCGCAGTTAAACGAATAAAAGACGAGTGACTCCACGAATATTTGCCCTGTTTTTTGGTCAGTCCGTCAAGCCGGTACTATACCTGGGATCTAGGCTAGAAGAGCCAGCACCTGCAAGGTTAAAGAATGATGAGGTATACTTACCTTTAAAGAAATTGTAACTCGTCTCCTGGAACGAATTGTGTCGATTGAACGGTCGCAGGATTCTGGTGTGATACGGGTTTTTGCCGTAAAAATAAATATTCTTAATTCACCGGTGAAACTAGAGTATATTCTTCTAAGTTACTCAAAAAATTACAAGAAGATAAATTAACAAAAAATAATGTAAAAGTCCGTCTTCCAAGCTAAATGAAAAGTAAAAAGAGAGTATTTCGACAAAGACTGTTCTCGGTTCTAACGTGTAGAGAAGAATGAATTATAAAATGGAAAAGTAGTCTTAGGCCTTTAGGAAGAGAGAGTTTTTTGTACAAAAAAAAACGCGTGGATACCTATTATTAGAAATAAAGGTTACTAAATAGATATTTGCGAATCAGTCATTTAGTTTTTGTAAGCGTGACTCATGAGCCCAGCACGGCTGAGTGGGAGGTACCCCCACTCGCGTCCAAATGCCCCCCTCCACTACCGACCATAACCAGGTGGTAACTAACACAAGTCGGTAATGTAGGTAAGGCAGATGACCCTATGAACGACAATCGAAACATGTTTATTATATGCTGACAAAATAATAAGCATCGATGGTCGTTCATAAGAGTGCTAATAATGTAAGTAACAAAAACTTAAATTATAGTATGACATAAAAATAAATCGCAACTAACGAATTTACATAGGGTGGTACGCCCTGCTATTCAGAGTCGTCACTAGGACGTGACAATGTATATGTTTTATAATTTGTATTTTTATTGTGTGTATCTTTTAAAATTTTGAACGGTGCTCGTTCAAGGGGTGGGGTATGTTGCGTATCCTACGCAACGAGTAAGTAAGGCGAAGCGCCAGGGCGTGTACAGCCCTGCCAAGGCATGAGACACACACGACAAAGCAGTATCTTTGTTTTTAGTAGTAACTACGGTAGCGCCAAGATGTTTGTAAGGGCTCCTTCTTTCTTCTAGCTCTCGTGCTTCCACTAAATTTATTACGCTAATCACATGAATCGACAGCTGCGTTATGCTCGGGCTTTTCGGTAATTAGTGCAGCATTGCATCCCTTTTTTGTATAAAGCCCAACGCGTTCTTGCGCCTAGCATCACTCTTGAATCATCACGCGTGATTCATCGCTCGAGATTCATCGCTTGAGATTCATCTATCTTAGAAAGTTGAGACTTGCAAGAACTACTTTGAGGAGAATTATTTGTAATGCGCAATACTACATCATTTAAGTTCAGCCAGCGATAAAAGTCAAAGGCGGTCCTGTACTTGGACAGAATTATCCTGATTTGTACGGATTCTTCGTCAACGTTCTACCTAGGGTTTTTATGCCGAAAGGCTTTTCCCTAACGAGCCAAATGAAGCATAATTTTTAGTACTGATTAGGCTCAAATATATTTGTTATTGTGTTTTATATTCCTATACTACTTTCCATTCATAAACAATCTCGATATCACCCGTGAGGGCAATTGTCGATTCACTACAATCCACTAGAGTACCGATTAGAACATTGGTTGTATGAACAACCACTGCAGTCAAATAAAGAGAAAAAACCATTTTATTACAATTTTTTTCGTTTCTTTACGTGTAGAATTCATTTCTTTTCGACAAAATTCTATTGTAGTAATCCTGAAATTTGTTTTGTTTAGTTTCTAATAGCACATTTTTATCATCGCTAAAAACTATCCATATATTTAAAAGAAATTTTCACTACTTCTGGGATATAATCGTAGGTAAAAACAATAAATTTTCTAAAAAAGTGCAATTTAACAGCAGCAATGAAACGTTTTCTTTCAAGATTTAAAGCATATAGGTACAAATAAAAAGTGTTAAGTCTGAAGAATTTAGGCAAATATCATTTATATTTCGACTACTGTAGTCAAAAAAAGAGAAAAAATCATTTTAATTAATATTTTTCTTGTTACTTTACGTGTAGAATTGAATTCGCTTTCGACGAAACTTGATTTTAGTCAACCTGACATTCATTCATTTCAGTTTCTAATAGCACGTTTTTACCGTCGCTAAATAATTTGTAATATATTTAAAAGAAATTTTCGCTGCATTCTAAATTAAATAATAGTTAAAAACTATTAGATTTCTGAAGAAGTACTATATAACAATAGCTATAAAACGTTATCCTAAAAGTTTTAAAGCGAAAACTTACAAATTATAGCTGTTAAGTCCGATAAAATCTACCAAATAATATTTAAATTGCAACAACTGCAATCCAAAAAAAAAGAAAAAATCATCTTATCACATATTTTTGGTCACTTTACGTGTAGAATTCAATTCTTTTTCGACGAGACTCGATTGTAGGCAACCTGAAATCTATTCTGTTTAGTTTCTAATAGCACATTTTTAGTGTCGCTAAAATTTTTTTAATATATTTCGGAGAAATTTTTGCTTCTTTGTAGATTAAATCGTTGTTTAAAACTATAAAATTTCTAAAAGAGTGCTGTTTACCAAAAGCTATGAAACGTTTTCTTTCAAACTTCAAGGCGTATACTTACAAATTGAAATTGTTTAGTCCGAATTTTTTTTAGGAAACTTCATTTTTATTTTGACCACTGCAGTCAAAAAAAAAACCAATCATTATATTACAAGATTTTTCAGTAGCTTTACGTGTAGAATTCGATTCTTTTTCAACGAAACTCGATTGTAGTCAACCTGACATCTATTCTGTTTTGTTTCTAATAGCACTTTTTTACTGTTGCTTAAAATATTTTTAATATACTTAAAATAAATTTTCGCTACTTTGTGAAATAAATCGTAGTTTTTTTACTTTTAGCTTAGAAGTAAATGCTTTTTTAACGAAAAACGGTCGTTTTGATCTTAAAAGGTAAACTATGTAGAGTATTATTGCAATTTGTTTTTCAAGTTACAAACAATTTTATATATATTTGCTACAATATTTGATCCATTTTTTTCTTTATGTTCATATTCGTAAACTACAGAAACTACAAAAATATGTACCTTTTAAGCCTAATTTTTAAAAGTTATTATAAAAATTTTAAAATGTATTTTCGTTAAGATTCATTTAAAAACAAATAAAAGGTGGACTATTTTTCAAGAATTATTAGCCTAATTTAAAAAAAAAAAACAAAAAATGTAGTTACACGACTATTTTGTTTACTTTTTGTTTAGAAGATAATCTTCTTTTATCGCAAAACGATAGTTTTATTCTTCAGATTTTAAATATGTAGAGTATAAGGGCAATTAATTTTTACCGTATGTCTTATATTTCAGATACATAATTCTATCTATTTTTTCGCTATTTTTATATTTGGAAACTACACAATTTACAAAAGAATGTTCCTTTTGTGCTAAATTTTTTAAAGAAAATATAAATTAGTTGAAATTTATTATTACAAACAAAAATTTAAAAAACGAATAAAAAAAAGGTTTATTTTTAAAGATTCTTATTAAAAAAACAAAACTATGTTAAATTATTTACACTTTGTTTACTTTTTGTTAAGATATTTATGTGTTTTTTACGAGAAAAGGACGATTTATTCTCTAAATTTAAACTATGTAGATTAGTATCGCAAATAATTTTTACCGTTACAAACAATATCATATCTATTATATACAATATTTGATCCCTTTTTTCGTTACGTTCATGTTAAAAAACAATAAAAACAATAAAAGAATGTACCTTTTATGCCTAATTTTTAAAAGTAAATATGAAAATAATACAGTGTATTTTAGGAATTAAATGTTTTATAAACGAATAAAAAGGTAATTTATTTTTAATACAATACTAGCAGAATTAAAAAAATTGAAAAAATGTGAAATAACTTCTATTTTCCTTACTTTTTGCCTAAAAGGAAGTGCTTTTTTCACGAAAAACAGTCGTTTTGATCTCAAGATTTAGACTATGTAGAGTATAAGTGAAATTAGTTTTTAACGTTACAAAAAATATTATATATATTTGATAAAATATTTAATCCCTTTTTTCGTCGTGTTTATATTAGACAGCTAAAGCAACTACAAAAGAATATACCTTTTATGCCTAATTTTTAAAAGTAGTTAGGAATTTGGTAAAGTGTATTTTTACAAAATAAAATTAAAAAATCCAAAAAGAAGTGGTTTATTTTTAAAGACTTACAGGCAGAAAAAATAACGAAACAAAATAGAATATCTTTTACATTGTCAACTTTTTGTTTAAAAGTTAACAGTTTTTTCACGAAAAAGGGTTTTTCAGATCTCTAGTTTTAAAATATGTAGCGAACTATTGCAATTTGTTTTTAAAATTATGAACAATTAGATTTATATTTGAGAGAATATTTAATTCCTTTTTTCGTCGCTTTTATGTTGGAAATCTATAAAAACTACAAAATACGAACCTTCTATGCCCAATTATTTAATGTAAATATAAAAAAGGTAAAGTTTATGTTTACAAAAACAAATTTTTAATACAAATAGAAAAAGGGTTTATATTGGAAGACTTTCTAGCAGAATTTTAAAAAAAATATATAAAAAAACTTATATAACTTTGGTCGTACTGAAAGGAGAATAATCAAACTAAATGATAGAAACTCGCGAATGGAAAGCGAAATGGATACTGATTCGGAAGATTCTCAAAATGGTTACCAGCAAAATCAACTAAGCCACAAAACTCAAGAAAACGCAAAATAAGTGTGCAAAAAAACAACAATAACAACTTCTCCACAACATTACCTGCAAAATGGCTCCATAACATTCCCATAAGCAACTCTTATGATATACTCGACGAATCAACAGTAACACAAAACACTACAGGAAAAGCAGTAGAAGAAAAAAAAGCAGTTAAGCCTCCACTTATATACATTGACGCAGAAATTATCGACCCTATGCTCGAGTTACTGGATGAAACAATTGGTAGAAACAATTACGTAATAAAACAACTTAAAGACAACCAAGTGAAAGTACAAACCACCACACCAGATACGTTCAGAAAGATGATAAATTCACTAAAAACTAAAAACGCGGGATACCACACGTATCAAGAAAAAAATGAGAAGAGCTATTAAATAGTTATTCGAGGACTACATCCCAAATCCCACACAGGTAAAATAACAAATGAATTAAACGAAAAGGGACACAAGGTAAGATCAATAACTAATATGATAAAATTCGATACCAAACAGCCGCTACCATTATTTCTTGTTGAACTGGCTCCTCAAGATAACAACAAAAGTATATATGAGAATAAAACACTGCTTAGTACAACAGTTAAAGTTGAACCACTAAGAACTAAAGGAGAAATACCTCAATGCAAAAGATGTAAAGCCTACGGGCACACTAAAAATTACTGTAACAGAGATCCTGCATGTGTAAAATGTGCAAAAAACCATTTAACAGCGCTCTGTCCTCATGAGGGCAAAATAGAAAAAGTCATATGTGTAAACTGCAATAATAACAACCCAGCAAACTATAGTAGATGTCAAACGAGAAAATTACTACAACAGAAACTGTGTCCAACGCTGAGAAAAAAGGTATTGGAAAAACCCTATTAAAACGTTCCTTACGAGGAAACATACTACAAGAAACAAAACACAAATTCTAACAGGGATAATACACCGATAGTTGAACTCATCGAACCAAGAAAAAGCTATGCTGAAGTAACTAAACGGGCACATACAAATACAAAGACTTAAGAACTGAGGAGACATCAGACATTAAAGAACTACTAAAACAATCTAATAAAAATACAGAAATCATTACCACAATGATAAGGGAACAAAATATTTTTCTAAAGAAACAAACACACCAAATTACCACAATGTTACAACTACTAACAAATACGCTACTTAATAACAAATAATGAATACACAAATAAAAATAGCGGTTTGGAACAGCAACGGATTACAACAACGAATTCTAGAAACCAAACCATTCATATACACGCATGATATAGACATTCTACTCGTATCTGAAACTCATCTCACAGACAAAAATTACATAAATATTCCACACTACACCATATATGACACCAAACATCCTTCAGGTATAGCGCATGGTGGAACTGCTATAATTATTAAGAACGATATAAAACATCATCTACACAGTAAAACAGAAAACGATTACCTTTTAGCCTCAACAATTACACTAAAAGCACAAGGTAATTCAATTATACTATCGGCTATCTACGCACCGCCAAAATTTAAAATTACAATCGACTAATGGAATAGATTCTTCAAGGAATTAGGTAATAAATTTAGAGTAGCTGGTGACTTTAACGCCAAACATCAATATTGGGGATCAAAAATCACTTCATTGAGAGGTAAAATCTTAAACTCTTACACAACAAACGCAAACCTAAATATCCTCACGACAGGAGAATTAACATACTGGTCATCAGCTTCTAATAAAACCCCCGACTAAATAGACTTTGGCATCCTAAGAGGCCTAAACCTAATGCACTTCAAAACCAAATCATTATTGGATCTCAGTTCAGACCATTCTCCTATTATAATAACATATCAGAGCAAACCCTTACTATACAAAAAATCACCAACGCTATGCAATGGTAGCACAAATTGGATGATTTTTAAAGAAACATTAGAATCAAAATTAAACTGTAACATCCCGCTTAAGACCTCTTTTCAAATAGATAATGAGGTCAATAACCTTACAGATGCTATTCAAGAAGCAGCGTGGGCATCTACATCCCAAAAAGTTATTTCCAGAGATTTTTCAACATATCCTAGCAATATTTTGCATAAAATAAAAATAAAAAGGCAAGTTAAAGCTAGGTGGCAGAAAAACCAAACAAAGAGCAATAAGAGACTACTAAATAAAGTAACCAAAGATGTTAAGCAGAGTTTACGGGATTAAAACAACGCCGAATTTGAAAAATACATCACTTCAATTTTTCCTCACGAGGATACAAACTACTCTCTTTGGAAAACAACAAAAAGGTTTAAAAGACGAATAAAATCAATACCAGCCATAAGAAATACTGACGGCTCATGGGCGAAAAGCACAGAAAAACAAGCGGAAACATTCGCAATGAACCTTAAAAAAATATTTACAGTACATAAATTCAATACCAAAACATACACAGACAATAACATAAACGACATTAGAAGCAGAACACAACATCAGGAAAACATTACCAAAACAACAGCCAAAGAAATAAGAATGCTAATATCACAAATCAAATCAAGAAAAGCGCCAGATTACGATCTAATTAATGGGAGAATACTAAAGGAACTGCCACCTAAAGCAATTTGGATGCTAACAATTATATATAATGCAGCATTACGTGTCCATTACTTTCCAAGTACTTGGAAACTCGCGGAAATCATAATGCTCCTTAAACCTAATAAAGATCCGCATGATGTGAACTCGTATAGACCCATTTCGCTACTACTACTACTATCTAAGCTATTAGAAAAAAAAACATTTATTAGAATAAAAAAAAATTATTTCTGCTAAAAACCTGATTCCCGACCATCAAATTTGATTCCGAAACAAAAACTTTACCGTTGAACAAGTGCACAGACTAACGAATACTATAATAACAGCTTTGGAAAAGAAGGAGTACTGTTCCGCCGTCTTCATAGATATAAAAAAAGCTTTCGATAAAGTGTGCCATCAAGGATTACTACAAATAATCAACAAACACTTTCCATATTCGTATTTCAAACTTCAAAAATCTTATCTCTCCGACAGGACATTCTACGTAAAAATAAAAGATACTCATTCGAACATCAAACTAATCAAAGCTAGGGTTCCGCAGGGAAGTATCCTCGGACCAATTCTTTACACCCTATATACAGCAGACATACCGATAAACGATAACTGTACTGTCTTAACGTTTGCAGACGACACGGCGATGTTTACCGTAAATAAAGATCCACAACAAGCAGTTCAATTATTGCAAAACCAAATCAATTCCCTCGAGGATTGGTTATACAATAGAAAGTTCAAAGTAAACTGTATTAAATGTAAACGTATTACGTTTACACTGAGGAGGGGCACGGTGCCTAAAATACGACTGTATAATACAGAGATTTCTCAGACATCCATGGTCAAATATTCAGGTCTACATCTGGACTCCAAACTTACATGGAAAAAACACATAAGTGCTAAAATTGAACAAATACGTATTAAAAAGAGACAAATGGACTAACTGACGGGTAAAAAGTCAAAACTTAGCATCAAGAACAAATTACTAATTTATAAAACTATAATAAAACCAATTTGGACTTACTGCTTACCGCTATGGGGTATAGCGCCGAAAAGCCACCTTACTAAACTAGAGGCTCAACAATCAATAACCCTACGCACAATCGTGAATGCTCCATAAAACATCAATAACGAAGATATAAAAAAGGACTTAAACATTCCCACAATAGAAGAAGAAATACCCAGGTCAACCAACAGATACAAAAAAAGAATCGATACGCACATAAACCCGCTAGCCAACAATAACTACAACCAATATCTCCCCAGGAGGCTCAAAAGAATTAACCTAAGAGACCTAGATAACTGAAAGTCAATGAAATAAACGACAATAACGACGCTTTCTCACTGGAGAAAACGTCTACGTGCTATCCCCTTTACTTATATAACAATATACCAAATATCTAAAGAAAAATTTTAAAGATGTATGAAGGTATATAAAAAAAAAATAAAATTTTTTAAAAAAGTGCTGTTTACCAAAAGCTATGAAACGTTTTCTTTTAAGCTTTAAAGCGTATACATGCCACTAAAAAGTGTTAGGACCGGAAAAATTAGGCAAATATCATTTATAATTTGACAACTGCAGTCAAAAAAAGATAAAAAATTATTTTTAAAAAAATTTTTCTGATAACTTTACGTGTAAAATTTAATTCTCTTTTGACGAGACTCGGCTTTAGTCAACCTAACATCTATTCTTTTTGTTTCTAATATCACATTTTTACTGTCGCTACAAATTTTTTAATATATTTAAAAGTAATTTTTGCTTATTTCTTGTTTAAATCGTAGTTAAGAACTATAAAATTTCTAAAACAGTGATATTTAACAGAAACTATAAAACGTTTTCTTTCAAGCTTTTAAGCGAATATTTACAAATAAAAAGTTTTAGGTCTGAAAAATTTTAACAAACATCATTTATATCTCAATGACTGCAGTCAAAAGAGAAAAAAAATCATTTTATTACATTTTTTTTGATTACTTTACATGTAGAATAAAATTCTTTTTCGACGAAACTCGATTATAGTCAACTTGACATAAGTTTTGTTTAGTTTCTAATAGTACATTTTTCGTAGCAAAAATTTTTCTATATATTTAAAAGAAATTTTCGCTCCTTTCTGGATTGAATAAAAGTTGAAAACTATTTCATTTTTAAAGAACTGCTATGTAACAAAAGCTATAAAACATTTATATTTCAAGTTTTAAAGCGTATACTAAAAAAAAAAAAGGGGTCAGTCAGTTAAAATTTACCAAATACCATCTATATTTTAGCAAATGCAATCCAAAAAGGAGAAACAACCATTTTATTACAACTTTTTTTTTCTATACGTTTAGATTTTTATTCTTTTTTGACGAAACTCGATTATAGTCAACTTGACATAAGTTTTGTTTAGTTTCTAATAGTACATTTTTCGTAGCAAAAATTTTTCTATATATTTAAAAGAAATTTTCGCTCCTTTCTGGATTGAATAATAGTTAAAAAATAGCAGATTTTCAAATAAGTGCTATATAACAAAAGCTATAAAACGTTTTCTTTCAAGTTTTACAGCGTATACTAACAAACAAAAAGTGTTTAGTCCGATAAAATCTAGCAAATATCATTTATATTTCAACAACTGCTGCCTTAAAAAAAAAAAAGAATTACATTATTTAAACTTTTTCTAGTTTCTTTGCGTGAAGAATTTAATTTTTTTTTGACAAAACTCGATTGTAGCCAACCTGACATCAATTCAGTTTAGTTTCTAATAGCACATTATTTCCGTGGCATAAAATTTTTTAAAATATTTAAAAAAATTTGTGCTTGCTGCTTGAATTAATCGTTGTTAAATACTATACAATTTCTAAAAAAGTGCTGTTTAACTGGAGCCATAAAACGTTTTTTTTGAAGTTTCAAAGCATATTCTAAAAAATAAAGAGTGTTAATTCAGATAAAATCCAACAAATATCATTAATATTTTTAAAAATGCAATCTAAAAAAAGAGAAACATACATTTAATTACAACTTTTTTTTCTCCTTTACGTGTAGAATTTAATTCTTTTCTGACGAAACTCAATTGTAGTCAACCTAACATCTATTCTGTGTAGTTCCTAATAGAACATATTTTCCGTCGCTTAAAATTTTTCCATATATTTAGGAGAAATTTTCGCTGCTTTCTGGATTTAATAATAATTGAAAACTATCAGATTTCTAATGAAGTGCTATAAAACAAAAGCTATAAAAAAATTTCTTTTAAGTTTTAAGGCGAATACTACAAAACAAAAAGTTAAAAGTCTGATAAAATCTAACAATTATCATTTACATGTCGACCATTGCAGTTAAAAAAGGAGAAAAAATTATTTTATTACAATTTTTTTTAGTTACTTTACGTGTAGAATTCAATTATTTTCGACGAAACTCGATTGTAGTCAACCCGACATCCATTATTTTTAGTTTCTAATAGCATATTTTTACCGACGCTCAAAATTTTTTAATATATTTTTAGAGAAATTTTCGCTACTTTCTGGTATAAATCGTAGTTAAAAACTGTGAAAATTCTAATAAAATACCATTTAACAGAAGCCATGAATCGTTTTTTTTCAAGCTTTAATGCGTATACATACAAAAAAAAAGTGTAAGGTCTGAAAAAATTTAGCAAATATTATTTATATTCTAAAAAATTCATTTAAAAAAAGAGATACAACAATTTTATTTTAAATCTTATTTAATTACTTAACGTTAAGAATTCAATTCTTTTTCGACGAAATTCGAATGTAGTATTCCTGAAATTATTTTTGTTTAATTTCTAATAGAACATTTTTACTGTCGCTTAAAATTTTTAATATTATTAAATAAAATTGTCACTACTTTTTGAAATATATCATTGATAAACACTATAAAATTTCTAAAAAATTGCTATTTTACAGAAGCTTTAAACGTTTTCTTTTAGGCTTGAAAGCGAATACTTACAAATAAAAAGTGTTTTGTCCAAAAAGTTTTATCAAACATCATTTGTATTTTGAGCACTGCAGTCAAAAAAAGTTAAAAAAACATTATTTTACATCTCTTCTGGGCTACTTTTCGTGTAGAATTAAATTTATTTTCGACGAAATTCGATTGTAGTCAACCTAACATCAATTATGTTTAGTTTCTAATAGCACATTTTTACCTTTGCTAAAAAATTTTAAATATATTAAAAATAAATTTTGCTGCTTTCTAGAATAAATAGTTGTTGAAAACTATAAAATTTCTAAAAAAGTGTTTTTTTACAGAAGCTATGAAACGATTTTTTTTCGATTCAAAACGTATACTTGCAAATAAAAAATGTTAAGTTAAAAAAATAATTGCAAACATCATTTATATTTCGACCACTGCAGTCAATAAAAAAAAATCAATTTATTAAAACATTTTTTAGCTAATTTTCGTGTAGACTTCAATTCTTTTTCGACAAAATTCGATTGTAGTCAACATGACATCTTTTCGGTTTAGTTTCTTATAGCACATTTTAGCCATCGAAAAAATAATTTAATTTATTTTAAAGAAATATTTGCTGCTTTTTGGATTAAATAGTAGTTGAAAACTATCAGCTTTCTAAAGAAGTTCTTTTTACTATAAGCTATGAATCGTTTTCTTTTAAGCTTTGAAGAGTATTCTTACAAATAAAAAATGTTAGGTCCGAAAAATTTTTGCTAACAATCATTTATATTTCGACTACTACTGTCCAAAAAAGAGAAAAAATTATTTTATTTTTACTTTTCTTGGTTACTTTACGTGTAAAATTCAATTCATTTTCGACGAAATTTAATTGTAGTTGTGACGTCCCCGCAGTTAAACGAGTAAAACGAGTGACCCTACAAATATTTGCCCTATTTTCGGTTAGTCCGTAAAGCCAGTACTCTACCAGGGATCTGGGCTAGAAGAGCCAGCACCTGCAAGTTAAAAAGAAGAATGAAGTATACTTACCTTTAAAGAATTATTTACACGTTTTTTGGAACGAATTGTGTCGTATAGACTGTCGCAGGATTTCGGTGTAATACGGGTTTTTTGCCGGTTAGATAATGTTACTTAATTCACAGGTAAAATCAGAGTATATTCTTCTAAGTTACTTAAATAATTACACAAGTATAAATTAACAAAAGTAATGTAGAAGTCCGTCTTCCAAGCTAATAAAACAAGAAGAGTATCTTGAAAAAGACTGCTCTTATTTCTAACGTATATGAAGAATAATCTAGAAAAGTTGTCTTAGGCCGTTATAGGAAGAGAAAGTTTCTTGTTCAAAAACGCGTGAGTATTTATTATTAGAACAGAGGTTATTAACTAAGTAAATATTTGCGAGTGAGTCATTTCGTGGTTGTCGGTAGATAGTAAGCGAGGAGTCCCGGGACTCCCTACGTCGAGCTATGCACAGCTGAGTAAGAGGTACCCCCATTTGCGTCAAAATCCCCCCTCCACTTCCGACCATCACTAAATCGTGAGAAAAGAATAATTGTTACATTAACCAAATGTTAACTAACAAAAGTCGGTAATGTAGGTAAGGCAGGTTACCCTATAAACGACAATAGAAACATGTTTATACTAATATCACATGCTGACAAAATAATAACTATCGATGGTCGTTCATAAGAGTGCTTAATACGAATAGAATTCACAGTGTATATAATGTAAGTGACAAAAATTTAAATTATTTTTTCGTATAATATGACAGGAAGATAAATCGCAACTATTGAATATTAGTTATAAAATGATTTACATTGGATAATACGCCCTGCTATACAAAGTCGTCACTAGGACGTGACATAGTCAACCTAACATCTTTTCAGGTTAGTTTATAATAGCACATTTTTACCGTTGCTGAATATTTTTTAATATATTTAAAAGAAATTTTCACTACTTTCTAAATTAGATAGTAGTTAAAAACTATAAAATTTTTTAATAAGTGCTATTTGACAGAAGCTATGAAACGTTTTCTTTCAAGATTTAAAGCGTATACTAAAAAAAAAAAAAAGTGCCCAGCCCAAAAAATTTTGGCAAACATCATTTATATTTCGATCACAGCAGTTCAAAAAAGCGAAATAATTATTTTATTTAAATTATTTGGCACGCTTTAGGTGTGGAACTTAATTCTTTTTCGACGAAAATCGATTAGAGGTAACCTGAAATTTATACTTATTAGTTTCTAGTAGCACATTTTTCTCTGCCGTGAAAACTTTTAAATATATTAAAAAGAAATTGTCGCTTCTTCCTGGATTTAGTCTTTGTAGGAAACTTTTAGATTTCTACAGAAGTGCTATAGAACAGAAGCTTTAAATCGTTTGCTTTTAAACTTTGAAGCGTATACTTACAAATAAATAGTATAGAGTCCTAAAAAATTGAGCTTATGTCATTTACATTTCGACTACTGCAATCCAAGAAAAAGATAAAATCATTTTTATATAACTATTTAGGGGCACTTTACGTGTAGATTATAAATATTTTTTGACGAAGAACGTTTTTAGTTAACTAGACATCCAATCTGTCTAGTTTCTAAAAGCAAATTTATTAAAGCTGTGAAAGTTTCTGAATATATATAAAAGAAATTTTCGCTACAAATATGTTTATTAAAGTTTCATGTGCAATAGCAGTTGCAGTGGCAGTTTTATTTCTAGTTAAAGTTGAAGTTGCAGCTGCATGTGAAGCAGCATTGGCAGTTGTAGTTAGCGTTGCAGATAAACCTTAAATTGCATTTGCAGTTTTAGTCGCAGTTGCAGCTGCATGTTAAGCAGCATTTGCATTTGCAGTTACTGTTGCAGATAAAATTTCAGTTGCAAATGCAATTTTACTAGCAGTTGCATATTAATTTGCAGCTGCATTAGCAGTTGCAGTAGCGTGTTTAGTTGCAGTTGCATCTGCATTTAAAGCTGCAGTGAGAGTTGCAGTAGCATACGCAATAGCAGTTGCATCTGCAGTTTAAGCTGCCTTTTCAGTTACAGTTGCATTTGCCTTTGCAGATTTAGTTACATGTGCAGCTGCCGTTGAAGTTGCATGTGCAGTTGTAGTAGCCTCTGCAGTAGCAGTCGCCTTTTTATTTGCAGTAGCATTTGCAGTCGCAGTAATAGTTGCAGTTGAATGTGATGCTGCAGTTTTTTTTTAAGTTGCCATAGTATTCGCATTTGCAGATGCAGTTGCTGCTGCACGTTTTGTTGCATTTTGCAATTGCTTGTACAGTATAGTTGCATGTACAAATGCAGTTGTTATTGTATTTGATGTTGAATGTGTAGCTGCAGTGGTATTTTTAGATAAAGTTCAGGTGCAGTAGCATTTTTAGATAAAGTTGAAGCTGCAGTAGCATTTGCAGTGCAGTTGCTGTAGCATCTGCAGTTGCAGACTTTGTTGCAGCTGCAAGTAAATTTGCATTTATATTTGCAGTTGCTGTTGCAGATATAAGTAAAAAAGCAAAAGTATTAGCAGATTTAGTTGCATGTGCAGTTGCATGTGCAGTTGCAGTAGCATATGCAGTTTTATGTGCAGTGAAGCTGCATAAGATGTTTTATTTGCAATTGCATATGCATCTGCAGTTGTAGTTAAAGATGTATGTCTAATAGCAAGTGCAGTTTCTGTTAAAATTGCAGTTGCAGCTGACTGTGCAGTAGCAATTTTATCTTTCTTCGTAGAAGCTGTTTTAGATGCAGTAGTATTTTTATTTGTTAATAGAGTTTTATGTTCATTTATAGTTAAAGAAAAAGTTAAATATACCTGTTTTGAGCAGTTACATATGCAGAAACGGTCGCTATTTTAGTGGCCATTTTATTTGCATTAGCAGATTTAGTTAAATGAGCAGTTTTTGTTGCATTTGCCTGTGCAGTTGTAGTTGCATGTATAGTAGCAGTTGCATTTGCAATTGAAGCTGCCGGTGATTTTGCTGTTGCATATAAATGTGCAGCTGCAGAAGCAGGTGAAGTAGCATGTAAACTTGCAGGTTCATCTGCAGTTGCCGTAACAGTTGCTTGTGCCGTTTAAGTTGCAGATACAATTGTATGTGCAGTTGCAGTTGCATCTGCAGTTGTAGTTGCAATTAGTGAAGCAGTAGCATGTGCAGTAGCAGTGGCATCTGCATCTTTAGTTTTGTTTTTATTTACATTTATATTTGCGTTTGAAGACTTAGTTGCATATGCAGTTGCATGTGCAGTTGCAGTAGTAGTAGCATGTGCAGTTGCAGTTGACGTTATAGTTGCATTAGCACTTAAAGCTGCTTGTGTATTTGCCGTCGAGTATGCAGCTGCAGTTGCATTTTCTGCTACAGTGGTATTTGCAGTCGTATTAGCATTGATGTTGCATATGTAGTTTAATTGCAATTTTCAGAGCATTTGTAGTTGCAGTCGCAGATATGTGTCTAGTTACAAGTGCAGTTTTACTTGCAGTAGTAGCTGCATTGGCAGTTGCAGTTGCAATTGCAGTTGCATGTGCAGTTGCAGTTGCGTCTGCTGTTGCATGTGCATTTGCAACTGCAGTAGATGGTACATATGGAGTAGCATATGCATTTGCTGTCGTAACTTCAGTTGCATGTGCCATAGCAGTTTCAGTTTTAATTGCAGTTTGTAGTCTATTAAAAGTTGCGTATGCATAAGCAGTGGTAGTAGCAGTAGCATGTGCAGTTAAGCTCCACATGCAGAATTATTTTAATTGCATGTGCGTTTGCAGTTTTAGTCGCAGATGTATGTCTAGTTGCATGTACAGTTGCAGTTGCATGTGCAGTTAAAGATGCAGACGCAGCTTCATGTGCAGTTGCAATTTTATCTTTAGTTGCTGTTGCTTTTTTTGTTGCAGTAGTATTTGCTTTTGCAGATAGAGTTATATGTACCTTTTAAGTTAAAGTAGCAGTTAAATTTGCTTGTGCAGAGCAGTTACATATGCAGTTACAGTCGCCATTAAAGTTGCAGTTGTATTTGAATTTGCAGATGCAGTCGCATGTTTAGTTTTAGTTGCATTTGCAATTGCAGTTAGTAGTACATTTTAAATTGCATATGCATAAGCTGTTGTTCTCGCAGTGGCAAGTGCATTTGCAGTTGCAGTTGCAGTAAAAGTTTTTTTTGTAGTACCCTCTTCAGTTGCAGTTGCTTGTTTATTTGCATTAAACGATGCATGTGCATTTGCAGTTTTAGTTGCATTCGCTGTTGCACGTACAGTTGCCGCTGCATGGCAGTAGCACGTAAAGTCGAAGTTAAGGTTGCGGCTGCCCTTGAACTTGCAGTAGCAGTTGAAGTTTTTTTGCAAAGGCAGGTGCCAGTTTAGGTAAATTTGCCTATATAGTGTAAGTTGCCGGAGCATGTAGCGATGCTGTGGCTTGTATAGTTGCAGTTGCAGTTACATTTGCTAAAGAATGTGCGATTGATTTGTTAGTAACCAATTCATGTGCAATTGCTGAAGCATGTCCAGTTTAAGTAGCAAATGCATTTGATGTTTCATGCGCAGTTTCATCTAAGGATACAGTCGCTGTTGCATGTGTAGTAGTAGTTGAAGTTGCAGATAAGGTTGCAGTCTCAGTTGCTGTTTCATTAGCAGTTAAAAGTGCATGTGAAGTTAAAGTAGCAGTTACATTTGCAGTTGCATGTGGAGTTGTAAATGCAATTTAAAGTGCATGTGCAGTTGCAGTTGCAGTTGCATTTAAAGTTACATGTGCAGTTGTATTAGCAGTTTCTTTTGTATTGTTCTGCTTTAGTAGCAGTTACTGATCCACATGCAATTTAAGGGAAGGTGTGCATTTGCAGATGAAGTCGCAGTAGCATTTGCATTTGCTATTGCGGTTGCAGTGTTAGACCTATGTGCAGTAGAAGGAAAAGATGTAGTTGCAGTTACATTTTTTTTAGTAGTTGCATTTGACGTTTCATGTGCAATTGAATTTGCTGTAACAGTTTTAGTAGCAGTTGTAGTGGCATTTGCAGTTTTAGTAGCAGTTGCAGTTTCAGTTGAATGTTAAGATGCAAGTACAATAGCAGTTGCAGTAGCAGTTAATATGGCAGTTTACTGTGCAGTTGCTGATTTATGTTCTGATTAGGTTGCAGTTGCAGTTGCAAGGTCGGTTGCTGATGCATGTTCTTTAGAAGTTTACTGTGCATGTACTGTTTCATTTGAAGTTTCAGAAGCATGTGCAGGTTCAGGTTTATGTGCAGTTTTCGGTTCCCTCAATTATGTTATATGCTAATTCAGTGGCTTTTGTAGTAGCAGTTGCGATAGCATGTGCTGTTTAAATTTTAGTTGCTGTTGCGTTGCTAAATTTAGGGGCATGTGTAGTAGCAATTGTAGTTGCAGTTGCATGTGCTGTTTTATTAGCAGTTGAAATAGCAGTTGCAGATGCTGTTGCATTTGCAGTTAAAGTTACAGTTGCATTTACTGTTGAAGATACAATTGTAGTTGCCAAAGCAGCGGCAGTTGCAGAGGATTTTTTATTTTTTGTGACAGGTGCCTATTTAGTTTCAGTAGCAGTTTTTGTAGCAGTAGAAAATAATTTGCATGTTTATTTGAAGAACCATGTCAAGATCAAGTTGCAGTTTTATGTGTTGTTCCATTTGTAGTTAAATTTGCAGATGCAGAAGCAGTTGCAGTAGCAGGTTATGATGTTGTTGCAGTAGCATTTATTGTAGCACATGTAGTTGCTCTTTTAGTTGCAGTTAGCAGTGCATTTTCCGTAGCAGTTGCACTGGAATTTTTAGTTGCAGTTGCCGGTATAGTTGCATTTAACGATTTATGTGCATTTGCTGGTGCATGTACATTTGCAGTTGCAGTTGCACTAGCTGTTGTTCAGGTTAAGCTGCATAAGAAGCAGCACGTAATGTCAAAGTTGCAGTTGCTGTTGCAATTGAATTTGCAGTTGCAGGAGCTTGTTTAGTAGAGTTTGTTGTTGTAGATTTAGTTGCTATTGCATGTAGAGTTGCAGTTGCTTGTGCAGTGGCAGTTGCAGTTACATTTGCCGTAGAATGTGCATTTGATAGGTTAGTTACAGATAGATGTGCAATTGTAGGAGCATGTACAGTTTCACTAAAAGTTTTATCTGCAGTTTCATGCGTAGTTGCATGTAAAGATACAGTTTTTGTTGCATGTGCACTATTAGTTGCAGTTCCAGATAAAGTTGCATTTGCAGTTGCTGTTGATTCTGCAGTTGAAAAGACACGTGCAGTTTTAGTGGCAGTGTCATTTGCAGTTGAATTTTTATGTGAAGTAGCATGCAAATATGCAAATGCAGTAACATTTGTTGTAGTAGTAGCAGATGCTGTAACATGAGCAGTTGCTTGGGCAAAAGCAGTTGCGTGTGTAGTTACAAGTGCATGTGCAGATAAAGTTGAAGTTACATTTGCATTTGCATGTAGAGTTGTAGTTGCAGTAGGAAATAAATGTGCAGTGGCAATTGCCGGCGCATTTGAAGTACTATGTGCTGTTTTAGTTACAGCTACTTTTACATTTGCTGTTGAAGGCTCTGTTGCAGTTGCAGTAGCAAATACACGTTCGAGTTAAGGAAGGATGTGCATTTGCCGGTAAAGTTGCAATAGCATTTGCAATTTCTGATGCTGTTGCTGTTGCAGTGGCAGTCTTATGTGCAGTTAAAGTTAAAGAGAAAGTTGCAGTTACATTTGCTTTAGTAGTTGCAGTTGTGGTTACATGGGCAGTGGCAGCTCCTTTGGTGGTGTATGAAAATTTTTGGTTTCAGTTGTAGTTGAAGTAGCAAGTGCAATGAAAACTGCTGGTGAAAATTGTAGGTACGGTTGCATGTGTATTTGCTTTAGCAGTAACAGTTTCAGTTTTAGAGGCAGTTGCAGTGGCTAGTAAAGTTGCAAATTTAGTTGCAGTTTTTGTTTTATGTACAATTGCTAATGCACGTGCAGCTGCAGTTGCAGATGTAATTAGAATTGCAGCCTAATGTTGCGTTGCAGTTTTAGTTGCCGTTGCACAGGCAATTTCTGATAAATGTTTATTTGCTATTTTAGTTTTAGTTCCAGTAGCAGTAGTTGTCTCCTGGACAGGTGCAGGTGCAGTAGAATGTGCATTTGCAGATGCAGTTACAGTTGCACGTGTATTTGAAGCTGCTACTGTATTTGCAGTAAGATATGTTAATGCAGGTTCCTTTCTAATGCAGTTGCATTTGCAGTTGTATAGGCAGTAAAGCTTCATATGTAGATTTAATTGCACTTGCATGTGCATTTGCAGTAGCAGTCTTAATTGTGTATCTAGTTACTATTGCTGTTGAAGTTGCAGTAGCAACTGCTTGTAGAGCTGAATTTTAAGTTGCAGTGGAAACAACAGTTGCAGATGCGTCTGCAATTGCAGGTGCATTAGCAATGGCATTTGGTGGTGCATGTAAAGTAGCATATGCATTTTATTTCTTTTTGCAGTAGCATGTGCATTAGCAGTTTCAGTTGCAGTGAAATGTTTAAGTGCAGCTGCATGTGCAGTTGCAGATTTATTTGCAATTAAGTTAGCAAGTAAAATTGCAGTTGCATCTGCAGTTAATGTTGCAGAAAGAGTTGCAGTTGTTATTGCATTTTTATTTGCAGATGAAGTGGCAGTTGCAATAAAAGTTCCTGTTGCAGTAGCAGTTGCATGTGCATTTGTAGCGGCATAGAAATAGGTTATTTTATTTGAATTTGCATTTGCAGTTTTTGTTGCAGTTGCAGTTGCATTAGCAGTTTTAGTGCAGTTGCCGTTGCATGTGCATTAAAGTTGCTTTTACAGATGCAGTTGCTAGTGAATTTGCAAGTGAATATGCAGCTGCAGTAGCATTTTGGGATAAAGTAGCAGCTGCAGTGGCATTTTTAGATAAGGTGGCAGCTGCCGTTGCATGTGTTGGGCTGTTGCAGTTGCATGTGCAGTAGCAGACTCCGCTGCAGATGAATGTATAGTTGCATTTTTATTTGCAGTTGCTGTTGCAGATAAAAGTCATGAAGCATATGCATTTGGAAATTCAGTTGCATGTGTAGTTGAATGTGCATTGGCAGTAGCATTTGCAGTTGTATTTGCAGTAAAGCTGCCTAATATGTTTTATTTGCAATTGCATGTGCATTTGCAGTTGCAGTTACAGATTTATGTCTAATTTAGGTTCAGTTGCTTTTGCAGTAGCTGCAGCATTTACAGTTGCAAATGCAAATGCAGTAAAATTTGCAGGTAATGTTGCTCGTGAACTTGCAATCAAATATATTGCGGCAGTTGCCTTTTCTGCTGCATTAACATTTATAGTTATATGTTCTATAAAGCTGCATATGCAGTTTTTATTGCAATTGCATGTGCATTTGCTGTTGCAGTCGCAGATACTTGTATTGTTGCATATGCTGTAGCAATTAAGGTAGAAGCTGCATGTTAGGTAGCGTACGCAAATGCATGTGCAGAAACATTTGTAGTTTTAGTTGAAGCAGCAAATAATGTTGCAATTTTAAGTCAAGAAGCAGTTTTTCTTTCCTTTGTTATTGCATTGTCTGTTGCTGTTGCTTGAGCCGTAGCTGGTGGAAATGTAGTTTTAATTGGAGCTGCAGATGTAGCTGCTAATGAATGTGCTACTGCTGGTGCATTTGCATTTGCAGTTTTAGTTGCTGTTGCAATAGTAATTTTATATGCTTGTGCAGTTACCGTTGCAGTTGCATTTTTTGTTAGGTACTTTTATATAAAAGAAAAGAAATTTGATAAGTATTTTACTTTCATTTAAGTAAAAAGATATTTGAATAGTTAGGTACTTTTTTTTTAATAGAAAAAGATTTAATAGGAAAAGTACGTTTACTTTAATATAAATTGATTTATTATGTTGAGAACTTTCATTTGAATAGAAAGAGATTTGATTAGTTGAGTACATTTATTCTAGTAGTAAAAGTTTTGACGAGTTGAGTACTTTTATACAAACAGAAAAAGATTTATTAAGTAAAGTACTTTTACTATAATAGAAAAAGATTCTATAGGTTAAGTACATTCATGCAAAAGGTAAAAGGTTTAATTAGTTAGGTACTTTAATTAAAATAGATAAAGATTTTATAGGTAGATTACTTTTAATCAATAGAAAGAGATTTGATGTGTTAAGTTCTTTCATTCAAATAGAAAGCGACTTAATAGGCTTAGAACTTTTATTTTAATAGAAAAAGATTCAATGAATTTAGTAGCTTCCTTTAAACACAAAAAAATTTAATAAGATAATTATTTTTATTCTTATAGAAAGAGATTTCATAAGTTAAACACTTTAACTCAAATAGAAAGGAACTGTTGAGCTTTGTACTTTCATTCAAATGAAAAGAGATTTAGCAAGCTGTGTAGTATCATTCAAATAAAAAAACGTTTGATAGATATAGTACTTTTATTTAAATAAAGAGAGATGTAATTAGTTGTGTACTTTCATTTAAATAGAAAAAGATTCGATGAGTCAAGAACTTTTATTCAAATAAAATAATATTTGATATATACAGTACTTTAATTAAAATAAAAAAAGATTTTTTTAGTAAAGTACTCTTATTTAAATAGAAAGAGATTTAATCGGTTAAAAACTTTTATTTACATAGAAAGAGAATATATAAATTTTGTACTTTCGTTCAAATGTAAAAAGATTTGATAAGTTAAGTGCTTTTATTATATTGTAAAATGATTTGTTAAGTTGAGTACTTTCATTCAAAGGAAAGAGATTTTATAAGTGAAGAACTTCAATTTAAATAGAAAAAGTTTTTTTAAGTTAAGTACTACTATTCTAATGAAAAAAGATTTATTGAGTCTCGTACTTTCATTCAAATGGATAGAGATTTTATGTGTGGAGAACTTCTATTCAAATAGAAAGATATTTGTTAAGTTAAGAAATTTTATTCAAATAGAGAGAGATATGATAAGTTGAGTATTTTCCTTCAAATAAAAAGAATTTTGATAAGTAAAGTACTTTTAATTAAATGGAAAGAGATTTGATAAGTTAAGTACTTTAGTTTAAATGAAAAGAGATTTAATATGTTTGTTGTTGCGACCGATGTCTTAATTGGTACTCCAGTGGATTTTACAGTAAATCGAAAAATGCACTTACTAGAGATATCGAGATTATTTATTAATTGGAAAGAGGATAAGATAATAAAACATTAATAACAAATATATTTGAGCCCAGTCAGTACTAAAAAGTACGCTTTATTTGGCTTGTAAGAAAAATGCCTTTTGTCATAAAAACCCTAGTTGAAACGTTGAAGTAGAGTCCGTACAAATCAAAATAATTCTTGCTAAGTGTAGGACCACCTTTGTCCCTTGCTGCTGGCCGAACTTAAATGATCTAGTATTGGGCAATACAATAATTCTTCTCGAAGTAGTTCTCGCAAGTCTTTTCTTTCTAAGTTAGATGAATTTCGTGCGAATAATCACGAATGACGAATCACGAGTGATGCTAGGCAAAACAAGGCGCTTTGCTTTATACAAAAAGCGATGAAATGCGTGACCAATCACCGGAAAGCCCGAGGATAACGCAGCTGTTGATACATGCAATTTGCGTAATAAATGTAGTAAGAGAACGCGAGCTAGAAAAAAGAAGGGCCCTTGCAAAAATCTTGGCGCTACCGTGGTTACCACCAAAAACAAAGATACTGCCTTGTCGATCGTTCCTCATGCCTTAGCAGGGCCGTACACGCCTTAGCGCTTCGCCCTAAACACTCGTTGCGCATGATACGCAATAAAGTTAAATACTATTAATCAAATAGATAGAGATTAAATAAATTAGGTACTATTGTTCAAGAAGAAAGAGATTTGATAAGTAAAGTACTTTTATTTCAATAGAAAACGATGTATGAGTTTAGTACTTTTATCTAAATGGAAAAAGATTTAATGTTTTAAGAACTTTTATTCAAATTAAAAAAATTTAATAAGTTGAAAACTTTTATTAAAATAGAAAGAGATCTGATGAGTTAAGTACTGTAACTGAAATAGAAAAAGAATTGTTTAGTTCAGTACTTTTTTTTAAATTAAAAAAGATTTGATAAGTTTAGCACTTTCATCTTAATGGAATGAGATTTGATTAGTAAAGTACTTTCATTTAAAAGGAAATAGATTTAATTAGATCGGTACTTTTATTTAAATAAAAATAGATTTAATGAGTAAAGTAATTTTACTTAAAAATAAAGAGATTTAAAAGGTTGACTACTCTCATTTAAATAGAAAGAGATTTGTTAAGCTAAGTACTTTTATTTAAATTAAAAAAGAAATGAAAAAATTATTACTTTAATTTAAATTAAAAGGGATTTAATGAGTTAAGTACTGTTATTCAAATTAAAAGAGATTTGGTTAGTTTAGTAGTTTTAATCAAAACAAAAAAAATTTAATAATTTAAGTACTTTTATTCAAATAAAAAGGTATTTAATGAATAAAGTACTTTCATTCAAATAGATAGAGAATTGATAAGTTTAGTACTTCTATTCAAATAGAAAGATATTTGATAAGTTTAGCACATCTATTTAATTAAAAAGAGATTTAATAAGGAAGATACTTTCCTTAAAATAAAAAGAAATTAGAAAAGTAAAGTACTTTTAATCAAAAAGAAAAAAATTTGATGAGTTAAGTACTTTTATTTAAAAAAAAAAATTAAAAAAATTTAGTTCTTTTATTCTAATAGAAAGACATTTTATGAATTTAGTAAATTAATTTAAATAGAAAGAAATTTGGTAAGTTGAGTACTTTCATTTAAATAGAAACAGATTTAGTGAGTCGTTAACTTTCATTTAAATAAAAAAGGATTCGATGAATTTAGTACTTTCATTTAAATAGAAAAATATTTATTTAAATTAGTACTTTAATTTAAAAGTAAAGAGATTTAATGAGTTTAGTACTATCATTAAAATAGAAAGAGATTCGATGAGTTGAGTTCTTTTAAGCAAATAGAAAGAGGTTTAATAAATTGAGTACTTTCATTTACATAGAATGAAATTTGATAAGTTAGTCACATTTATTGAAATAGAATGAGATTTAATAAGTCTCGTACTTTCATTTAAATAGAGAGAGATTTAAAGAGTTGAGTACTTTTATTGAAATACAAAGAGATTTGAATAGTTACGTAATTTCTTTTAAATAAAAAGCATTTTGATAAGTTAAGTACTTTCATTTAAATAGAAAGATATTAACTAAGTTAGGTACTATTATTCAAATAGAAAGAGAATCGATGAGATTAGTACTTACATTTAAATAGAAAGAGATTTGATAAGTAGAGTCCTATCATCCAAATAGTTAATGATTTGAGGAGTTAAGTACTTTCATTCAAGAAGAAAAAGATTTATTGAGTTAAGTACTATTATTTAAATACAAAACGATTTAATGAGTTAAGTTCTTTCATTCAAGTAGAAAGATATTTATTAGTAAGGTAATTTAATTAAAAAAGAAAAAAGTTTATGTTTTTGTACTTTATTTTAACAAATAGAGATTTGGTAAGTTGAGTACTTTCATTCAAGTGGAAAAAGATTTGCTGAGTTCAGTTCTTTAATTCCAAAACAAAGAGATTTTATGAATAAAAAACAAAAACTCAAATAGAAAAAGAATTAATGTGTTTATTTCTTTCATTTAAACGGAATGATATTTGATATTTTGTGTACTTTTTTTCAAAGAGTAAAAGATTTATTAAGTTAATTTCTTTCCTTTAAAAAAAAATAGATATAATAAGATAAGTACTTTTAATTAAAAAGAAAAGTACTTTTATTCAAAAAAAAAGTATATTTACCGAGTCTAGTACTAAAATGTAAATAGAAAAAAATTTGAAGAGTTATGTACTTTTATTAAAATAAAAAAGATTTGATGAAATAAATACAATCATTCAAATAGAAAGTGACCTGGTGTGTTAAATACTTTTGTTTAAAGAACAAACTTTTTGTTTGTTAAAGAAATTTGATAAGTTATTCACTTTTATTCAATTAAAATTATATTTACCAAGTTTAGTTCTTTTATTTAAATACAAAACTTATTGATGATTTGAGTACATTCATTTGATTAAAAAGAAATTTGATTAGTTTATTACTTTTAGTTAAATGAAAAATGATTTGATAGGTCCAGTACTTTTATTCACACAGAAAGAGATTTAATAAGTTGACTACTTCTATTCAAGTAGTAAGAGATTTAATGAGTTAAGTAATTTCATTCAAATGGAAAGAGGTTTTATGAATTGTGTACTTTTATTTAAATAGAATGAGATTTGTTGTGTTTAGTACTTTCATTTAAATGGAAAGAGATGTTATGTTTTGAATACTTTTATTCAAATGGAAGAGAATTGATAAGTTGAGTATTTTTATAAAAATGTAAAGAGATTTGATAAATGAAGTACATTTTTTCAAATAGAAAGAGATTTAATGAGTAAAGTACTCACATTTAAATAGATAGAGATTTGATAATTTAAGTACAATCATTCAAATAGAAAGAGATTTGATTTGATAAGTACTTTCATTTAAACGAAAAGAGATTTAAATAATTTTGTACTATCATATAAAAGGGAAAGAGATTAAATAAGTGAAGTACTTTTATTCAAATAGAAAGAGA
>JACGWG010000056.1:145704-168047 GCA_023678865.1 Polistes exclamans
GTTCAGTACGTTTAATAAAGTAGAAAGAGATTTGATAAGTTGAGTACTTAAATTAAAATAAAAAAGATTTAATGAGTTTAAAACCTTCATCTAAATAGATATAATTTTTATGAGTTTTGTACTTTTATTTAAATAGAAAGAGATATGATGTGGTAAGTACCTTTATTTAAATAAAAAAAAACCTAATAAGACTAGTACTTTTATTTAAATTGAAAGAGATTTAAAATATTTAGCACTTCTATTTGAATAGAAATGAGATTTATTATTTAAGTAATGTCATTTAAATATAAAGACATTTTAATAGTTGAGTACTTTCATTCAAATGAAAAAAAAAAATCAATTAGTTGGGTACTTTTATTTAAATGTAATAAGATTTTATGAGTTATGTACCTTAATTCAAATAGAATGGGATTTTATGTGTTAAGTACTATCTATCAAATAGAAAGAGATCTAATGCCATGAGTAATTTCATTTAGATAGAAACAGATTCAATGTCTTAAGTACTTTCATTTAAATTAAAAGAGTGAAATTGTGTTTAATACTTTTATTTAAATAAAAAGAGAATAAATGAGTTTATTACATTTATTCAAATAGAAAAAGATTTGATAAGGTTTTTACTTTTATTCAAATAGAAAAAGATTTTATGTGTTTAGTACTTTCATTTAAATAGAAAGAGATGTTATGTTTTGAATACTTTTATTCAAATGAAAAAGAATTGATAAGTTAAGTATTTATATAAAAATGTAAAGAGAATTGATAAATAAAGTACTTTGATTCAAATAGAAAGAGATTTAAAGAGTGAAGTACTCACATTTAAATAGATAGAGATTTAATAAGTTCAGTACAATCATTTAAATAGAAAGAGATTTGATGTGATGAGTACTATCTTTTAAACGAAAAAAAATTTTAATAATTTTGTACTATCATATAAAATGGAAAGAGATTTAATGAGTGATGTTCTTTTAATTAAATAGAAAGATATTTTGTAGGTTAAATACTTTCATTTTAATGAAAAAATATTCAATGAGTAGAGTACATTTATTCAAATCGACGGAGATTTAATGAGTTTAGTACTTTTATTTAAATGGAAGAAGATTTGATGAGTTTATAACTTTCATCAAAATAGAAAGAGATTTAATGAGTTCTTTACTTTCATTCAAACAGAAAGAGAATAAATAAGTGTAGTACTTTTTTTTAAAAAGAAAAAGATTTGATATATTTAGTACTTTTATTTAAATAGAAAAAGATTTAATAAGTTGAGTACTTTTATTTTAATGGCAAGAGATTTGATAAGTTAAGTACTTTTATTACAATAGGAAGAAATTTCATTAGCTAAGAACTTTTATTCAAATTTAAAGAGATTTGAATAATGTGGTAATTTCATTCAAATGTAAAAAGATTTGGTAGGTTAAGTACTTACACTACAATGAAAAAAAATTTGACTAGTTAAGTACTTTCCTTTAAATAGAGAAGTATTTGATAAGCTTAGTATTAAGTTGGCAAGAAAGTAATTGCCGATTTTTTCCATAAAATAAAAGTGGTTTTTTTCTTACTTGGAATGAACTTTAATCTATGATGTATTTTCCATTTTGTTCGATGACCTTTTGCCATCTCTCTGACAACTTGAAAATTCCACGCTCGTAGAAAGTCTGATCTTTTTCGACCAAAAACTGAAGTAGGTGCGATTTTACAGCGTCATCATCATTAAAAGTTGTACCACGAAGGGAGTTGTCCAGAGATCGAAATAAGTGGTAATCCGATGGTGCAAGATCAGGGCTATATGGTTGGTGTAACATTAATTCCCAACCAATATCCATCAATTTTTTCCGAGTGACCAAAGATGTGTGCGGCCTAGCATTGTCCTGGTGGAAAATGACACCTTTACGATTGACCAATTCTGGTCGCTTTTCCTTGACTACTGCATTTAATTTGTCCAGTTGCCGACAGTAGACCTCTGAATTAATGGTTTGGTTCCTTGGAAGCAGCTCAAAATACACCGGACCTTTCCAATCCCGCCAAATTGAGAGCAGAATCTTTTTTTGTGTGATATTTGCCTTTGAAGTGGTTTGCGATGACTCATTAAGCGTGCACCACGATCGTTTTCGATTGACATTGTTGTACACAATCCACTTTTCGTCTCCAGTGATGATTCGTTTTAAAAACGGATCGAATTCATTGCGTTTAAGCAATAAATCGCAAACGTTGATAGGCTGTGTCAGATGGATTTCTTTCAAATCGTGCGGAACCCAAATATCCAGCTTCTTAACGAGCCCAACACGTTTTAAATGATTCTCAATGGTTGTATGTGAAACATTTAGCTTCTCTGCTATCTCCCGTGTAGTTACGTGACGATCCGCTTCAATTATTGTTTTGATTTCATCCTCATTCAGCTTAACTGGTCGACCTGAACGTTGGTTATCTTTAAGAGAAAAATCTCCAGAACGGAATTTTTTAAACCAATTTCGGCACTGCCTTTCTTTAAAGGCTTCATCACCATACACATCACGTATCTTTTTTGCGGCTTGCCTTGCGTTCTTTCCTTTACGGAAATAATAAAGCAAGATATGGCGAAAATGTTCATTTTTGCACTCCATATTAATATTGAAATAAAGAAAAAACATTAAGATAATATCTACGCAATGATTTTATAACGCTAAGTAAGGATTACAGATAACATATATAATAATAAGAAAATCATAACATTAACGAGTATTATAAAAATAGGAGTGAGAAATCTATAATCAAAATCGGCAATTACTTTCTTGCCAACCCAATACTTATATTTTATCAAAAATAGTTCTAATAAGTTTAGCTTTTCTATTTAAACAGATAGAATTTTTAATACCTTAAGTTTTTTTTTTTAAAAGAAAGAGATTGAATTAGAAGTGTACTTTTTTTTAAATTTAAAGAGATTTAGTAAGTTAAGTTATTTTATTTAAATAGAAAGAAATTTGATTAGTTTATTACTCTCATTGAAAATAAAAGAGAAAAAATAATTTTTGTGCTCTCATTGAAATTGAAAACGATTTGATGAGTTAAGTCCTTTTTTTAAATAGAAAGTGATTTGATAAGTTAAGTTTTTTCATTCAAACATAAAGAGATTTGATGAATTTAGCACTTTCATTTAAATAGAAAGAGATTTGATTAATTGTGCTTTTTCAGTCAAATAGAAAAAGATTTAATAATTTTGGTACTTTATTTAAATGAGAAGAGATTTATTAAAATTATTACTTTCATTATAATAAAAAAAGATTAGATAAGTGGTGTACTTTCTTTTAAATGCAAAGAAATTTGATGAAATGTGTACTTTTATTTAAACAAATAGCGATTTAATAAGTAAAATTTTCCATATAGACAGTAATTAAATAAATAAGTTTATTACATTTTTTTAAACTTAATGTGATTTATTAAATTAAGTACATTTATTCAAAGAAAAAAATATGATGAGTTAAGTACTTTCATTTAAATAGTAAGGGATTTGAAGCATAAGATACTTATATTAAAATAGAAAAAGATTTTATGAGTTGAGTATTTTTATTCAAATAGAAAGAGATTTATTGAGTTGAGTACTTTTATTTAAGCAGAAAGAGATTTGAGTAGTTAAGTACTATCTTTTAAATGAAAAGAGCTTTAATAAGTTATGTAACTTCATTCAAATAGAAAGCGATTTGATGTGTTCGGTACTTTCATTTAAATCGAAAGAGATTTAATGATTGAGAACTTAAAAAATAACAGTACACAACTAAATAAATCTTTTTTCATTTAAATAAAAGTACTCAACTAATTAACTCTTCTTCTATTTAAATAAAAGTCCTAAAATAATTAAATTTTTATCTATTTAAATAATAGTACCTAAAACATTTATTCTTTTTCTGTTGGAATGAAAGTACTGGATTTATTAAATCTCTTTCTATTTCAATATAAGTACTCAACTCATTAAATCTCTTTTCATTTAAGTAGAAGTACTCAACAAATTCAATCTTCTTTCATTTAAATGAAAGTACTAAACTAATTAAATATCATTTCCTTTCAAAGAAAGTACCCAAATCATCAAATCTCTTTTTATTTTAACGAATATGCTCAACGCATTAAATCTCTTTCTATTTGAATTTAAGTATTCAACCTATAAAATTTCTTTCTATTTCAGTGGGAGTACTTAATTTATAAAATCTCGTTCTATTTGAATAAAAGTACTTAACTTATAAAATCTCTTTCTATTTGAATGGCAGTACTCCACTTTTTAAATCTTTTTCTATTTAAATAAAAGTACCTAACCTTTTAAATCTCTTTAAATTTGAATAAAAGTATTTAACATTTTAAATATCTTTCAATTTTAATGAAAGTACACAATTCATCAAATCTTTTTCCATTTAAATAAAAGTACCTAACTCATTAAATCACTTTCTATTTAAATGAAAGTACTAAATTTAAAAAATCTCTTTTTAGTTTAATAAAAGTAATCCACTTTTTAAATCTTTTTTATTTAAATAAAAGTATACAATTCATCAGATATCTTTTCATTTGATTGAAAGTATTTTACCTAATAAATCATTTTTCTTTTAAATGGAAGTACTTAAATTAATAATTCTCTTTCTATATGAATAAAAAAACTTAACTCTTTTAATCTCTTCTTACTTGAATGAAAGTACCTAACCTAATAAGTTTCTTTATACTTCGAAAAATGTACTAAACTCATGAAATCTTTTTTTATTTAAAAAAGTACACCACTCATTAAATCTTTTTTTTTTTGAATAAATGTATTTTACTTAGAAAATCATTTTCCATTTGAATGACAGTACTAAACTTATCGAATATCTTTCTACTAAAATAAAAAAACCAAATTTATTAAATCTTTTTTTATTTGAATTAAAATACTAAACTTTCCAAATCCCTTTCTATTTAAATTAAAATACTTTACTCATCAAATCTCTTTTCTTTTGATTTAAAGTACTTAACTCATCAAATTTCTTTCAATTTGAATGACAGTTCTAATCTCATCAAATCTCTTTCTATATAAATAAAAGTACTAAACCTATAAGATCTTTTTTCATTTATTTAAAAAAACTTAACTCACTAAATCTCTTTTAATTTTAATGAAAGTCCTAAACTTAACAAATCTCTTTCTATTTGAATATAAGAACTTTACTTATCAAACCACTTCTTTATTTGAATAAAAGTACTTAAGTGTTTAAATCACCCTGTATATAAATGAAAGTACTTTACTTAATCTCATTCTGTTTATATAAAAGTACTAAACTAATTAAATCACTTTCTATTTGAATGAAATTACAAAAATAAAAAAATCTCTTTTTATATAAATAAAAGTACTTAACTCATCAATTCTCTTTCCATTTGAATAAAAATACTAAGAATATTTAATCACTTTCCATTTGAATAAAAGAACTCAACTTCTCAAATCTCTATTCATTTAGCTGAAAGTACTAATCTAATCAAATCTCTTTCTAATTAAATGAAATTATTTAGAACTTTGAATCTCTATCTATCTAAATTATAGTACTTAACTCATTAAATCTCTTTCAATTTGAACAAAAGTACGCAACTCATAAAATCTTTTTCTATTTGAATAAACATATTTTATTTATCTTATCTCTTTCTATTTGATTGAACTTACCTTACTGATCAAATCTCATTAT
Organism: Polistes exclamans; assembly: GCA_023678865.1. Taxonomy (NCBI): domain Eukaryota; kingdom Metazoa; phylum Arthropoda; class Insecta; order Hymenoptera; family Vespidae; genus Polistes; species Polistes exclamans. The sequence goes on from JACGWG010000056.1 coordinate 151,359, forward strand.
ATTTAAATAAAAGCAATAAACTAATTAAATCTCTATCGATTTGAATGAAAGTATCCAAATTACAAAATCTATTTTTATTTGAATAAAGGTACCTAACAAATAAAATCTTTTTCCCTTTCAATACAAGAACTAAACTTATCAAATCTCTCTCTATTTAAATAAAAGTACTGAGCTCATCAAATATCTTTCTATTTGAATAAAAGTACACAACAAATCAAATCTTTTTCTATTTGAATAAAAAAACTAAACCCCTTTAAACCATTTTCTATTTGAATGAAAGTACTTAACTTATTAAGTCTCTTTCTATTTAAATGAAAGTAATTATCTCATTATATCTCTATTTCTTTGAATGATAGTACTTAATTTATAAAATCTCTTTTAATTTAAATAAACGGATCTCATTCATAAAACTTTTTTTATTAAAATGAAAGTACTAAACTCATCAAATTTTTTTCTAATTAAAGTTTTGTAGTCATTTCATCAAAACTCTTTCGTTTTCAATAAAAGTATTCAACTCATCAAATCATTTATGATTTAAATTAAAAAACGCAACAAATCAAATCTCTTTCTATTTAAATGAAGGCACTTAATTTATAAAGTTTCTTTGCATTCAAGTGAAAGTTCTTAACTTAATAGATCTTTTTTTATTTGAATAATAGTACTAAACTCAACAAATCACTTTTCATTTAAATGAATGTACCCAACAAGTCAAATCTATTTCTATTTGAATGAAAGTAACTAACTCATAAAATCTGTTCTTATTAGATGCAATGTACTTAATTTTTTGCCGTTTTGTTACGTCCCAGAAGGGGATTGTACAGGAGCAATTACAAAATTTTAAAATAGAGATAGAAAAAGAAGTTTATTCTTAATTTGTAACCAAATGTAGAAAACTTAATAATAATAACAAATTTCGAATCTTAGCATCCAGTCTCGGTAACAAAAGCTTAAAAATAATTACAAATTTTGAATCTTAGTATCTTATTTTGGTAACAAAAGTTTAAAAATTATAACAAATTCTGAATCTTAGTAAAAAAAAATAAAATACTTACGATTAAAAACAAATGTAGAAAAATTATAATTAGTAACAAATATCGAAAATTTAGTATCGAATTTTAAACTACAATTACTAGCAAAAAGTCAGAGACTTAGTATTTATTGCGAACTATTCAAATTATGTGTGGTTTACCCTTTTCATTTAAACGAAAGTACAAAACTCATCAAATCTTTTCCTATTTAAATGGAGGTACTCAACTCTTCCAATCTCTTTATATTTAAATGAAAGTACTCAACTCGTCAAATTTCTTTTCATTTAAATAAAAGTAATCAACTTATCAAATCTCTCTTCATTTAAATGATAGTATCCAACAAATTAAATATATTTCTTTTTCAATTAAAAAACTAAACTTATTAAATCTCTATCCCTATGAATGAAAGTACTTAACTCATCAAATCTCTTTTCATTTGAATAAAGGTACTAAACTGATCAAACCTTTTTCTAAATAAATGAAAGTATCAATCTTAATAAATATTTTTCTATTTAAATAAAAGTACCTAACTTATTAAATCTCTTTTATTTTGAATCAACATATTCTACAAAACATATATTTTTTTATTTAAATAAAAGTATCTAAAACTTTAAATCTCTATTTATTTGATTACAAGTACCTAATTTATAAAATCTTTTTCTATTTAAATTACAGGAACAAACTCAACAAATGTCTTTCTATTTAAATAAAAGTACTAAACAAATCAAATTTTTTTTTCTTTTTGAATGAAAGTAACTAACTTATTAAATCTCTTTTTAATTGATTGAAAGTACTCAATACCTTAAACTTCTTTCCATTTTAACGAAAGTACTAAACTCATCAAATCTTTGTAAGTTTTAATGTAAGTACTTTACTCATCACATCTATTTCCATTTGAATAAAATTACTAAACCTAATAAATCTGTTTCTATTTAAATTAAAATCCTCATCTCATCAAATATCTTTTTATTTAAATAAAAGTACACGACTTATCAAATTTCTTTCTATTTGAATAAAAGTACAAAACTTATCAAATATTTCCTATTTGAATAAAAGTACTCAACTCATCAAATCTCCTTCCTTATATATAAAAGTACTTAACTCCATAACTCTCTTTCTTTTTAAATAAAAGTATCAATTCTATATAATCTCTTTTTATTTAAATTAAAGTATTCAACTTATCAAATCTCCACCATTTTAATGACAGTTATCTACTTATAAAATCTCTTTTTATTTAAATAGATGTACCTCACTCAATAAATCTCTTCATTTAATTTTAATATTTTATTAAATATAAAAAAAAATTTGTAACGGTAAAAACTAATTGCAATAATACTCTACTTAGTTTAAATCAAGAGATCAAAACAACCGTTTTTTGTTAAGAAATTATAGCTTTCAAGCAGACAGTAAAAAAAATAAAAGTTATGTAAAATTTTTTGCTATTTATTTTAATTCTGCTAGTTATTCTTTTAAAATAAACCACCTTTCTGTTTGTTTACAAATTTTATTTTTTAAAAGTACACTTTACTTTTTTTATATTTACTTTTAAAAATAAATAATAAAAAGTACATTCTTTTGTTGTTTCTATAGATTTTGAACATAAACATGAAAAATAAATGGATCAAATATTGCATAATATATACAAGATGTTGTTTGTAACAGTAAAAATTTATTTTAATAATACTCTACATAGTTTAAATCAAGAAATCAAAACAACAGTTTTTTGTAAAGAAAGCATTAACTATTAAGCAAATAGTAAAAAAATCTAAAGGTTTTTAAATTATTTTTTCGTTTTTTTAATTCTGCTAGTAAGTCTTAAAAAAATCCTATTTTTATATTGTTTTTAAAATAATTGTTTGTAAAAATAAATTTTTACTTTTTTATATTGTTTTTTGAAAATAATTGTAAAAGATACATTCTTTTTTAGTTGCTATAGCTTTAGAACATAGACATGACGAAAAAAGGGATCAAATATTGTATCAAATATATATAAAATTTTTTGTAACGGTAAAAACTAATGGCAATTATACTCTACAGAGTCAAAATCATGTGATCAAAACGACCGTGTTTCGTAAAGAAAGTAATAACCATTAAGCAAAAAGTAAACAAAAAAGAAGGTAATAAACATTTTTTCGGGTTTTTTTTATTCTTTTAGATTCTTTAAAAAAAATCTACTTTTCTATTTGTCTTAAAATTTTTTTTTGTAAAAATACTATTTTCTTTTTTTATATTCACTTTCAAAAATGAGGCATTAAAGAAACATTCTTTTATACTTGCTCTAGCTTATGAACATAAAATTATTGAAAAATAAGATTAAATATTGTATAAAATATATATGATGTTGTATGTATTAGTAGAAATTAATTTCAATAGTACTCTACTTAGCTTAAATGTACAGATCAAAACGACCGTTTTTTGTAAAAAAAAGTATTTACTTCTAAGCAAAAAGTAATCCAAGGTTAAGTTATATAACATTTTTTCCTTTTTTTTAAATTCTGCTGATATGTTGTTAAAAAAGACTATCTTCTAAACCGTCTTTAAATTATTTATTTGTGAAAATAAGTTTCTACTTTTTTATATTTACAATAAAGAAAAAAGCATAAAAGGTACATATCTTTGTATTTTCTATAGCTTTTGAACATAAACACAATGAATAAAGTGATTAAATATTATATGAAATGTGTTGCGACCCATAATCTGTAACTTCAGTGGTTGTATAGTGAATCAAAAATGCCTTCACGGGTCATATCGAGATTGTTTGTTAATAGGAAGAAAAATAGGAAAATAAACCAATAAAACAAATATATTTTAGCTTAGTCAGTACTAAAAATTAGGCTTTATTTAGCTCATTGGAGAAAAGCTTCTCGGCATAAAAACCCTGGTTAAAACGTAGAAGAAGAATCAGTACAAGCAGAACAATTTTTGCCACGTGCAGGACCGCCTTTGTCCGTTGTCGCTTGCTGAACCTAAATGATGTAGTATTGCGCAATATAATAATTCTTTTTAAAGAGGTTCTCGCATGTCCCTGCTTTTTAAGGTAGTAGTCTGGTAACTTGAGTTCAAAAAATCGAAAATTTTTTTTTTGCTTAATTTGAAAGTGCAATGTCTTGAGAATATACTGTAAAAATTTCAGACAGAAATTCGAAATATTTCGGGAGTTATAACGAGTTTCCTAGAGCGCCTCGGAGTCCAACCTTTCAAGTTGACCAACAGCTGCAACCGCTTGGACCCTTCTTTTGTCATGAAGATACGTTTGTTCATCCACCTGCTTTCGATAATGACACTGCAAATCTTTTGGAACCAATTTACGAAGATCTGTCATCAGATGATCTTTTGGAAAGATGTTTAGGAAGAAACACACAGAATAATAACGAGGCTTTTAATCATTGTGTTTGGAGTTTTGCACCAAAACATATTTTTGTAGGCCAAAAAACTTTAGAAATTGCTGCATTCACTGCAGCATGTATATTTAACGAAGGATTTTTCCCAGTACTAAAAATATTGGAAGTCATGGACGTTACGCTCGGCCCGTGCGCTGTCGCGTTTGCAAAATCCTACAATAAATCTCGGATTGCAAAAGCGGAAAATGCCACAGCAATGTCATCGAAAGAAGCCCGAAAGAGTCGAAGAGCGGACAAAGTTGCAGAGAATGATGCCTATGAAGAGGATGAAGGCATATTATACGCTCCAGGCATCGACGATTGACGTAAGTATAAGTTTACTTAGGAAAATTTGTTGTTGAACTTTAAACGCGTTTTTCTCAAAACATTGTTTTTCTGGTCGGCCCGGGTCCTAAGTTTTTTTCTACTGAACCGATTGCTTTCAAATTTTAACAGGCTGTTGTACACACGTATAGTTCTCGTCGGTACTAAAGAGAGTATAAAATATAGAGTATATAACCCCTAACTTTTTATTTTACAACCCTTTCTTTGCTAAAATAAAAGGACTTTTTTTTTCAAAGTCCGCCATTTTGTGATTTACGCTTGAAATTTAACTTTGGTAGATCCGACCAGAATGAGATGTCTACAGATTAAGAATAATCAAGAATATTTGATTTCAGATGACATCAAGAGCCAAAATCACCCGGGCCACCCATGTGCATTTTTTTTTGAGGTTCCAACTTCGAGTGACAATAATAATAGTTATAAACTATTAAATTTTTTCAAATAAATTTTTTTTTATATTTTCAATATGTAAATAAAAACACTCCAAATATTTAAGATAATTCATTTTCATTTTCCTATAAAAAACCACCCTCCAAAAAAGTCATGAAAATAGGCATAAGTTACCAGACTACTACCTTAAGTTAGATGAATATCGAGCTATGAATCACGAGTGACGAATCACGAGTAACGATAGGCGCGAGAACGCGCTGGGCTTTATACAAAAAAGCGATTTAATGCCGGACCAATCACCAAAAAGCCCGGTGAAAACGTGGCAGTCGATTCATGTGATTGGCGTAATAAATGTGGTGGGAGAGCTCGAGCTATAAAAAAGAGGGAGTAATTACAAACATCTTAGCGCTACCGCAGCTACAACCAAAAACAAAGACACTGCTATGTCGAGCGTGTCTTGCGCCTCGGCGGGCCCATATACGCCCTGGTGCTTTGCCCTACACACTCGTTGCGTAGGATACGAAACATAGCCCCCCACCATGGAAAAGCAACTGTTTAAAACTTAAAAAGATGCACACACCTAAATACAATTTATAAACTATATACATACTGTTACCCGCATATTACAATACATATACAGTAATTAACGCTACTAAATTACAAGAAAAATTCTTTTTTTCTTTTATAAATCACTTGGTAAAGGAGAAAAACGTTTATGACCGCGCTTTACAAGACTATTGGCAGTTTTTACGCTCGTTACGCGCGCTGTACCGTCAGCTCCTTTATGTACTTCCGCGACACGTCTTAATAGCTATTAAAGTTGGGGGGGGGGGGAATTATCTTCCCGCTGGATGACTAGCGTTCCCGGGCTTATTTCGTCAGCTGTTCCTCTGTGCTATTTTTTACGGACGGTCTGCTCGTTTAAATATTCCTTATTTTATCGGTTTCAAAAATGCTGTCTTATCTGTTGTACGTGTTGGTATTGCGACAGACGCCTAGATAGTATATCCCTGTATTCGTCCTCTGAAAAACTCGTAAACAATTTTCCTATTAAAAAATGTCGAGATTTAAGAGCGCGCAAATCATTCGGATCGTTAGACAGAGGCGTGATAGGACGCGTGTTAAGAATCGTCTCTATCTCGAGAACGTATGTTATTAATGCTTCGTAAGATAGCAATGTTTCGCCTACAATTCGATTTAAATGATATTTAAAAGATGTTATGGCCGCCTCCCATAGACCTCCAAAATAAGGGGAACGTGGTTGGATAAAATGTTTCTTGATTCCTTCGTTTACAAAACTTTGCGAGACGCGCGTTTCTAGTTCGTTCGTCGCACCTACGAAATTAGTCGCGTTGTCGGAATATATGTTCGAACATTTTCCACAACGTGCCATAAATCTACGCAAAGCTGGTAGAAATGCTTTAGTCGTTAGATCATTCACGAGTTCTAAATGAACAGCCTTGGTGATAAAGCAGACGAATACCGCTACATATATTTTAAAGCGACCACGGTTCCGATGTTGCTTTTCCTTGATGAGAACGGTCCGCAGAAATCCACGCTGATGTGAAGAAACGGACGATTCGGTAGAAGACGACTTGCCGGTAGATCACTCATCGGATATTGCAACGTAGCGGGCATTTATATATGATGCGTGGAACTCTAATTTACCTATTTATTGGCCAAAACGATTCGTGAATTGCGTTCAGAGTGGCTTGCGTGCTATCGTGACCTATTTAATTTTTTTTTTGCGTATTATCGCGTTTGTAATTGTTTGGTCTTTCGTTAATAGTGCGGGATGCCTTTGCTCGTATGGCAAGTTGCTCCTTTCCAATCTACCTCTAACTCCTAATATTCCAAAATTCTCTACAAACCAGCTAAATACGGAGAATGATGCGCAAATCTCTTTTCCAAACTTGATCAATTTGATGATCTAATGAAATGCTTCTTCCTGTATAAATATTATCGCAATTACCTCCGCGCTTTTCAATTCGTCAACTGTTAGCTCACCCATTATACTTTTTTCTTTTTAATTGCGCGAGTTACGTGTGAATCTAACAGAATAAGCGATATTGCTCTTATATTAGACAAAAGAGGAGTACCGCCTAAATAGTTCGAATAGAGTATCAACCTATGCGTGAGTTACAATCTTTTTCTTTTCCGGAATTTCGATTAATTCTAACCTACTATGCAGCTAACTTGAATCCGGCTTAAAAAGCCATGCAGGACCGAACTTCTAGAGCTTACTTTCACGGAGTTCAGCAAGTGTGACGCTGCAAAAAATTAAAGCAGCAAGGTTATGTTTGGACGATACATAACGCTACAGCTCGCAAACTGTGTTCTTTTGAATTTAAGCTACGTGATGGGCTACGTATGTGTTTAACGTGTGAGGCGGAGTGTTGAGCCAATGCAAAACTAACGTAGAATCCGCCCAAAATATTGTTCGGCAGAAATCATTTCTACGCAAAACGTTTTTAGTGGCCTTAAAAGCAGCGAGAGTATTAGGGCGCTGCAAAGTTCTAAGCGCGGAAGCGATTGCGTTTAAAGCGGCGCTACCTGAGACTTAGCGCTACCTGAGACTTGGCGCAGACTAATTGTAACATGGGATTTTTTCCGAAAATTTGAACATTTAACGACCCGTAAACTTTTTCGCTCGCGCTACAAGAACCGTGCATTTCCAGTTCTTCTCAATCACCTGCTACGTTGCGTTCGAACCTTATCTCCTCGAGCGTGTGGAGATTTTGGCAAAACCCTTGCAATATTATATATATTAGCTATGACATCTTCGTCGCACGTGGATTTTAACTGCTATAGCTGTTGCATCATCATTTTCGCGTTTATTACTACCAGGCTTAATAAACCAAGCGGATCGAATAACTGCAAAATTTCGGAAAATATAACGCACTTATTAACCTTCGATTGATCAGCTGCTCGCTTTACAGTATTGCCTTTGTTATCTTCGGCAGCGTTCCAATTAACACCTAATGTTTCTACTGTGCCTGACGAATCTAAATTTACGATGTTGTTATCTGCAGTACTTAAGTCCTTTAGAATCTCGGCGCAATTTGACGCCCATTGCCTCAAATGCATGCCTGACTCTGTGGTTATCCTTATAATTCGTCGCGAACTCGCTTTGCTTCCCTAACCGTACGCGCTCCGGTTAACAAGTCGCCTACGTACAAATCCTCTTAAAGAATGATATCAGCTCTCGAGAATCGGTGAAATTCGTCGTTTGCGAGTTGATGTAAGGTACGCATTGCAAAAAACGACGCAAAAGCCGTTCTATAAGTTACTGTATTTATTCTATATGCTTTTACGGGCTCAATTTCCTGTCGACGCCAAATTATAGTTTAGTATTTGCGATCGCGCAGGTCCATCATTATCTGCTGATACATCTTCGCGTTGTCCACGGTAATACCGATGGCGCGTGATATAAATCTTACTTAAAGTGTATGGTTGGAATAATTATTCATACGTTATTCAAGGATTTCCCGTTGCTGCTTTTTGCCGACGCGTCGAACACTACTCGCAATTTTGTCGTAAGACTAGTATTATTTAATGCAGCATGATGCGGTAAATAGAATCTATATTCGTAGGGTCCCCGTTCTATCTTTGTCATGTGAGCTAGTTCTTCATATTCGGATAAGAATTTAATGTATTCATTTCTAATTTCCTGCTTGTGCGAAAATGATCGCTCTAACGCGTGAAATCTTCGCAACGCGCTCGTGTACGAATCTCCTACCTGATTTTCTTTCTTAAATTGCAGTCTCACTATATATCTGCCTGTCTCATCCCGTCGCGTATTGCTTTCATAGTGTGCTTCGCACAAATTTTCCTCGTGCGATCTTATACTACTCTCAGCTACTTCTTCAATCTTTCAGAAATTTTCCAATTATTAATTCAAATCAACTGTAGCCGTGCGATTAATAACGCTCTGCGGAGTACGCGTTGCTCCTGTACTCATTACAAGCAGAAAATCGTAAAGCAGAAATCTCGACACTGAAAATCGCGTCAAAATTTGCAGGCTCATAAAAGTTTGGATCTGCCATTCGAATCCCTGCAGGTACAGTCAATTATTCTCGTGGAATTCGTTGAGAAGGCAACCTATTCGTCACAGTAAGTAATAATAAAAACTGTAATTCTATCGCATAATTTTCTGTTCGCGATTTCAAAGTATCTACGAATACCTGTTAAACTCTAGTTTCCGTTTAGTTAACGCTAGAGATGGGCACGTTCACAGTTCGTTTAGCTATTTAAAGAAGATTCGCGAACCGGATTGTTAAAAAGTTTTCTTCGGAACCCGAATCCAAAAGCACACGATACTCGTGCGGCCTTTTGTCGCGATCTAGCAAGTGCACCACTGCAGTTAGTAACAGCGTGGGTGCTTGCGAGTGATGGAGCTCTACATGTGCATTCGGCACAGCCGATGCCGTCCGAACACAACAACTCGTGATGCCCGCTGTTGCACCTTTTGCAACGGCCTAGTTCACATGTTAAAACTCATGATTCCTGCCTTTGTACTTTCTGCAGCAGTCTTTCTTAATAAGTGTGTAGAAGCAGTGACCCGCTTATAATCAATTCTAACACAAATTGACGGTAACTACGATTCTTTTGCGTTCTTTGAGCTCAGCTCTAAGTAGCTGCTCACACTCCGATGTGTGATGCCTCTCGCGACATATGTTAAACGAGACTGTCGCACTTGTGGAATACGCATTAACTTGTCTTCAGTCGGAACTTTGCGGTCAATTTCGCGGAGAAAAAAAACAAGCTCGTTACGCATCAAGTTTCTTGAACGAAAATTCTTCTCGGGTCCTAAAAACGCGTTCCTTTTGCTATTGTTAGTCCTTCTCGAATTTTCTGCTAGCTGGGAGCTTACTAGCGCATTTCCCCTATCACGCAAAAATATCACAAATTCGTATGCCGTCGGTAAAGCATTTTGGGAGGACCGCTGTTCCTATTAAAAACGTGTTGCAGGATCCACTCGCGAAAGATGTACGGCAATAGCAAATTGATCAAAAAAGACTATTTTAGTCGCTACTAATGCCCTATAATTTGCATTCAGCGCATCGGATGCGGCAATTGAAGACAAGGGAAATTCACTGTCAATTAAGGGACCCTCCAAAATAGCTCGCACGTGCTTATTTATCAGTATTAAAGGATTGTCATAGCAATCGACTAAGGTTTTCCACGCAATAGACTAATTATCCGCGGTAATTTTCAGAACTCTTATTTTCTCTGCGGCCGGTCCCGATAAGTATGATTTCAAATATGCAAACTTTTGTATATCTCGAAACGCGGGATAATCTCCTATCACCGATTGAAACGTGTCCGCGAAATTTGGCTATTTCTCATGCTGTCCCTCTAATAATAGTTATTGCACCGCCGGTATTCTGTAAATACTATGTATGGACAGACTGCTAACCGTAGTGCTAACCGAAGACAGCAGACTCGCGGTAGGCAAATTTGTATCTTGGGTAGCAACCGAATCAATTCTATTAACAATAAATTCCTCTTCTGCTATTGAATCGAAGACTGCCTCGATATGATTCTGAATTTCGTCAACCAGCGTTCCCACCGCTTTACCGGAAGTTTTTTCTACCATCTCCTCTAATATTGCCAAATCCTTATCTATTTAGGAACTTCTAATCTTTAATTTTATTATATCGCGCAGGCTGACACGATCTATTTCGCTTAATGCTTTTTGAAACTGCGCGAATCCTTTCTTCATAAACTCAAATCTCCGTACTACACCCTCGACATGACCACGTGCACTACTCATTTTCCCGACAAAAGGCGAAAATAAGAAGAGAAAAAAGTAGGAAAAATACGACTTCGAAGAATGATGAAGCAACAGAAATTACAAAACATACAAGAATCCTCTGAATAAATTGTCCCGTGCAGCATACTTACACACCGGAACAATAGAAGCTTGTCGGCTTGTAGCGATGACGCAATACCTCCTTTGTTGCTCAGCCAGAAGTCTTCCGTTGCCTCTTTCTCCTCCGTTGAAGAAGACTGTATGCACAAAAGACGCCGGACGAAGAGTGGGAAGAATGCTCTCTATACGGCTCAAAGAACCAAAATAATGTTAAGACCGATGCTTTAATCTGTAACTCAAGTGGTTGTATAGTGTATAGAAAATGACCTCACGGGTGATATCAAGATTGTTTATTGATAGGAACAAGGATAGGAAAATAAACCAATAAAACAAATATATTTAGGACTAGTCAGTACTAAAAAGTACGCTTTATTTAGCTTATCAGGAAAATGCCTTTCGGCATAAAAACCCTGGTTAAAACGTTGAAGAAGAATCAGTACAAGCAGTACAATTTTAGTCACGTGCAGGACAGTCTTTGTCCCTTGTCTCTTGCCGAACCTGAATGATGCTATACAATAATTCACCTCGAAGTAGTTCTCCCCAGTCTCAGCTTTCTAAATTACATATACCTCGAGCGATGAATCACGAGTGACGAATAACAAGTGATGATAGGCTCGAGAACGCGCTATGCTTTATACAAAAGAGCGATTCAATGCGAGACCAATCACCGAAAAGCCCAAAGACAACGTAGCTGTCGGTACATGTGATTAGCGTAATAAATGTGGTGAGAGAGCTCGAGCTAAAAGAAAGAAGATATACCACACAAACATCTTAGCACTACCGTAGCTACCACAAAAAACAAGGACACTGCTTTGTCGAGCGTGTCTCACGCCTCAGCAGGGCCGTACACGCCCCGGTGCTTCGCCCTATTTGCTCGTTGCGTAGAATACGCAACGAAATGTATATGATTTGTTTTGTAGCATTAAAACTTTTTTTTAATAATACTCTACATAGTTTAAATGTAGAGATCAAAACAATTGTTTCTCGTAAAAAAGCGTTAACTTTTAAACAAAAAGTAATCAATTTAGAAGTAATTCTACTTTGTATTGTTATTATTCAATTCTACCTGTGAGTCTTTCCAAATAACCTAAAATTTTATTTGTTTTTAAAATTCCTTTTTGTGAAAATACACTTTTCTTTTTTTCAATTTTACTTTTAAAAACAAAAAATAAGTAGTGTATTCTTTTGTAGTTTTTAAAGCTTTTAATTAGGAACATGACGAAAAAAAGGATCAAATATTGTATTAGATATATATGATGTTGTATGTAACAGTAAAAATTTATTATAATAATACTCTACATAGTTTGAATCTAAAGATCCAAACGAACGTTTTTTTTAAAAAAAGCAATGACTTCTAAGCAAAATGTAATCAAAGCTTCTGTTAATCAACATTTTGTTTATTTTTTAAATTTTGCTTGTAAGTTTTTAAAAAAAAACCTTTATTTAAATCGTTTTAAAATTATTTTTTTGTAAAAATAAATTAAGTTTACTTCATATCTACTTTTATAAAAAATTAATAAAAGGTACATTCGTTGGTTGTTTCTATAGCATTTAAACATGAACATGATGAAAGGAGGGATAAAATATTGTATCAAATATATTTAAAATTGTTTGAAATGTTTAAAACTTATTTTAATTTTACTCTACATATTTTAAATCAATAGATCAAAACGACTGTTTTTCGTTAAAAAATCATTAACTATTAGGAAAAAAAATAAAAAAATTAGTAGTTTTTTACTATTATTTTTTTTTTAATTCTTCACGTAAGTCTTTAAAAATGAACAACCTTTTTATTCGTTTTCTAAATCTTTTTTTGTGAAAACACACTTTACCTTTTTCATTTTTACTTTCAAAAATAAGGCATAAAAGGTACAATCTTTAGTAGTTTTTATTGATTTCGAACATAAACATGACGAAAAAAAGGGATCAAATATTGCATAAAATATATATGTTGTTTTTTGTAACAGTAAAAATTTATTTTAATAATACTTTACATATTTTTAATTTACAAATATTCGACAGTTTTTCTTAAAAAAAGCATAACCTTCTATGCAAAAACTAATTAACGTATAAACAATTTAACATTTTTGAATTCTGCAAGTAAGTCTTTGAAAAAAAACCTCTTTTAAATCGATTTTAGAATATTTGTTTGTAAAAATAAATTTTTACTTTGTCATATTTTTTTTTCAAAATAGGGCATAAAACGAATATTCTTTTGTAGTTTATATAGTTTTAAAAAATGAACATGACAAAAAAGGGATTAAATATTGTACTCAAAATAAAAAAAGTAGAACTAAATTGAACTGAGTTAAACGTTACGTCTATTTGTTGGGACTTCTCCAGCAACTGAAAATTTTATTTTATTATATTACAACATACATGAGGCTCATACAATATATAAATTTTATTTTTTTTACATTTTATCTTAATTTTTACAGTTTAGTATCTTTTTTTATTAGGTAGAAATACATTTTCCTTTTTATTAATATTCCAAACACAAAAAATCTACACATCGTTAAATATTCGATCGTTATAATTTGAAACTCTCAACACAACTGTTTTAATCTAGACTAGTGTTTATTAGTCTAGATACCTTAAATGTAAGGTGTTCTCTATTTTAGTGTTCTATTAATTATCGTTAAATTTAAAAATTCCGTTATAAATGTGATTTAAATTATTTGTGTGCGCTCTAAAATTTACCGCGTTATTTCTTAATCTATGAAACATTTCACTGATATTTCTTTTATACTAATTTTCTTCTAAGCTTAAAATAGTTGCTGCGCTAAATTTAAAATTATGTTTCTTAAAAGAAAATCCGAAACTAATTGTAACGAGATCGAAAAACGGCAATAAAACAGTTATTATGAAGAAAAAAGAATATTTAAAGGAAATTCATAGAATGTTACAAAATAAAAACATGTATCAATTATTGAATAAAGATCCTAATAGTAGATTTAGAAATTAGCAAATAATTTGATAATGCAATTAAGTAAAGAGTCGATTATCACGGATTAGATAGAAAAAAACATGAAATCTTACAATTTAGTCGCCCTAAAAATATATGTATAGGAAAAACACACAAACAAGACTTAAACATAAGACTAGTTGTAAGCTGCATTCGTTCACCGTGCTTTAATTTTGCCCAAATTTTACATCAAAAATTATACTCAGCTATGATAAACAAATTTTTGTTTTCGGTTAAGAATTTTTATGAGTTTGTAGAATTCATACAAAAAATACCATTACCAGATGATTGCAGATTAGTATCGTTAGATGCAATCACATTGTTCACGAACGTCCCAAAAAAACGGGTAATAAAAACAATAAATGAGGCAGGGATGAACTCAAACACTTCATCCCAATACTAAGAAACATCCTATTGAAAATAATACTATATTGTTTTGAATCAAGAAACTTTCAATTTGACGAGTCTTTTTACCAACAACTTTGTGGTTCTAACATGGGCAATCCAGCAAGCCCAATATTAGCGAATTTAGTAATGCATCACGTTTTAAAAAAAATTAAAGGCTATTTACCTTTTAAAGTTCTATTCTTAAAAGTATATGTAGATTATATTATTACTGCAATATCTACAGATGGAATCGAATTAGTACTAAAAAACTTCAATATAATAAATAAAAAAATTTAGTTCACCATTGAAGTAGAAAACAACGGAACATTACCATTTTTAGATTTACCAGTCATAAGAAACGATAACGAAACTATATTAACAAATTAATATGTAAAACTAACAAACTCAGGACGATATAATAATTGCAATTTGAACAATCCTTAAAGTCAAAAAATTAGAACTATAGAAGGTTTACTATTTAGAGCTTTAACATCTGGTAGTAAAAAGTTCCATACAGAAAATAAGGAGAAAATAAAGACTTTTTTAAAGAATAATACCTATCCTATGGGTCTTATACACGTCGTTTTAATTAGTTTAAAATTTACCAAGATTGTATAAAAAATTTGAATCCGCAAGAAAAAAAACACATTTAGTTCACACATATTAATCCGTGTTAATTAAAATAAATAAATGTCCTAAAGACACTAATATCAAACTGGTCTTTCATAATCAAACAAAAGTAAACTCTTTATACACATAATTTAAAAACAAGGTAGACAAATTTGTCCAGTCAATCTTAGTGTATAAAATACAACGTGAATGCGAAAAGTGCTATATTAAACAAACTAAACAGAAACTCAAAAAAAGATTAGACTAGCAAAAAATTATTGTAAACTTATCAATGTAAAGAAAACTAATACCACAGCGTTAGCTGAACATCATTTCAAAATAGGACATAATTTTAAATTTATCGCAGCAACTATTTTAGATTTAGAAAATAATTCGTAAAAAAAAAATATCAGCAAAATGTTTCATATATAAAACAATAACAAGGTAAATTTTAGAACGGACACAAATAATTAAAATCACATTTATAACGGAATTTTTAGATTTAACGATAATAAATAGAACACTATAATAGAGCACACCTTACATTGAAGATATCTTTTTTTTTTTTTTTTTATATAACTCCATATATCTTTACAATTTGTATTTAGACATTTAGTAAATTGGTATATAAGTGAAGGGGATAGCACGTAGACGTTTTCTCCAGTGAGAGAGCGTCGTTATTGTCGTTTATTTCATTGACTTTTAGTTAACTAGGTCTCTTGGGTGGATTCTTTTGAGCCTTTTGGGGATATATTGGTTGTAGTTATTGTTAGCTAGCGGGTTTATGTGCGTACCGATTTTTTTTTTGTATCTGTAAGTTGACTTGGTTATTTCTTCTTCTATTGTGGGAATGTTTAAGTCCTTTCTTATATCTTCGTTATGGATGTACAATGGAGCATTCACGATTGTGCGTAGGGATATTGATTGTTGAGCCTCTAGTTTAGTAATGTGGCTTTTAGCCGCTATACCCCATAGCGGTAAGCCGTAAGTCCAATTTGGTTTTATTATAGTTTTATAAATTAGTAGTTTGTTCTTGATGCTAAGTTTTGACTTTTTACCCGTCAGTTGAGCAATTTGTCTCCTTTTAATACGTCTTTGTTCATTTTTAGCACTTATGTGTTTTTTCTATGTAAGTTTGGAGTCGAGATGTAGGCTTAAATATTTGACCGTTGATGTTTAAGGAACCTCTGTATTATACAGTTGTATTCTAGGTACTGTGCCCCTCCTCAGTGTAAACGTAATATAATTACATTTGGTACAGTTTACTTTGATCTTCTTATTGTATAACCAATCCTCGAGGGAATTGATTTGGTTTTGCAATAATTGAACTGCTTGTTGTGGATTTTTATTTACGGTAAACATCGCCGTGTCGTCTGCAAACGATAAAACAGTACAGTTGTCGTTTATCAGTATGTCTGCTGTATATAGGGTGTAAAGAATTGGTCCGAGGATACTTCCCTGCGGAACCCCAGCTTTGATTAGTTTGATGTTCGAATGAGTATCTTTTATTTTTACGTCGAATGTCCTGTCGGAGAGATAAGATTTTAGAAGTTCGAAATACGAATATGGAAATTGTTTGTTGATTATTTGTAGTAATCCTTGATGCCAAACTTTATCGAAAGCTTTTTTTATATCTATGAAGACGGCGGAACAGTACTCCTTATTTTCCAAAGCTGTTATTATAGTATTCGTTAGTCTGTGCACTTGTTC
>JACGWG010000056.1:173047-208944 GCA_023678865.1 Polistes exclamans
TTTAAACCAGTCCAAAAAACAACTTCCCTAAGAATAAACTTAGTATTTGATTCTAATGTTTCTTTAAAAATCATCCAATTTGTGCTACACTTGCATAGCGTTTGTGATTTTTTGTATTGTAAGGGTTTGCTCTGATATGTTATTATAATAGGAGAATGGTCTTAACTGAGATCCAATAATGATTTGGTTTTGAAGTGCATTAGGTTTAGGCCTTTTAGGATGCCGAAGTCGGGGGTTTTATTAGAAGCTGATGGCCAGTATGTTGGTTCCCCTGTCGTGAGGATATTTAGGTTTGCGTTCGTTATGTAAGTGTTGAAGATTCTACCCTTTCGGTGAAGTGATTTTTGATCCCCAATATGGATGTTTGGCGTTGAAGTCACCAGCTACTATAAATTCATTACCTAATTCCTTGAAGAAGCTATTTCATTGGTCGATTGTAATTTTAAATTTTGGCGGTTCGTAGATAGCCGATAGTTTAAATGAATGACCTTGTGTTTTTAGTTTTATTGTGGTTGCTTGAAAGTAATCGTTTTCTGTTTTACTGTGTAGATGATGTTTTATTTCGTTTTTAATAATTATAGCAGTTCCACCATGCTCTTTACCTGAAGGATGTTTGGTGTCATACATGGTGTAGTGTGGAATATTTATGTAGTTTTTGTCTGTGAGATGAGTTTCAGATACGAGTAAAATGTCTATATCATGCGTGTATATGAATGCTTTGGTTTCATGAATTCGTTGTTGTAATCCGTTGCTGTTCCAAACCGCTATTTTTATTTGTGTATCCATTATTTGTTATTAAGTAGCGTTTTTATTAGTAGTTGTAACATTGTGGTAATTTGTTGCGTTTGTTGCTTTAGAAGGGAATTTTGCTCCCTTATCATTGTGGTAATGATTTCTATATTTTTATTAGATTGTTTTAGTAGTTCTTTAATGTCTGATTTCTCCTCAGTTCTTAAGTCATTTGTATTTGTATGTGCTTGTTTAGTTACTTCGGCATAGCTTTTACTTGATTCGTTGAGTTCAAATTTAGGTGTATTATTCCTGTAGGAATTTGTGTTTTGTTTATTGTAGTATGTTTCCTTGTAAGGAACGTTTTGATAGGGTTTTTCTAATACCTTTTTTCTCAGCGCTGGATACAGTTTTTGTTGTAGTAATTTTCTCGTTTGACATCCTTTGTAGTTTGCTGGGTGGTAACTATTGCAGTTTACACATATTATTTTTTCTATTTTGCCCTCATGAGGACAGAGCGCTGTTAAATGGTTTTTTGCACATTTTACACATGCAGGATCTCTGTTACAGTAATTTTTAGTGTGCCCGTAGGCTTGACATCTTTTGCATTGAGGTATTTCTCTTTTAGTTCTTAGTGGTTCAACTTTAACTATTGTACTAAGCAGTGTTTTAATCTCATATATACTTTTGTTGTTATCTTGAGGAGCCAGTTCAATAAGAAATAATGGTAGCGACTGTTTGGTATCGAATATTATCATATTAGTTATTGATCTTACCTTGTGTCCCATTTCGTTTAGTTCATTTGTTATTTTAACTGTGTTGGATTTGGGATGAAGTCCCCGAATAACTATTTTATAGCTCTTCTCATTTTTTTTTATACGTGTGTTATCCTGCGTTTCTAGTTCTTAGTGCATTTATTACCTTTCTGAACGTATCTGGTGTGGTGGTTTGTACTTTCACTTGGTTGTCTTTAAGTTGTTTTATTACGTAATTGCTTTTACCAATTGTTTCATCCAGTAACTTTAGAAGAGGGTCGATTATTTCTGCGTCAATGTATATAGGTGGAGGCTTAACTGCTTTTTTTTCTTCTACTGCTTTTCCTGTAGTGTTTTGTGTTACTGTTGATTCGTCGAGTATATCATAAGAGTTGCTTATGGGAATGTTATGGAGCTATTTTGCAGGTAATGGTGTGGAGAAGTTGTTATTGTTGTTTGTTTGCTCACTTATTTTGTGTTTTCTTGAGTTTTGTAGCTTGGTTGATTTTGCTGGTAACCAGTTTTAGAATCTTCCGAATCAGTATCCATTTCGCTTTTCATTCACGAGTTTTTATCATTTATTTTGATTATTCTCCTTTCAGTATGACCAAGGCTAGCTGTTTGTTTCTTTTATGTTGACGGTTGGCCTATTTCGGTATTTTAAATGATTAAACTATTTCCGTTGTAAACGTTTTTCAGAGGTTTAATGTTATTTCTTTCCATGTTAACCTTTTAGATACGACAGAACTCTGCGTGTGATTATTTCTCTGGACGGCAGGGTCTGACGCGAACAACGTATAATTGATATAACACTGCAAAGTGTGGCGGGCAATTACGTTCTGTGCACGAGAACATTCAAATAAAGTATTTGATGATTAAGTCATAATTTTTTATAAATATATATTTCTCACATACTTTTACTATAACATTCCACTTTAATAACTAATAATATAATTGATTATGATAGATTTTGAAACATGGTACAATACTTAAACCTACGTCACAATTTTCACATTGACAACGAGATCATCGCCTTGTATCGTTTTTGGAACACACTATACAATTTCGTAACATTTTTGTAGAATCTTTAGATTTACAGTGGGATAGAAAATGTTTCTCAGTTAGTCTAAACGGTTAGTCCACGGTATATCTACTGCAGCTAATGTTACGATTCATATCCCCGTATTTTCTCGAAATTTCTTTTTGTAGTGTAAGATAAAACGTTCGCATTATTACGTTTTTTGTTTGAAACCGCGCTTCGTTCAAAAAAATGACATACACAAAAGCCACATTAGTAGCGCGTCGTCCTAAAAAATGATATCCGCGAAAGCCACTATAGTTGCGTGTCGTCCTGAAAAATGATATCCGCGAAAGCCACTATAGTGGCGTGTAGTATCTAAAAGGTTAACTAGCTTTTTGCTATAGGCTTGTCCACGCGGTTACCCGCGTTGGTGTAATGTTACCTCGCTTGTACACTGGTTACACACCCTTGTAACTGCGATGTCGACTAACGTACTTTATAACGTGTCTCAACTTATTTATTATTTAAATACTTATGTTTTCGGGAGCGATTAGATAAACACGTCCGTATTTACGAACGATTGAACGAAGAATGTTAAAAATATCTAAACTAATAAACACTAGTCTAGATTAAAACAGTTGTGTTGAGAGCTTCAAATTATTACGAGCGAATATTTAAGGAAGTGTGGATTTTTTGGTTACGAATATATTTAAAATGAAAAATGTATGTCCACCTAATAAAAAAAGACGCTAAACTGTAAAAGTTAAAGTAACATGTAATAAAAAAAAATTATATATTGTACGAGCCTCATGTATGTTGTAATATATTAAAATAAAATTTCCAGTTGCTAAAGAATTCCCAATAGAGGGAGGAGACGTCAAACTGAGTTAAATTAGGTTTTTACGTCCAAGTTCCTTGTGATAGCTTATCAAGAATTATAATTTTGGACGAGGGAAATAACTAGTTGAACCAAACATATATAAAATTGTTTGTAACGTTAAAAACTAATTGCAATAATACTCTACATAGGTTAAATCAAAAGTTTAAAACGACCGTTTTTCGTTAAGAAATTATTAACTAATATGCAAAAAATAAACAAGATTGAAGATTTTTGATACGTTTTCGTTTTTTTTATTTCTGCATGTAGGTGTTTAAAACGAATCTCTTTTTAAATCGTTTTTAAATATTTCTTTGTAAAAATAAATTTTAACTTTTTTATATTTTCTTTTAAAAATAATTATAAAAGGGACATTCTTTTGTAGTTTCTACAGCTTTTGAACGTAAACATGACGAAAAAAGGGAAGATATATGGTATCAAATATATATAAAATTGCTTGTAACGATAGAAATCAACGGCAATATAACTCTACATAGTTTAATTCACAAGATAAAAACGACTGTTTCTAGGTGAGAAAGCATTATCTATAAAGCAAATAGAAAACGAAATAAAAGTTTTCCAAAATTTTTTTTTTTTAATTCTGCACGTAAGTCTTTAAAAACAAACCCACTTTTTATTTGGTTTTAAATTTTTTTTTGTAAAAATACACTTTTCCGTTTTCATACTACTATTTAAAAATCAGGCATAAAAGATATTTTTTTTTGTAGTTTCTATAGCCTTAAACAAGAACATGACAAGAAATAAAATTTAAATATTGTATTTTATTTATATGATGTTGCTTTCACAGTACAATTTTCTATTAACAATACTCAACATAGTTTAAATAGAGATATTAAAACCACAGTTTTTCGTGAAAAAAACAATTACATCTAAGTAAAAATTTATCTAAGTTTAAAATAATAAGAAATTTTTTGTTTTTATAAATTCTGCTGGTAAGTATTTAAAAGAAAACCTCTTTTTATATCGTTTTTAAAATATTTGTTTTAAAAAAAAGTTTCTACTTTTTCATATTTACTAACAAAAAAAAAGAATAAAAATTATCTTTTTTAGTATTTTCTATAGATTTCGAAAATAAACATGACGAAAAAAATGGAATTAATATTGTATTAAATATATATAAAATTGTTTAAACGTTTAAAACTTTTTGAAATAATACCTTACATAGTGAAAATCAAAAAATCAAAACGATTGTTTTTCGTTAAATAAGCATTAACTATTAGGAAAAAAGTTAACAGAATAAAAGTTTTTCAAGATTTTGTTTGTTTCCTTATTCTGCAAGTAAGTCTTTTAAAATAAATAATCTTTCTATTTGTTTTAAAAATTTTTTTTTATGATAATACACTATTAATTTTTCATATTGACTTTCAAAAATTAGGCCTTACAGGTACATTCTTTTGCTGTTTCTATAGCTTTAAAACATGAACATGACGAAAAAAGCGATCAAATATTGTATGAAATAAATATGATGATGTTTGCAAAAGGAAAAATTTATTTTAATACAACTCTACATAGTTGGAATCTATAGACCGAATCAACCGTTTTTCGTTAAGAAGCATTACCTTTTATGCAAAAAGTAAACAGTGTATAAGTTTTTTTATATTATTTTTTTAAATTCTGCTAGAAAGTAATTCAATATAAACCATTTTTCTTTTTGTATTACAAATTTGTTTTAATAAAAATAAACTTTATCGTTTTTATATTTACATTAAATAATTGGGCATAGAAGTTTCGTATTTTGTAGTTTCTATAGATTTCCAACCTAAAAGCGACGAAAAAAAGAATTAAATGTTCTATCAATTATAAATCTAATTGTTTGTATCGTTAAAAACAAATTGCAACTGTTCTCTACATATTTTGAAACTAGAGATCTAAAAAACCGTTTTTCGTGAAAAAACTATTACTTTTAAACAAAAAGTTTGCAATGTAAAAGATATTCTTTTTTGTTTCGTTATTTTTTTCTGCCTGTAAGTCTTTAAAAATATACCACTTCTTTTTGATTTTTTAATTTTTATTTTGTAAAAATACACTGTACCAAATTCCTAACTACTTTTAAAAATTAGGCATTGTTGCGTATCATACGCAACGAGCGAGTAGAGCGAAGCGCCGAAACGTGTGCGGCCCTGCCAAGGCGTGAGACACGCGCGACAAAGCAGTATCTTTGTTTTTGGTGGTAACCACGGTAGCGCCAAGATGTTTGTAAGGGCTCCTTCCTTCTTCTAGCTCGCGTTCTCCCTCCACATTTATTACGCCAATCACATGTATCGACAGCCGCGTTATGCTCGGGCTTGTCGGTGATTGGTGCAGCATTGCATCGCTTTTTTGTATAAAGCCCAGCGCGTTCTTGCGCCTAGCATCACTCTTGATTCATCACGCGTGATGCATCGCTCGAGATTCATCTAGCTTAGATAGCTGAGACTTGCGAGAACTACTTCGAGGAGAATTATTTGTATTGCGCAATACTACATCATTTAAGTTCGGCCAGCGACAAGGGACAAAGGCGGTCCTGCATGTAGCTAGAATTATCCAGATTTGTACGGATTCTTCGTCAACGTTTTCAACCAGGGTTTTTATGCTGAAAGGCTTTTCCCTGACGAGCTTGATAAAGCGTACTTTTTAGTACTGACTGGGCTCAAATATATTTGGTATTGTGTTTTATTTTCCTATCCTCCTTTTCATTAATAAACAATTTCGATATCATCCGTGAGGGCATTTTTTGATTAACTACAATCCACTGAAGTACCGATTAAGGCATCGGTCGCAACAACAGGCATAAAAGGTATATTCTTTTGTAGTTGCTTTAGCTGTCGAATATAAACACGACGAAAAAAGGAAATAAATATTTTACCAAATATATATAAAATTGTTTGTAACCTTAAAAACTAATTTCACCTATACTCTACATAGTCTAAATCTTGAGATCAAAACGACTGTTTTGCGTGAAAAAAGAACTTTCTTTTAGGAAAAAAGTAAGGAAAATAGAAGTAATTCCACATTTTTAAAATTTTTTAATTCTGCTAGTATTGTAATAAAAATAAATTACCTTTTTATTCGTTTATAAAACATTTATTTGTTAAAATACACTGTATTATTTTCATATTTACTTTTAAAAATTAGGCATAAAAGGTACATTCTTTTGTTGTTTTTATTGTTTTTTAACATGAACGTAACAAGAAAAGGGATCAAATATTGTATTAAATAGATATGATATTGTTTGTAACGGTAAAAATTATTTGCAACACTAGTCTACATAGTTTAAATCTAGAGATAAATCGTCCATTTTTTTGTAAAAAACACATAAATATCTAAACAAAAAGTAAACAAAGTGTAAATAATTTAACATTGTTTTGTTTTTTTAACTTCATTGATTAATCTTTGAAAATAAACCTTCATTTTATTTGTTTTTTAAAATTTTTGTTTGTAATATTACATTTAAAAGTATTTATATTTTCTTTTAAAAATTTAGCATAATAGGAACATTCTTTTGTAAATTCTGTAGTTTTCTAATATAAAAATGGCGAAAAAATGGATCGAATTATGTATCCAAAATATAAGACATTGTTTGTTACGGTAAAAATCAATTGCCCTAATACTCTACATATTTTAAATCTGGAGAATAAAACTATTGTTTTTCGATACAAGAGGATTATCTTCTAAACAAAAAGTAAACAAAATAATAGTAAAACTGCATTTTTTGTTTTTTTTTTAAATTATGAGAATAATTCTTGAAAAATAATCCTCCTTTTACTTCTTTTAAATGAATTTTGGCGAAAATACATTTAAATATTTTTATAATAACTTTAAAAATTAAGCTTAAAAGGTACATTTTTTTGTACTTTTTGAAGTTTACGAACACGAACATGAAGAAAAAAAGGGATCAAATATAGGAGCAAATATATATAAAATTGTTTGTAATTTGAAAAACAAATTGCAATAATTCTCTACATAGTTTACCTTTTGAGATCAAGACGACCGTTTTTCGTTAAAAAAGAATTTACTTCTAAGCTAAAAGTAAAAAAACTATAAGTTATTCAACATTTTTTTTTTTAATTCGGCGGTTTAGTCCTAAAAAATAAATAATTATTTATCTGTTCTAGAAATATTCGTCTTTAAAAAACTTTTCAAATATTTCATAATAACTTTCAAAAATTTAGCATAAAGCGTACATTCTTGAATAGCTTCTGTAGTTTACGAAAATATACATGACGAAAAAAAAGATCAAATATTGTATTAAATATATATGAAATTCTTTGTAACGGGTAAAACAAATTTCAATAATTCTTTACATAGTTTACGAACATAAACATGTCGAAAAAAGAGATAAAATATTTAATAAAATATTTTTAAAATTGTTTGCAACAGAAAAAATTTATGTTATTATTACTCTACATAGTTTAAATCTAAAGATCATAACAACAGTTTTTCGTGAAAAAAGCATAAGCTTTTAAGCAAAAAGTAATCAAGTTTTAAAGTAATTACTATTTATTAATTTTTTTTTAAATTTTGCCGGTAAGTCTTCAAAAAAAAACCTTTTTTTTAAATCGTTTTTTAAATATTTGTTTTTTAAAATAAATTTTTACTTTTTGATATTAGCTTTCAAAAATAAGGAATAAAAAGTACAGTTTTTTGATAATTCTATAGCTTTCGAACATTACCATGACGAAAAAAGGGATAAAATATTGTACCAAATATATAAAAAATTGTTGGTTATGTAAAAACAAATTGCATTGGGCAATAATACTCTACATATTTTAAATCTAGAGATCAATACGACCGTTTTATTACTAAAAAAGCCTTAGCTTTTAAGCAAAAAGTAAACAAAATAGAAGTTATTCAACATTTCTTTTGTTTTTTTTTTTAAATTTCCTAATGTATCTTCCAAAACAATTAACCTTGCTATTTGTCTTTAAAATATCTGTTTCTAAAAATACATTTTAACTTTTTTTATATGGGCTTTTAAAATTAAGGTAATTAAAGTTTAATTTCTTGAAATTCTAAATTTTACAGACCGGAACATGACAAAAAAAAGGGATCAAATATTGTCCTAAATATATATAACATTAATTTTTACGAAAAAATTTAATTGCAAATATACTCTACTTACTTTTAGTCTAGAGATAAAAAAGATCGTTTTTCGGTAAAATATTAATAAATTTTAAGCAAAAGGAAAACTAATTAAAAGTAATTCTTTTTTCTTTGTTTATTTTTATTTTGTCTGTGAGTCTTAAAAAATAAACAACCTATCTATTCGTTTTTAAAATTTTATTTTGTTTAAATACACTTTACTTTTACTATATCTACATTTAAAAATTAGGAATAAAAGGTTAATTTTTTTGTAGTTTCTATAGCTTTTAAACCTAAACATGACCAAAAAAGGGATCAAATATTGTTTTCCAAATATATGATATTGTTTAAAACGGGAAAAATAAATAGCAATAATACTCTACTTACTTGAAGTCTAGAGATCAAAAGGATTGTTTTTGATAAAAAAGCAATTACTTCTAAATGTTACATCCTAACGTTATTAAATTTTTTATATTATTAATATGAGCAGAATTCGATATATTTTGTTTATAATTTAATACCTTTAGGTTAGGATTTTTTGAGTTTATTTGGGTTTAAAATTTATTTGTCACTGAGACGTAAAAGTCTCTTGTAGAACGATACTATAAATATCCACATTTATCTGAATAATACTCTTTCTATTCTTAGCTTTTACTTCTGGCGTATTTCTCAGAATCTTATTTTTGTTCAAATCCTTATTGCGCACTATTGCAGGTAGCAACAGATCACGTCATCGACGTGTTTACAATATCGTTCGATAAAGGTGTGGATCACGCGATCGACGTGTTTACTATCACGAACGCTAAAGGGCGTAGATCACGTGATAAACGTGTTCTCTTCTATTTTCTTATTTTAATCTTCAATTTTATATATATTCATAAATGTATATTATACATAATGTTAATATAATAAAGATTTATTTCTTATCCAAAATTTTTTTTTAATATTATTACTAAGTTTAATTCTTAGGGAAGTTATTTTTAGGACAGGTTTAATTTAGATGAACAATACATTTATCTGTTGAACGATTCGTCTCTATTTGAGACTTCCTCAGCAACTAAAATTTTTTATTATGACATATTATTTCTTATACAAATACCAAAAAAAAAAAAAAAAAAAACTTACAATTAATGGCGTTATTTTACCTTGATAGTTATGTTCATAAGTCAATATAAAAACTTATAAATAGTAATTTCATAAAAACGAAACGGTTTCTAAAACAGAACCTAGACATAATAGTTACAAAATCAGACAAAGGAAACAACACAGTGATTATGAAAAAAGATAAATATTTAAAAGAAATGGAGAAACTACTGGAAGATACTAACACATACAGTTTACTAAATAATGATTCTACAAATAAATTTGAAAAAATGGCTAATAATTTAATAACAAAATTAAAAAACGAGTCAAAAATTTCAGAAGGAATGGAAAAAAACTTAAGATCTTATAATTTAGTAACACCTAAACTGTATGGATTAAGAAAAACACATAAAAAAGAATGTACAATGAGACAAGTTGTAAGTTCCATAGGTTAACCGTGTTACAAATTAGCCAAATTTATACATCTATTATTAACTAAAACTATTTCAAACAAATTTGTTTTTTCCATCAAGAACTCGTTCAAGTTCGCTGAGTTCATATAGGGAACGAAGTTACCGGAAGGGTACATATTGGTATCACTAGATGTAATATCCCTTTTCACTAACATTCCGAAAGAACTAGTAATAAAAACAATTGAAGAAGAATCGGATGAATTATCCAAATGTATCAACGTTCAAAAGAAGACCATATTAGAACTAATAAAATTTTGTTTTGAATTGAGCTATTTTCGGTTTACCGAAGTGTTTTACCAACAACTTGATGGATCTAGCATGGGTAATCCAGCGAGCCCAGTACTAGCAAACATAGTAATGAATTACATCCCAAAAAAGATTGAAGGCATGTTACCTTTTCAAGTCCCTTTCATAAAGGTATATGTGGTTGACATTGTCACAGCAATACCGAAAGATGGAATTGAACTAAAAATTAAGACCTTTAATAGTGTAAATAAAAAGATCCAATTCACGATTGAGGTTAAAAATAATAAAACACTATCATTCCCAGACTTCAGTATAATAAGAAAAGAGGATGGTTCTATTTTAACGGACTGGTACGTTAAACCTACAAGCTCAGGTAGATGTTTAAATTATAGGTCAAATCATCCAATAAGCCAAAAAATTAGAGTCGGGAAAGGTTTACTTTTTAAAGCATTAACATTAAGTAGCAAAGAATTTCATAATAACAACAAGAAAAAAATAGAAATAATTTTAAAAAACAACAATTATCCAACGAGTCTCATTCACACGGTATTTAATAAGTTTAGATTAGTCAAAGAACAGGAAAAAAAGCCAAACAACAAAACAATTATCAGATTCCCGTTTATAAAACCTTTGTCTAATGGAATAAATAAATGTTTCAAAAATACCAATGTCAAGTTAGTATTTTATAACTTAGTAAAAATAAAATCAATATATACAAAACTAAAAGACAAAGATGATAAATTAGAACAATCAAACTTAGTATATAAAATACCATGTGAATGTGAAAAATGTTATGTAGGACAAACAAAACAAAAATTAAAGATACGATTAGACCAACATAGAAACGACAGCAAACCGAGGAATGCACAAAAAACAAATACCACCGCGTTGGCAGAACATCATTTTAATACAGGACATATTTTTAAATTCGACGAAACAAAAATTTTAGATAAAGAAGAAAACTGGTACAAAAGAAATATTAGTGAAATGTACTATATAACGAATAATAATACAGTTAATTTTAGAACCGATACTAATAATATAAACAGCACATATAACGAAATTCTAAAATTTAATTACCACAACAAGACACGTAACAGAGGTTACAATAATAACAAAGACATCTAGATTAGGAAACACTAGCTTAAAGGTAACCAGTAGTATTCGAAAAGTTATGGTAGGATAACGTTTTTAAAAAATTGACTCGATATATAAGATAGTGAAAACTTATGACTGAATTAAAAATAATGTTATATTGACTTATGAACATAACTATTAAGTTGCTGAGGAAGTCTCAAATAGAGACGAAACGTTCAACGGATAAATATAGTGTTCATCTTAATTAAACCAATCCAAAAAACAACTTCCCTAAGAATAATCTTAGTAATAATATTATACATAATGTTTTATATATCATATATATATATATATATATATATATGTAGGATTCCTTTCTCTTCACATCAGTCTTTCTACGAATACCTGAATATTGAAGATCAGGAATACTGGTGTTATTAGTAGATGGTTCTTAAAGATGTATATACTGTTTGCATGTAAATACAATTTAATCTGATACAATTTAATACAGTAATAGATGTTCGCTGCTTAAAGGCTAAACGATGACTAGTCTTAGATCTTTGTTCTTTATCCCTATTTCTCGCATCGCAACGTACCGCTGCACGTCGCTACATACCAACTATATCGTATTACATTTCGTAGCCCCTTTGTCCAATTTCCCCTTCTTACACTCGGCTATATCTGCATCTCCTTCGGCCCCCGAAGGGAACTCTTCGAACGGTTTCATGTAATCCGCCGCCGTTATGGTGATCTTTGGTCCTTCACCCCCACTAACACGGATCACTTCATATCGGTTATTTCTCTCATATCTAGATATCTTATGCGGACTAAAGAATTTCTTTAGTATCTTTAACCCCGCACTAAACTGCGTGCGCTTTATCGCTACTAAATCGCCTTCCTTGTAAACACTCGCTTTCTTACATTTACGGTTATAATTACGCCTATTCTCTTTTTGAATTTTTAACAGACTTTCCTTCGTGGATTCTCTTAGTCTTAAGCGTTCGTCAGAATATTGCAATATCGCCTCTTTCTCTATTAATTCTGAAATAGCTAAATCTTTGCGCTGCTTCATTTTTATGCCAAACATCACCTCGAAAGGTGACGCATCTACACTACGCTGATAAGTGCTATTAATCGCTTTTTGGACCTTATCCACGTGCTTATACCACTTGTCAGGCGCGTCCATCGACATCTTAGTCAGTACCGAGATAATAATACGATTAATTCTTTCAACCTGACCGTTTCCTCTCCGTATACTGGTGGTAGTTAGAACGTTCTCGACCCTTTCCGTTATACAGTACTCTTTAAACTCTGTTGCTGTGAATGCGGTTCCCTTATCTGTAATAATACGTGTCAGATTACCGAATGTTCCCTGCTGTAACTGACCTTCCTTTTTCCCCCGCTTACGCTCCGCTAATAAACACGGTAAACAACAGCTGATGATCTTATCGATTTTTCCTTAAGACCTGGTATATAAATTTCTTCTTTTATTTTTTCGGCTACCTTTCGTACAGAGAAATGACCATTTTCGTGAGTCTTTCTTATGATATTAGCCTGCATGCTTGTAGGCAACACTATCACGTTTTTATCGTTTACACGCTTCATAAAAATATTATTTTCTAAAATATAATCTTTGTATGGCTCCTTTTCCACTACAAGACGTATGACACGTAATCGTTCCCCTTCCTCCTGTTTCTTCCTTATATCTTGTAATAACGTATCTTCATCATCGATACCCTGGAAAATAAGATCGTCCATGTATGCTAACACTATTTTCTTCCTTACCAAATCGCCAAAAACCTCATCTATAAATCTTAAAAAACTAGCGGGACTGCTATATTTACTTGTACTGGGTTGAATTATTCCCTCGCCCAACCATTCGTCTAATTGCTGCGTTACTATTTTTTTCTCTTTCGGAGCTAATCTCCTCGGCTTAGAACAAACTGGAATATTATCCGTCAACTTCATTTTTGTCTCTGTTCGCGCGTCTGGTTTAGAATTTAGGTTATAATTTTGTAATAATTCTTTTATGCGCACCTTGTACGGTTCTTTTACGTCTATTTCATCCGTATCTAAATATTTTATTTCCATTATCGCCTTTATATCTTCTACTTCTTTATTTGCATTCATATCGTCTGTATCCGCCCGTCGCTCCCCACCAACATATCCATAGTCGCTCGATTTTACCGATCCTTCGCTTATCTCCTCACTGAGTCTTTTGTCTGGTCGTCTTATTTCTACTCGCACTTTATTTATACGAACGTCTAACTCTTTCAGCAACTCTCTTTCTAAAAGAACTTCGTATCTCATATCTGACTGGCTTGCTAAAAATACATCCGTTTTATATCTACTGTCTTCGATATCGATATTTACTTCACATCTCCCTATTGGCCTTGTTATTGCATTACCAAACCCTGCCAATCGTCGGGTGGTTTCATATAATCTTGGTCTTCCTAATTTATTATATAGCTCTGAATTTATAATGCTTACTTCGCTGCCCGTATCTAATAACACATATGCTAAAAAACCATTAATCCTGATCGCAACTCTATCCGTAGTAGATTGAACACAATTGATACTTGCTTAATTTCCTGACAGCTGCTGTGATTTTTTACAATGACTCGCTATGTGACCGAAATTATTATATTTGAAACATTTGAGACCTTTTTCTTTGTCTGGACAGAAACGATAACTGTGTGCTTCCGAACCGCACCTGTAACAATAGTCTTTCTTTATCGCCGGAGATCTACCGATACGTGCCGACGCTATGTTTCCTTGATTATCTTTTCTAAATCGCGTTCCTTGTACGTTACTTTCTTTAGGTTTATCAAATATTTGAATATTATTTTTAAATTCTGTGAGCGTTCGGGATCCGTACAATACTGCCTTATCGCGACGTTCGCCTAACAACCCATCCGCCATGTACTGTATAAGGGCGTCTTCTTCGATGTTACCTTGATTCGCGATTTCTTGCATACTATAAATGTACAAACGACTACTTTCGCCTGGTTGTTGTCTACGCTTGGACAACTGCTTATGAATCGTCGCTAAATTTACCTTTACCTGAAATTCCCTAATCAAACTACGCTTTAGGCTGTCCCATGATTTAATTTCTCTTTCGAACGATATAAATTGTCTTGCTGCTCCTTTTAACATACGTTTCCCGTATATAAACTTCTGCAAATCGTTCCATCCCAACAATGCGCTGGTATCTTCAAAATCGTTGATCCAATAGTCTATCAAAAGCTTATCCTCTCCGTTGAAATATGATAGGCTTTCTTCCACATCCTTTATGGAAAACAAAGCGAGTTGTTGCGTAGCAACGCTAACTGCTCCTCCTTCCCCGCGTTGTCCACCTCTTTGTGATTCTTCTTCTCGTTTGCCTTCGTCTTCTTCTTCTTCTTCTTCACTTTCTTCATCTTTCATTGCATCTTTCAAGCGATTTCTTAACGCCTGCTTATTTCCAACTGTGGGTAACCTTAACTTCTTCGCCGCTTCTTTTAACTCCCTTAATTTCATGGAGTCAATCTGCTCATAGGTGTAAGTTTCGGCTTCTTCTTCGACTGCTTTACCTTGACGCTTTCGTTCTTCAACTCGTCTTCTTAGTGACGTGTTTTCAACGGCCTTTTCGTTCAATTCTTTACGTCCAACTTCCTGCTCATCCGCACTTGTTTCGAGCGTTACCTTCAATTGAGCCATCGTTCAAACAGCTACTTTTCTTAATCTTAATCTTTCTTTATCGTCCTCCTACATCACCGTTACACCAACACTACTGATCACTTCACAACTTTACTTTAGTATTCACGCGTGGTCAACTTTCCTCGCGCAAAACTCTTAATCAACTTAGAATCGGATTCACACTGCTGGTAATTGTAACGCAACTTTCAACTTGATACAACTTTATTCAACTTCACACGACTTTATACGACTTTATACGACTTTATACATCTTTTTATTGCACACATGAAATCTATTCTCTTTTAATCCTGGACGAGCCCCCAAATGTAGGATTCCTTTCTCTTTTCATCAGTCTTTCTACGAATACTTAAATATTCAAGATCAGGAATACTGGTGTTTATTAGTAGATGGTTCTTAAAGATGAATATACTGTTTCCATGTAAATACAATTTAATCTGATACAATTTAATACAGTAATAGATGTTCGCTGCTTAAAGGCTAAACGATGACTAGTCTTAGATCTTTGTTCTTTATCCCTATTTCTCGCATCGCAACGTACCGCTGCACGTCGCTACATACCAACTATATCGTATTACATTTCGTAGCCCCTTTGTCCAATTTCCCCTTCACACATATATATATATAATATAAATAATGTATGTAATGTATTATAATAGTCGTATTGTATATGTATGCTAATATATTATAATACTTGCATTGAAAATCGAGAACGCCTAAATTTCGTATTAATTTATTATTGTTTTTATATTTTTATACGCCGTATTTTTCTCTCTATATAGTAATTATTATTTAGTCGCCGCTAAAAATAATTATCGTCGGCAAATTCCTCTTTAAGTTTGTTGTTTCGCTGGAGAAATAACAGGGGAAGGAAAGCACTTTTCGTAAGTGTAAGGAACTTCTACTGTTTCAAATAAAATATTACGTAAAGGGTTGCGTTTTTTCCTGTATATAGGCTACCGCACAAATTCAGGTTCAGTGTTTGCATAAAATCTAGTCTACCACACATTAATTTAAATAGTTCACATTCAATACTTAGTCTCTGACATTTGCTAGTAATTGTAAGATTTCTACATTTGTTACTAGTTCAACAATTATTACTAAGCTCCACAATATTAACTTATTTGCGTTAACTAAGGAAATTTTAGAATAAGCTTCTTTTTTCACTAATCTCACTTGTAAATTTGTGATTGCTTCTGTACAATCTCCTTCTGGAACGTAGCAGTAAGTATACGCTTTAAAGTATGAAAGCAAACGTTTCATTACTTCTGGTAAATAGCACTTCTTTAAAAATCTAAAAGTTTTAAACAAAAATTCAATTCAAAAGCAGAAAAAATTTCTTTTAAATATATTAGGAAACTTTCAGAGACATTGAAAAATTCGCTATTACGAACTAAAAAGATTAGTTGTCGGGTTAACTACAATCAATTTTCGTCAAAAAAGAATTAAATACTACACGTAAAGTAAGCCAATATAGTTTTAATTAAATGATTTTATACTCTTTTTTTGACGGCAGTGGTCGAAATTGAAATGATATTAGTTTAATTTTTCGGACTTATAACTTTTTATTAGTAAGTATGCGATTGAATGCTTGATAGCAAACATTTTATAGCTTTTGTTAAATAGCATATTTTTAGAAATCTGATAGTTTTCCACAAAAAGGTATTTTAGAAAGGAGCGACAATTTCTTTTAAGTATAATTAGAAATTTTCACGTCGGTAAAAAATGTGCTATTAAAAACTAAACATGTTCAATGTCACGTAAACTAAAATCGATATTTGTCGAAAAAGAGTTGAATTTTACAAGAAAAGTATACTAAAATATTTGAATTAGAATAATTTTTTCTCCTTCTTAGACTAAAGTGGTCAGAGTAATAATAATAGTAGCTCAATTTTTTTGGACCTAATAGTTTTTATTCGTAAGTATGCGATTTAAAGCTTGAAAGCAATCGTTTTTTACCTACTAATAATTAGCACTTCTTTAGAAATCTGATAGTTTTCCACTAAGATTCAATCTAGAAAGCAGCAAAAGTTTTTTTTAAATATAATATTAAATTTTCTGAGTTAGTGAGAAACGTGATTTCAGAAACTAAAAAGAACGGATTTCAGGTAACCTACAATTGATTTGCGTCGAAAAAGAATAAAATTCTACGTGTAAAGTGCACTAAAATTATTGTAATAAAATAATTATTTCTCTTTCCTAAACTGCAGTTTTTGGAATATAATTGATATCAGCTTTTTTTTCAGACTTTACATTTATATTTGTAAGTATACGCTTTTAAGCTTGAAAGCAAACGTTTCCTAGCTTCTCTTAAATAACACTTTTTTAGAAATCTGATATTTTTCCACTATGATTTAATCCAGCATGAAGCAAAAATTTCTTCCTAATATATTAAAAAATTTTCTGAGAGTGTGAAAAATGTGCTATTTAAAAAAAAAACCGATTAAATGTCAAGTTAACTACAACCAATATATGTAGAAAAAAGTGGAATTCTAAACGTATAGTAAACAAAAATTGGGGTAATAAAATAATTTTTTCTCGTTCTTAGACTGCAGATGTCAAAATTTAAATGTTTTCAGTTAATTTTTTTATACTTTTTATTTATATTCGGAATAATACGCTTTATGGCTTGAAAGCAAACGTTTAGGAGCTCCTGTTAAACAGTACCGTTGATGCGACCGATGCCTTAATCGGTACTCTAGTGGATTGTAGTATATCGAAAAATGCCTTCACGGGTGTTATCGAGATTGTTTATTAATAGGAAAGAGAATAGAAAAATAAAACACAATACCAAATATATTTGAGCGTAGTCAGTACTAAAAAGTACGCTTTATTTGGCTCCTAAGGGAAAAGCCTTTCGGCATAAAAACCCTGGTTGAAACGTTGACGGAGAATCCGTACAAATCAGGATAATTCTGGCCACGTGCAGGACCGCTTTTGTCCTTTATCGCTAGCTGAACTTAAATAATGTAGTATTGGGCAATACAAATAATTCTCCTCGAAGTAGTTCTCGCAAGTCTCAGCTTTCTAAGCAAGATGAATCTCGAGCGATGAATCACGCGTGATGAATCAAGAGTGATGCTAGGCGCAAGAAAGCGCTGGGCTTTATACTAAAAAGCGATGCAATGCTGGACCAATCACCGAAAAGCTCGAGCATAACGCAAATGTCAAAACATGTGATTGGTGTAATAAATGTGGTGGGAGAACGCGAGCTAGAAGAAAGAAGGAGCCTTTACAAACATCTTAGCGCTACCGTGGTTACCACAAAAAACAAAGATACTGCTTTGTCGTGCGTGTCTCACGCCTTAGCAGAACCGTACACGCCCCGGCGCTTCGCCCTACTTACTCGTTGCGTAGGATACGCAACAAGCACTTCTATAGAAATCTAATATTTTCTAAATAAGATTCCTACCAAAAAGCTGAAAAAAATTCTTTTAAATATATTGAGAAACTTTTAGAGACAGAGAAAAATGTGCAATTAGGAAATAAACAGACTAGATGTCAGGTTAGTTACAATCGATTTTCGTCGAAAAAGTATTGAACTCTACACTTGAAGTAAACCAAAATAGTTGTAAAAAAATGAATTTTTCTTTTTTTTGGACTGCCGTGGTCGGAATATAAATGAGATCAGCTCAAATTTCTTATACTTTAAACTTTTTAATCGTAAGTATACGCTTTCAAGATTAACAGATTACTAGCTGCTGACGTACGAGACATTTAACGCCTAAGCGCTGGCACCGTAGCAGTTACTTAACGCCTTAACGCTAATGATTAAAAATCTTTAAAAAAATATTTAAAACATCAGCGTAACCATAGCAAGTTATTAAAAATCGATTTGTAAAATACTTATACCTGCAAAAAAAAATCCACACATAAAGCAGAAAACCGCTTTATTACGCAGCTGGGACTCAAGCGCAAGACTCGAAAATCCGCGTTTTCGCGGGACCGGCTAGTAATCTGTTAAAAGCAATCGTGTTGTAGCTTCTGTTAAAAAGCATTTCTTTAAAAATCTAATAGTTTTAGACTGAGATTTAATCCAGAAAAAAAGCAAAAATTTCTTTTAAATATATTGAGAATTATCCAGAGACGGTGAAAAATGTGCTATTAGAAACTAAACAGATTAGATGTCAGGTTAACTACACTTGATTTTTGTCGAAAAAAAATAAATTTTAATCGTGAAATAAACAAAAATAGTTGTATTAAAATAACTTTTTCTCTTTCTTGATGAGCAGTTATCGGAATGCAAAAAGGATCAGCATAATTTTCTCGAAACTTACACTTTTTATTCGTAAGTATACGCTTTAAAGCATGCAAGTAAACGTTTTATAGATTTTGCTAAATTGCATTTCTTTAAAAATTTGATAATTTAAACTATGATTTAATCCAGAAAGAAGCGAAAGTTTCTTTTAAATGTATTAAGAAATTTTCGGAGACATTAAATGATGTACTAATAAAAACAAAACAGATTAGCTGTCAGGTTAGTTAGAATTCATTTTCGTAAAAAAAGAATTAAATTCTACATGTAAAGTGCACCAAAGTAGTTGTATAAAAATGATTTTTTCACTTTCTTGGACTGCAGTAGTGGGAATATTAATAAAATTAGCTTAATTTTTTCGGAACGTATACTTTTTATCTGTAAGTAGAAGCTTTAAAGCTTCATTGCAAGCGTTTTATAACTCTTGTTATATAGTTATTCTTTAGAAATCTGAAGGATTGCAACAAAGATTTAATCCAGAAAGCAGCAAAAATTTCTTTAAAATATATTGGGAAGTTTTAAGAGACTATGAAAATTGTGCTATTAGAAACAAAACAGATTTAATCTTAGATTAACTACATTCGATATTTGTTAAAAAAGAATTGAACTCTATACTCAAAGTAATCCAAAATAGTATTAATAAAATGATTTTTTTTCTCTCTAAAATTAAAGTTGTCAGAATATAATTATTATCAGCATAATTTTCTCGGATCTTATACGTTTTATTCGTAAGTATACGCTTTAGGTTTAAGAGAAAACGTTCTATACCTTTTGTTAAATAGGATTTCTTTGAAAATCTGTTAGTTTTTAATTAACATTTAATCTAAAAAGATGCGACAATTTCTTTTTAATCTATTATGAAATTTTATCGCTAGTGAATAATGTGCAGCATTAAGATTCGATTTAAAAATGCCGCGCTTATACATCGATATATATATACATATACAGAACGCTCGACACTCGATCGTCAAAACGAAAAATTCTCGCTTTCGAAGAAAAAATTAGAAGAAGAGAAATATCGGTTTCTCGTCTCACTCGCACTCGTACACATAACGCTCGACACTCGATAGCTAAGACGAAAAATTCTCGCTACAGCTTGAAAAAATATCAGAAATATTTAATACAGAACACTCAAAAATCGATGACCCAAACAAAAAGGATCGCTATCGCCTAAACAAATAGAAAGGGAGAAGTATCCTTTTCTTTTCTCATTTGCACTCGCATTCACGACAGAGAGACTTCAAGATAACGCACACTAGCTCGCTCGCCTGTAAAGACCAACGAAAGGGCGTGGCTTGCCCCCTCTCTTACAATTACCTTTTACCTTCATTTTCTCGCTTATTTTAGCCAATACGAAAATACACCTTATACCATTTTTTATGTATTTTTCAATTATCTACAACTTTTGTTTAAAACTTTTTTCGATTTAATGCCTAGATTCTAAGATATGGTTTTTTAACCCTTTTTCTCATAATTAGAAAATCTGATTGCAAAAAAAATAGCACTATTCGATTCAGCGTCGTCAAATTACCATTATATCAAGTTTTAACAATGTAGCTAAATTTACCATGTTCTCCTTTTGTTGCCTGGACTAAGATAAAATGTCAGGTTATTACTAATCGATTTTTGTCGAGAAAGAATTAACTTCTTCTTGTAAAGTGCACTAAAATATTTGTAATAAGAAAATATTTCCTCTTTCTTGGACTGCAATAGTCAGAATATTATTGAGAAGATTTGAAGCTTTAAATCAAGCATTTCATAGCTTCTAAAAAATAGCAACTAATTAGAAATCTGATTGTTTCTAACGAAGACTTAATCCAGAAAGCAGTGACAATATCTTTTAAATATATTAAAAATTTTCAGAGAATGTAAAAAATTTGCTATTAGAAACTAAACGGATGGGATGTCAGGTTAACTACAATCAATTTTTTTCTACAAGAAATAGAATTTTACACGTAAAGTAAACAAGACTAGTTGTATTAAAATGATTTTTTCTTTTTCTTGGACTGCAGTGGTCTAAATATACATATTGTTTGCTAAAATTTTTCGAACTTAACACTTTTTATTTGTAAGTATACGTTTTAAAGCCTGAAAGAAAACGTTTCATAACTTCTGTTTATTAGCACTTTTTTAGAAATTTTATACTTTTAAACTATTATTTAATGAAAAAAGCAGCAAAATTATTTTTTAATATATTAAAAAATTTTATGCGACGGTAAAAATGTGCTATTGGAAACTAAACAGAAAAGATGTCAGGATGACTACAATTGAACTTCGTCGGAAAGAATTGATTTCTAAACGTAAAGTGAAAAAAAAAGTTGAAATAAAATGATTTTTTCTCTTTTCTTAGACTGCGTTTCTTGAAACCTAATTATTATTGGCTAAATTTTATCGGACCAAACACTTTTTATTCGTAAGTATGCGCTTTAAAACTTAAAAGAAATCACTATATAACTTTTGTTATATAGCACTTCTTTAGAAATCTGATAGTTTTTTACTACTGTTTAATCCAAGAAGACGCAAGAATTTTTTTTAATATAATCAAAATTTTTTAGGGACGGTAAAATTGTTCTACTAGAAACTAGAAAGAATTGATGTCAGGTTGACTATAATCGAGATTCGTCGAAAGAGAATTAAATTCTATACGTAAAGTAACGAAAAAAAATTGTAATAAAATGAATTTTTCGCTTTTTTTTGACTGCAGTGGTCGAAATATAAATGATGTTTGCCTAATTTCTTAGACTTTACACTTTTTATTTGTAAGTATACGCTTTAAAACTTGAAAGAAGACGTTTTATAGCTTCTGTTATATAGCACTTCTTTAGAAATCTAATAGTTTTTTACTAGTTTTTAATCCAGAAAGCAGCGAAAATTTTTTTATCTATATTCAAAATTTCCTAGCAACGGTAAAAATGTGCTATTAAAAACTAAAAAAAATGGATAACAGGTTGACTACAATCGAGTTTCGTCGAAAAAGAATGGAAATCTACACGTAAAGTAATCAATAAAAGTTATAATTTAATGAATTTTTCCTTTTCCTAAACTGCGATGGTTGAAATATAAATGATATTTGCTAAATTTAATTAGACATACCACTTTTTATTCGTTAGATTACACCTTAAAACTTAGAAGAAAACGTTTTATACCTTTTGGTATATAGCATTTCTTTAGAAATCTGATAGTTTTCAATTAATATTTAATCCAGAAAAAAGCAAAAATTTCTTTTAAATATATATTGAAAAAATATTTAGTGACGGTAAAAATGTGCTTTTAAAAACTAAACAGAATAGATGTAAGGTTAACTACAATCGAGTTTTGTCGAAAAAGAATTGAATTCTACACGTAAAGTGACCAAAAAAAGTATATATAAAATGATTTTTTTTTTTTTATGTACTGCAGTTTTAAAAATAATAATAATATTTGCTAAAATATATAAGCCTAACACTTTTTATTAGTAAGTATACACTTTAAATCTTGAAAAAAAACGTTTTATAGCTTTTTTATTTAACACATCTTTAGAAATTTTGTAGTCTTTAACTACGATTTAATCCACAAAGTAGCGGCGAATTCTTTTAAACAACATAAAAAATTTTACGCGTCCGTATAAATTTGCTATAAGAAACTAAACAGGTTGACTACAATCGAGTTCCTATGAAAAAGAGTCGAATGCTAAACGTAGAGTTACCAAAAAAAGTTGTAATAAAATGATTTTTTCTCTTTTCTTAGACTGCGTTTCTTAAAACCTAATTATTATTGGCTAAATTTTATCGGACTTAACACTTTTTATTCGTAAGTATGCGCTTTAAAACTTAAAAGAAATCACTATATAGCTTTTGTTATATAGCACTTCTTTAGAAATCTGATAGTTTTTTACTACTGTTTAATCCAAGAAGACGCAAGAATTTTTTTTAATATAATCAAAATTTTTTAGGGACGGTAAAATTGTTCTATTAGAAACTAGAAAGAATTGATGTCAGGTTGACTATAATCGAGATTCGTCGAAAGAGAATTAAATTCTATACGTTTTTTGAAACCTAATTATTATTGGCTAAATTTTATCGGACTTAACACTTTTTGTTAGAAGGTATACGCTTTAAAACTTGAAAGAAAACGTTATATTGCTTTAAATATATAGCACTTTTTTAGAAATTTTATAGTTTTAACTACAATTAAATTAGCAAAGTAGCGAAAATTTTTTTTAAAAATATTAGAAAATTTTTAGCGAAGGTGAAAATGTGTTATTTGAAACTAAACTGAGTAGATATTAGATTGACCTCAATCGATTTTTGTCGAAAAAGAATTGAATTCTACACGAAAAGTAACTAATAAAAGTTTTAGTATAATGATTTTTTCTTTTTTTTTTGACTGCAGTTTTTAAAATATAAATGATATTGGCTTGATTTTATTGGACATACCACTTTTTATTTCTAAGTATATGCTTTAAAGCTTGAAAAAAAAAAGTTTATTAGCTTCTTTTAAATAGAACTTGTATAGAAGTTATATAGGTTTTAACTACAAATTAATTCACAAATTAGCAAAAATTTTTTTTATGTATAAAAAGATTTTTAGCGACGTTAAAAATGTACTATTAGAAACTAAACAAAATAGATGTTAGGTTGACTACAATCGATTATTGTCTGTAGTAAATTGAATTGTACACGTAAAGTAACTAAAAAAAGTTTTAATAGAATAATTTTTTCTCTTTTTTGGGACCTTAGTTGCTAAATTAAAAATGATAGTTGCTACATTTTATTGCTCATAAAACTTTATATTTGTTAGTATTCCCTTAAAAACTAGAAAGATATGTTCTATAGCTTTTGTTTTATAGCACTTTTTTAGAAATTTTATAGTTTTTACTACGATTAAATCCAGAAAATAGCGAAAATTTTATTTTACATATATTACAAAATTTTTAGCGGCAGTAAAAATGGGCTAATAGAAACTAAAAATAATGGATTTCAGGTTTAATACAATCGAGTTTCGCTAAGAAAGAATTGAATTCTTCACGTAAAGTAACCAAAAATAGTTGTAATAAAATAATTTTTTTTTTTATGACTGCAGTAATCGAAATATAAATGATTTTTGCCAGTTTTTGTTAGAACCTAAA
This sequence comes from Polistes exclamans, assembly GCA_023678865.1. Classification (NCBI taxonomy): domain Eukaryota; kingdom Metazoa; phylum Arthropoda; class Insecta; order Hymenoptera; family Vespidae; genus Polistes; species Polistes exclamans. Next base: position 197,449 of record JACGWG010000056.1, read on the forward strand.
CTTTATATTTGTAAGTATAAGATTTAAAGCTTGAAAGAAAACTTTTAAAAGCTTCTGTTACATAGCACTATTATAGAAGTTTTACAGTTTTTAACTACAACTAAATTTACAAGGAAGCGAAAATTTCTTTTAAATATATAAAAGAATTTTAAGTAATGGTAAAAATGTGCTATTAGAAACTAAGCTGAATAGATGTTAGGTTGACTACAATCTGATAATGGTGAAAAAGAATTGAACTCAACACGTGAAGAAATCAAAAAAAGTTTTAATAAAATGATTTTTTTTCTTTTTTTAGCTGCTGTTGGTAAAATATAAATGATATTTGCAAGATTTTATAGGACATAACACTATTTATTTTTAGTGTTCGAATAAAATACGAGTTGGAAGAGATGCGCGAAGAAATGAATAGAATACTAAGAAAACGAGTAGGAGTGTGACGAGATAGGCAAATGGACTGTATATAATGGAAATTTACTGATAGTGTTTAAGTGTAACAAAGTTTATTAAATGTAGCGAATATAAGGGAAGATAACAAACTATAATATGATACAAAAAAAATAGTAAAAGATATATTACGCATTTCGTATCAAGATAAGCTGTTAGAGAAGGTAATAATAAATGTGATATTGAAATAGATAGAAATGATCAGAAGAACAATGCTAAGATGAGAGGTTAGAAAGGATATAGAGATGATCAGAAGTAGAGAGAAAAAGCTAAGAGACTACCAGATAAGTTAATAATGAGAGAGACATAAAGATATGTTCAGATAGAGGACACAACACAAGATGGCCTCGATGAGAGAGTACAAGAGTGAGATGAGATGGAACGGTGATCGAGATGAAGAATATAAGGAGATGTACTATTTTGGAGACTTTCAAATACACGTTTGCACTGATTAACCTGTTAAACGATTCTGCCTGGACCCCGTATCTTTTCGGTACGGGTTAAGGAACAGCGAGGACGTGACAAGAAAACAATATACCAATTATCACGTTTCACGCTAGGAAGAGGAGACAAACAAGCAATAAAAGAACTTTACGGAGAGGATGACGTCATACAGGACCCCAGATCTGATTACACGATACGTGACTTGATCCTTTGTTCAATAGGAACAATCGATATATCTTTTTCCCGAAGATAACAGACGGCGTCTTGATCATGCTGGCCGCGAGGTGCTGTCACCTATTTTGAGTGTCGTTATTTTCGAACATTCTCTGATAATTCTCGAGCGTGAATCGAGAATTAAACAGGACAAGATTTGCTGTGCTGCGGAGAAAATTATGTTTTCGTGTGCGGTTGAAGAGGCAATGGTGCGAGCTTGACGATTGGTCTGATCATAGTGCTGGTGGCGGTCTTCAGCGTGACAACCCGGCAGAGACCGTCCTTTCATGGGTGTAGTAGTATTACTCTGGCGAGAGGCCAATTCGACGGCGGAAGTCGTTCGTCGGTGATGAGGACAAGAGACCTTTCCCTAATGTTTTTCTGAGATGTCTGCCATTTGGATGTGGTCTGATGAGCTTGCAGACATTGCGTCGACCACCTTCTCCAAAATTGCGTGAAGCGCTCTTGAATCCGCTGGAAGTAAGATAGTCTGGAATCTGAAATGTCTATTAGAGATGGCTCGGGGATGATTATTAATGCCTCTTATCTGATGATATGTCCTAGAGTTAAGGCTACAAGGTCATTAGGGTCCTCTGAGAGAGAGCTGAGAGGCCTAGAATTGAGGACCGCTTCAACTTGAGCTAAGAACGTTGAGAAGTCTTCAAACGTTTGCAACGTATCAGAGATAGTTCGTTTAAAATGATATTTGATAGACTTCACCGCCGGCCTCCATTTTCCGCCCATATGTGGTGCTGCTGGAGGATCGAAGATCCATTTGGTGCCATCATTAGCTAGCAGTCTCTGGATCTAGAGAGATTCCTTCGTTGCGGCTGAGAGTAGCTCCTTCAGCTGCGTGTTCGCCCCTTAAAAGTTGGTACCACAGTCGCTTCTGAGCGTCTTTGGAATACCTCGACGACTGGTGAACCTGCAAAATGCCTTGAGAAAACCTTCGGTGGTGTAGTCAGAAACGACCTCGAGATGAACAGCAGAGGTAAAAAAAAATACAAACACTGCTATCCAACCCTTAAAAGACCTCGCACCTCTGCCTTGAAAAGTCTTTATTGTTACTGGCCCGGCGTAATCAAGCTCTTTAATCTCGAACACAAGTGATGGTGTAACTCAGGATGCCGGTAGTAGAGCTATAAGTTGTTGGGCCTTTACTCCACGTATTTGAATACAAGTGAGACAATCTTTGAGGAAGGACTTCACTGGAGCACGACCTCCAATAATCCAGAAGATCTTTCGAATGTAAGAGAGCGTCAGCTGAGTTCCTCTATGCATTGTCCTGGCGTGAGCATCGGAGATGACTAGGTCGGTGAACTTTGACTAGCGAGGTAGTATTGCTAGATGTTTACTATCCTCATCCAGCTGAGAATTCTGCAACCGTTCACATACCCTGAGAATTCCCGCACGATTGACAAAGATTGTGAGTCGGGTCAGAACGTGACGTTTGTGAAGAGATTGACCTGCTTACAACGTCCTTAATTTTGGAGAGAAATACGCCTCTTGAGTCGTGCGTATCCAAAACGTTTTAGCCTTCTCCAGATCCGCTGGATTCAATCACGATGAGGACAAGCTCGAGCCTGGAACCTTCTTGAAGCACGATACCGCTTTTTGAGTGAGTGCAGTGATCCGAAGGAGTTTAGTCAGATGCCGATGGAAGAAGGATGATTGAGGGAGGTCAACGAGGTCCCAAACAAGAGGTTGGGCTTGTGAGAGTGCAAGTGAGATGCCAGAGCGTTCCTCCAAATCCTCTTCTGGTGATGGTGGCACTGACGACGGCCAAAATTCTGGCGGCTGAGAAAGCCATGGTGGACCACTCCACCATAGTGGGTGATCAATGAGTTAAGAGGCACTAAGCCCACGAGATGCACAGTCAGCTGGATTGAGCTTTCCGGAGATAAATCTATAATGAGCATGAGGTACCGACTCGTGAATAGCAGCTACTCTATTGCCTACGAATTCCCTCCATCTCATAGGATTATTTTTGACCAGAGCAAGGGTCACAGAAGAGTCAGACCACAGAAAAGTGACAAGCTGCTGCTGAGAGTTCAAGTCTAGGAATTGTCAAACTCTAAAGAGGAGCTACTTTCGTCTTAGCACAGACCAGACTGACTACTGAAGATGAGTCAGCATACGACACCCTGAGATATACAACTGCTGCTATAGCAAGTTGAGAGGCGTCTGAGAAGCCATGAATCTGTATTGAGGTTGCCTTTGACGAGAGGTTTATCCATCGGGGAGTCTCTATGACTGATAGCTGAGAGAGATGTTGCCTAAAGTGAGACCAATCGTGAATGATGTCTGGAGTGGGATAATCATCCCAGCCAACCTTTTCCAACAAGAGTCGCTGCATCAGGATTTTCGCTTTGAACACTACTGGAGAGAGGAGTCTACGAGGATCAAACAATTGAGCAAATTCTGAGAGAATGATACGTTTAGTGACCGCCTGATTAAAAGAGATGATAACGTGAAAGGTAAACACATCTTGCTGAGAATTCTAGGAGATACCTAAGATCTTGGTAGTGCTATCATCACACGAATGGACAGGCGAGCTGTCAGACTGTGAGAGAGAGGTGCAAGTGCGGTTGGGAGAATTACTCTTCCACTTGTCGAGTGGTAAACAGGCAGAGGTGCACATGTCCTCTAACTGAGATGTGACTGCATTGAGATGATCAATGGTCTCAGCCCCCCCTTATATGTCGTCAACATAGCTTCCCTTGAGAATAGGATTGACTGCAAGAGGGTAATTATGACCTTCATCCTTAACTAGCTGTCTGAGAATGCGACAGGCTAGATAAGGTGCCGAGCGAGTACCATACGTGACAGACGTAAGCTGATATGCCTGGACTTGAGATGAATTATTAACCCAGAGAATTCGTTGAAGGTCATGATCTTTGGGATGCACTTGGATTTGACGGAACATTTTAACAATTTCCGTTATGAAAATGTTCTTGTGCTGCTTGACCCTCGGCAATACATCGAAAATGTCCTTTTGAGTCTTCGGACCAGTTTGCATAAGATCATTGAGAGAGATACCGGATGAAGACTTGGCTGAACCGTAAAATACCACTCGCAGTTTAGTGGAGGAACTTTGCTCGCGCCAGACTCCGTCATGCGGGAGATAAAACGCCTAAGATGGCTCAAGAGCATCGGAAAGAACAGCAACAGTATGTCCTAAGGACTCATACTCTTTAAGGTAATCAGTGTAGGTCTCAATAAAATGTCTATCGGTTTCAAATCTTTTGAGAATTCTTTCAAGGCATCTCATGGCAAGAGATTTTGAATGCCCCAAGGTTGATATGTCTTTTAAAAATGGCAGACAAACCATGTAACGACCAGATGGTAATCAAAAGTGCGTAGACTCAAAGTTGACGCGGGGAAAGATGAGACTTCTTCCTGAACCCAGAACTATGTGAGAGTTTTGTCGAAAGAATCGTTGGAGATGGCTATAGGCTCTGAGTCGCCCCTCATAACAAGGCGAGAGGACTTAAGAACTCGTTTGGGATTATCAACACCAACGAGAATGTCAATGTGATCTGGAGTGAGAAAGTCAGGATCTGCTAATTTAAGAGATCTGAGATGAGGCCAATCTTGCTCTGATATTACAGACGACGGCAACTGAGACGTGATCTTTAGCAAAATAAATCTTTAAGACGAACCCGGGACGACGAGTATGTCGATTGGCGGACCAAGGACACTTGACCTTGGGTCGCTCCTGGAGATATACTACCCACAACCTGAATAGGAATGTTTCCTGGAGAACGGCTAAGCTTTAGCTAAGCTATGATTTTGGAAGAAAGTAAAGTCAACACTGATCCAGGATCAATGAGAAGACGTACTAACGTCGGCGATCCATTTGAAGATATGGCAAAATCTTGACACGTAGCAAGGGGTACTACAGCTCGAGTGCACGTTGAAAGCGATGGATTAAACGAACGATCGATATCTGAGATAGGTGACGAAAATCTGACTCGTATGGTCGTCTAAGAGGACCTTAAAGAAGAGGAAATTGTCGATTTTAAGATGGATCTGAGATGACGGTGTAAATAATGAGATTTCCTACCTACTTCTCATTCTGAGAAGGCCCTTTTTGAACAGTTCTGAGAAGAACTCTTCTTGGTAGGTAGAGACTTAGAATGAGATGTTCGATATGAGGATAACTTGTAAGAGGAGTCATGACCTGAAGCTATCGATTTGGAGGGGGGTTTAGGAGATGACGTACCGGAAGTTGATGAAGATAGTTTCGGACTAGAGGATCGGCGATGGGATGACTTTCGAACCGAAGATTTCTAACGAACCTCCATCGGTGACTTATCTGAAGATACCAGTGAGCCCTGCGAAGACGAGACTCTCTGAGATGTCCCTGTTGTCTCTGAGAGAGAGCTTGAAGACCTTGATATTGGCGGCGATGACCTTGATGATGGAGGAGATGTCCTTGATGCGACTGTAATCCGTTTCTCAGGGTATATGAGTGTGTAGTGCCGATCTCAACACTCGTTGCACCGCCTATTGCTCCTGCACTGCCTAACGTTATGTTTGCCTAGGCAGTTGTAACACAGGCGTGACTCTGAAACCACCGTCTCCTTTTCTGCTGATTTAGGCACTTGAACTGAGGACAGAACGCGATATAGTGCCTGTGACTACAATAACTGCAGTTATTAGAGAAGTCGTTTATAAACGGCAAAGGATGTTTTCCGATTGGCCTTTTTTCTACTGCCAACTGAGATGATTCGGGCTTCTGAGATGTTTTCGCAGGCGTGGTAGCCACAGCCTTCACGTTCACGGCCCTGGCATAGGACTTTATGAGGGACGATGTAGGCCGTAGAGATTTCCTTCTGCCTTCCCCATAAGCCTTACGAGTCTCGATGTGTTCTAAGGCTCCAGCTGTTCTAGTGAGATGACTCATTAGCCTTTCTAATGGTGGGAACTTGCGTGACGTTTCCAATCTTGTTTCCCAGTCCTCGCGAGTCTTGTCATTCAATGGTAATCCCTCTTGATGAACTAGGATGTGATCCCATTAATCAATCGAGCATCCTAATGTCTCTAAATCACTTAGAGATGACGTAACGATATTAATTATTTTGTTAAGGGATCCAGATGACCTTTCCTTGATGCGAGGAAGGGCCATCAGCCTATCGAGATTAGCGAGAATCAATAGGCGCTTGTTATCGAACCTGTCCGACAACCTATTACATGCAATAAAGAAGGAATCCGCTGATAATTTCAGGCTAGCTTTCACCTTGGCTGCCTCTCCCCCCAGGCTGGTCTTTAGGTAGTGCATTTTTTCCACCTGTGAGTGGTCCGGGTTATCTTTGACCATTGAGGAAAATAATTCCTCAAAAGGCCTCCAATCTGAGAAGGCCCCAGAGAACTTGGGCAAAGAGATTTTCGGCAGTACCGACCGTGAACGAGATTGTAGCTGAGACATGACCTGCGGTACCTGCTGAGAGAGCTCCTCTATACGTTGATTAAGCAGCTTAATTCTGGCTAAATACATCTGCATCGTGGCATCATAGCAATGATTTTTAAAATATGGCTGCTCCATTGCCGTTTCACGAGATGATGACACTATTCTGTCATGTTCAGCATCGAATTTGGACCAAGTTGTTCGAAACAGTTCTCTAGTATCGACAGCGGTGGAGAGGTCCAGTATGGGAACATCTTTCGCATTATCCGTCAGGCTCGCGATAGTGCTAGATCGCGCTTCCTGCAGCGCTAGTCTCGCAGTAATGTTATGGTAGGATATGAAACACGGTTGCTAGTCGAAACTATAATGTAGTAGTGGTGCCGCCCCCACTGCTCCAGAGATGATGTGGCGCCCGCTTCACTCTCGGCTTTGAGAAGCCCACTATTTTATGATATGTCTTAGATATGAAATGCGATCCACACAGCAGTTCAACTTGCACTCACGGTCCCTTAAACTGATTTTACTGTCGCAGCACAACATCCAGGGTTCTCAGCAATGCGACAGGGCTGTGCACGAAACTTTCCACAATTTTTTAATACTGTTACACAAAATATTTCTATATCCGGCTCGAAGGACCAAAAAATGTTTGAATAAAATACGATTTCGGAGAGATGCGCGAAGAGAAGAATAAAATACTAAGAAAACGAATAGGAGATGGACGAGATAGGCAAGGAGACTGTATAATAAGGAAATTTACTGATAGAGTTTATGTGTAACAAGGTTTATTAAATGTAGCTAACATAAAGGGAGATAACAAATTATAATATGATACAAAAAAAATAGTAAAAGATATATTACGCATTTCGTATTAAGATAAGCTGTTAGAGGAGGTAATAATAAATGTGATATTGAAATAGATAGAAATGATTAGAAGAACAATGCTAAGATGAGAGGTTAGAAAGGATATAGAGATGATCAGAAGTAGAGAGAAAAAGCTAAGAGACTACTAGATAAGTTAATAATGAGAGAGACATAAAGATATGTTCAGATAGAGGACACAACACAAGATGGCCTCGATGAGAGAGTACAGGAGTGAGATGAGATGGAACGGTGATCGAGATGAAGAATATAGGGAGATGTACAATTTTGGAGACTTTCAAATAAACGTTTGCACTGATTAACTTGTTAAACGATTCTGCCTGGACCCCGTATCTTTTCGGTACGGGTTAAGGAACAACGAGGACGGGACAAGAAAACAATATACCAATTAGCACGTTTCACGCTAGGAAGAGGAGACAAACAAGCAATAAAAGAACTTCACGGAGAGGATGACGTCATACAGGACCCCAGATCTGATTACACGATACGTGACTTGATCCTTTGTTCAATAGGAACAATCGATATATCTTTTTCCCGAAGATAACAGACGGCGTCTTTATCATGCTAGCTGCGAGATGCTGTCACCTATTCTTAGTAGCGCAATTTTCGTACAGTTAGTATTTGCTTTAAAACTTGAAAGAAAACGTTTTATAACATTAGTTATAAAGCACTGTTTTAGAAATTTGAGAGTTTTTACCTACCATTGAATCCAGAAAGTAGCAAATGTTTCTTTTTAAATATATAGAAAAATTTTTAGCGACAGTAACAATAGGCTACTAGAAACTAAACAGAATAGATTAAAAGTATACTACAATCTAGTTTTTATGAAAAAGAATTAAATTCTACACGTGAAGTAACCAAAAAAAGTTTTAAAGCTATGATTTTTCTCTTTTTTTTGACTGCAGTAGTTAAAATATAATTAATGTTTGCCAAATTTTTTCGGACTAAACAATTTTTATTTGTAAGTATACAATTTTAACCTTAAAAGTAAACGTTTCATAGTTTCTGTTAAATAGCACTTTTTTAAAAATTTTATAGTTTTTAACTACGATTAAATACACAAAGTAGCAAAAATTTCTTTTCAATATATTAAAAAATTTTTAGCGACGGTAAAAATGGGCTATTAGAAACTAAACAGAATAGATTTTAGGTTGACTACAATCGAATTTTGTCAAAAAAGCATCAAATTCTACACGCAAAGAAATCAAAAAAAATTGTAATAATATGATTTTTTCTGTTTTTCTAAACTAAAGTTTTTGAAATATAAATGATATTTGCAAAATTTTATATGATTTAACACTATTTATTTGATAGTATACGTTTAAAAACCTAAAAGAAAACGTTCGACCGCTTTTGTTATATAGCACTTCTTTAGAAATTTTATAGTTTTTAACTACGATTGTATCTAGAAAGTAGCAAAAATATCTTTTTAAATCATGTTACGACCCTGTTTTGAGCCGTCCCTGGAAAAAGGATTTGAAGGTTGTTTCCAGGCGACGAATTGTTGATCAAGGAGATCTTGACAGAAACTCGGAAAGAACGGACGTGTTTATATTACGGAAAACTGTAAAAACCCTTAACGGTTGTTAGAGTTCCATAAATAAAGTTCTTTGTTATTCTTTTGTAATCTGCGTTCGGTGGCGGAAGGGCTGGAAGGACGACGGAGAGATGTCCGGATAGGTGCGCCAGCGGTGGTAGTTCACTCCGCCGGGAAGGGAAACCGAAGGTGGCGGCTCCGCGGGAGACGCGTTCCGCATATGCGAGTTCGTGCTGGAAGTGCGGGAGGAATGGTCACTTCCAGAAGGAGTGCTGTGAAGGTAGGCGCAAGGGAAACTAGTAGGAACCGGATTGACGGGGTCCAGTCCGGTTGAAGCAACTAGGCCCCTCGTGGAAAAGGTGGAGGACGTGCATACGAAAGAAGATCAGAAATCAGTTATTTTTGCGGGGAAGGTGAATGGGGGGCCGTGCAGGGTAATAGTGGATACTGATTCCGACGTCTTGTTGGTAAATCCGAGGTTCGTGGACAGGGATTCCGAGAGGGTTAGATTAGGTGCTCGTTTGCGTTATCTAACGGGGGAGGTGTTTCCTGCCGTGGAAAAGGTAAAGGCGAAGGTGGAGTTAGGGCAATTTTCGGAGGAGTTGTTTTTAGTTGTAGCGGAGATCAGTGATGATTGCATTTTGGGGAGGGATTTCCTGTCTAAGGCCGGTTAAGTTGGGAAATTTCGGAAATTAATTTCAGGAAATGAAGGCACTGTGTCAAGGATTGTAAAGGGGACCAGCGAGGTGCTCGATCGCATTTTGGAGAAGAATTCCAGGAATCTCACAGAAGAGCAAAGGAACCGATTTGCGGAATTTCTCCGATCCAATGCAAGGGAGTTTGTGGAAGATGCGGAAGCCGGGAGCTGCGACGTCGTGGAGCATGCGATAGTGTTGACAAACAGCGCCCCGATTAAGCAGGCACCGCGGAGGATTCCACTTCATCAGCGGGAAGAGGTAGACAAAATCATCGTGGAGATGAAGACGCGGGGGGTAATAGAGGAATCAGACAGCCCGTGGGTGTCGCCAGCGGTGCTCGTCCGAAAGAAGGATGGAGCACTGAGATTCTACGTGGACTACAGGAAGCTCAATGAAGTCACGAGGAAGGACTCCTATCCGCTGCCACGGATAGATGATTTATTAGATCGCTTGGCTGGCATGGTCTGGTTCACAACCCTGGATTTGAAGAGTGGCTACTAGCAGGTGAAAATGCGCCCTGAGGATAAGAGTAAGACGGCATTTTTAGTAGGAGGAGGATTGTGGCAGTTCATGGTCATGCCTTTTGGGTTATGCAACGCCCCAGCGACGTTCGAGCGACTGATGGAGAGGGTTTTAAAGGGATTACTGAGCCGAAGCTGCCTAGTTTATCTCGATGACGTGATAATTTTCAGGCGCACGTTCGAGGAGATGTTACACAACCTAAGCAAAGTTTTGGGACGGCTCCGTTTAGCGGGGCTGAGGATTAATCCGAAGAAGTGTAAGTTCTTCGAGAAGGAAGTAAAATACTTGGGTAATGTCATCTCCGAGGAAGGTCTCTCCACGGATCCAGAGAAGATCAGGACGGTGGTAGAGTCGCCGGTTCCCCGGAGTAAGACTCAAGTAAGGAGCTTCCTTTAACTATGTTCCTACTACAGAAAGCTCGTGAGGGGTTTCTCGCTGATTGCCAGACCCCTCTATGTGCTAACGGAGAAGGAAACGAAGTTTTTCTGGGATTCGGAGAGCCAGCGGTCGTTTGAAGAATTGAAGAGGGCCCTGGTAACTCCTCCGATTATGACTTTCCCGGTGGAGGAGGAAAGGTTTATTCTGGATACAGATGCGTCGGAGCACGGCCTAGGTGGAGTGTTGTCGCAGATCCAGGATGGTAAAGAGAAGGTTGTGTCTTACCACAGCAGGGTTTTCCGCAAGGCTGAGAGGAATTATTGCGTCACGAGGCGGGAACTCCTAGCTGCGGTGGACTCGATTAAGACCTTCCACCATAATCTCTACGGAGCGAAGTTCGAGTTGCGAACGGATCACGCCTCCTTGCAGTGGCTCATCTCGTTTAAGGAGCTGGACGGGCAGCTCGCGCGATGGCTCGAACGGTTACAGCGCTATGACTACGTGGTCACGCACAGGAAGGGAAGGGTGCATGGCAATGCCGATAGTTTGTCCAGGCGTCCGTGTGCGGATTCTGGATGCTCTTATTGCGCTAAGCGGGAGAAAACGGGGAATGCCCACGTTGAAAAGGTTGGAAGGATAATTTTAGGAGAAGATGAAACCAGGAACTGGAGCAACTCACAGCAGGAGGATAGGAACATCGGGCCGCTGTTACAGGTAAAGAGGAAGGGAAGTAGGGTATCCTGGCAGGAAATTTCGGCGCTAGGGCCGATCGCGAAAGTTTATTGGGCGCAGTGGGATTCCTTGGTATTGAAGAAGGGGGTACTTTTCAGGAGATGGGAGCGTCCGAATTTAAAAACGTGCACTTTGCAGGTAGTTGTTCCGGATGCTCGGTCCAAGGACATCCTTGAGATGGCGCACGACAGTCCGGCGGGAGGACACTTTGGAGTCAATAAAACTCTGAATAAGATAAA
>JACGWG010000056.1:228944-281590 GCA_023678865.1 Polistes exclamans
TTGAGGATGAGCGTAATGAACTACGAGAGCGTGCGAAAGAAAGTATTAGTAAAGTACAGAGGAAAAATCGCAAAACGTTTAATAAAAAAAGAGTCGAAGCTAAAGTTTAGCGCGACGGAGATTTGGTTGCAATAAAGCGTATGCAACAAGGACCAGGCCTGAAGTTAGCGAATAAGTTTTTAGGACCGTATACGATAATAAAACAAATGCGTAACAATCGTTATTTAGTACGAAGAGTTGGAGAGCATGAAGGTCCGTTGCAAACATCCACAGCAGCCGATTATATGAAACCGTGGATTAGTGAAGAAGGTGATATGTCTGACCGTGAGAGTGAGAGTGAGAGTGATATATCCGATAACGAGCGTGTGTGTGAAAATTTCAATGTAGTATGTATGCATATTCTGTAATGTTTAATGTAGTGTGTATATATGTTCTGTAATGTTCTTTTCGGAGAGGGAACATTCGTTTTCAATAAAATCCTGTATGTATGTATTGTTCGAGGACGAACAAAATTTTCAGAATGGCCGAGTTGTAGGATGAGAAATAAATAAAGGAAACTTTCTCTTAGAGATTATCCAGCGAGATTATCCAGCGTTTATTTGTCTAGGCGATACCACGTGAGGAATGCGTCATCCTATGTTTCGTTTCGTTTCATGTTTCATTGCATAGAAACCACTCGATGTTTCTCATAAATAAAGAGATGAATATTCGAGAGGGATCGAGAAGTTTCTAGAACAATAAGAGTATATAAAAGAGAAGAGTTCAGTTCAGTTTAGTTCAGTTCAGTGTAAGTCCAGCTACGGTATAGTCAAGTGTTAGTGTTATAATAAATTGTTATTTCTGATTACAATCACACTCCTCACTATTTTTTACCATATCCATATATAATTAAAACATCCTATAATACACAATTAAAATTTCGGTGGTACCTGATACATTAATACAGCATGATATTGTGATAAGGACCGATTTCTTAAATGCGGCTGACATTAATATTAGAGGGGGGAAAATTTCAATCAGCAAATCGCCGAGAGGCAAAGAGGAAAACAGAGAGGTAGTTGAAGTTTTAACGATAGACTGTATCTATGATAAAGACGAAATAAATCAGTCGCACATTCCGTCGAACGAAGAACCAGTTTATCAGCGACCAAGACGTTTACCTTCGTGGAAGGAGCAAAAGATAGAGAAGCCAGAGTTATCTAGTGGTATTGTCCGGCCATCATTACCTGAGTACGCGAGTGGTAAGGCTACAATAGCCGAAGCGGAGTATGAACTTGGAGATGCTGTTCGAGACCAGTTGCAGAAAGTGCAGCGAGAAAATATCCAAATATATAACAAACGACGTAAGGAAGCAAAACGATATAATAAGGATGACTTGGTGGCAATCAAGCGAACGCAATTGGTACCAGGCTTGAAATTGGCATCGAAATATTCTGGTCCGTATCAGATAATAAAAGCCTTACGTAATGATCGATATGTGGTGCGTAAGGTAGGCGAATCGGAGGGTTCTTTACAAACTTCTACATCAGCGGATTACATAAAACCGTGGGTTGAAAGCATAAACATTGGGTTGAGTGATAGTTAGTCCCGTGATGATTAGTGACTATTTTGACAGACATATAAATAACTATGAGTAAGTAATATTGACGCAAATTAATGAATGTGAAGCGAAACGGTATCTGAGGGCAGATACCGCTGCAGAGTGGCCGAGTGTAGGAGACGGTAAGCGAGCCGTCTTGTTAGCGTAGGGCGATAGGATTTTGTAAGATTAAGTAACCGGGGACAACGGACGAAATAAAGGACAGTTAGTATTGAGCGTTGTAAGAAAGAGGATCTGCATTTGTATTAATTATTAGAAATTGTAATTAAACTGTTTTTTCTATCAAAAATCCTACAATATTAAATAATTTTTAGCGATAACAAAAATGTGCTATTAGAAACTAAATAGAATAGATTTTAGGTTGACTACAATCGAATTGTGTCAAAAATGAATCAAATTCTACACGCAAATAAACAAAAAAAAGTTGTAATCAGATGATATTTTCTGTATTTTCTAGACTGCAGTTTTTGAAATACAAATGATATTTGTTACGTTTTATCTGACTTAACACTTTATATTTGATTTTATACGCCTTAAAAACTAAAACAAAACGTTTGTCTGCTTTTGTTTTATAGCACTTCTTTAGAAATCTAATAGTTTTCTACTACAATTTAATCAAGAAAGAAGCAAAAATTTTTTTAATATATTAAAGAAATTTTTAGCGACGGTAAAAATAAACTATTAGAAATTAAATAGAATGAATGTTAGGTTGACTACAATCGAGTCTCGTCGAAAAACAATTGAATTCTACACGTGAAGTATCCAAAAAAAGTTGTAATAAAGTGATTTTTTCTCTATTTTTAAATGCAGTAGACAAAATAAAAATGAAGTTGGCCAATTTTTTTAGGACTTAACACTTTTATTTGTAAGTATACGCTTTGAAGCTAGAAAGAAAAGGTCTTATAATTTCTGTAAATTAGCACTATTTTAGAAATTTTATGGTTTTTAACTACGATTTAATCCGGAAAGTAGCGAAAATTTCTTTTATAATATATTGAAAATCTCTTAGCGACAGTAAAAATGGGCTAATAGAAACTAAACGGAAAGGATGTTAGGTTTATTACAATAGAGTTTCGTTAAAAAAGAATGGAATTCTTCCCGTAAAGTAATCAAAAAATTTTTAATAAAACAGTTTTTTCTCTTTTTTTGGACTGCAGTTGTTGAAATATAAAAGATGTTTGCTAAATATTTTAGTCTTAACACCTTTTTATTGTTAGTATACGCTTTAAAACTTAAAAGAAAACGTTTTATAGCTTTAGTTATATAGCACTTTTTTAGAAATTTTATTGTTTTTACCTACAATTTAATCCAGAATATAGCAAATATTTCTTTTTAAATATATTTAACAATTTTTAGAGACAGTAAAAATAGGCTACTAAAAAATAAACCGAATAGATGTCAGGTTAACTAAAATCGAGTTTCGTTGAAAAAGAATTAAATTCTTTACGTAAAGTAACCTTAAAATGTTGTAATAAAATTATTTTTTTTTTTTTTTTTAACTGAATAAGTCGAAGTATAAATGATGTTTCCTAAATTTTTTTGAATTTAACACTTCTTATTTGTAAGTATACGCTTTAAAGCTTAAAAAAAAAAACGTTTTATAGCTTTTGTAAAATAGCACTTTCTGAGAATTTTTCCAATTTTTAACTACGATTTAATCTACAAAGTAGCAAAAATTTCTTTTAAAAATATTAAAAATTATAAAATTTTACATAGAACTTGGACATTAAAAGAAGTAAAACTTAGTTTGATTCAGTTGGACGTTTTGTCCCTTTTACTAAACTTTATTTTATTATAAATTCTTGATACGATACATGAGGCTCATACAATATAATTTTTCTTCATATTACCTTAATCTTTAAAGTTCAGCGTCTTTTTTCTTTAATTTAACATGCATTTTTTTTTTCTTTTGTTAATATTCAAAACACAACACATTTAAATTTCGTTAACTCGATCGTTATTGTTTAAAGTCCTCAACAAAACTGTTTCAATCTAGTCTAGTGTTTGTTGGTTTAGATATCATCAGTGTTAGGTGCCCTCTATTATTTATTATGGTTTAAATTTACAAATTCCGTTATAAATGTGATTTAGATTGTTTGTGTCTGTTCTAAAATTCACCGTGTTATTATTTGATATGTGATACATTTCGCTGATATTCCTTTTGTACCAATTTTCTTCTAAGTCTAAGATAGTCTCTGCGTCAGATTCAAAATTATGTCCTGTTGTAAAATGATGTTCAGCTAACGCTGTGGTATTGGTTTTATTTACATTTATGGGTTTACAGTCATTTTTGTGTCCTTTTGAGATTTCTAAATGTTCGTCCGCACAGATTAACTTGTTAAACGATTCTGGAGGGACCACGCCACTTTTCGGTTCAAGTTGAGGAACAGAGCGGAAGTGGAAAAAGAACAATATCGCAATTAGCGCATTCCACGTTAAGAAGAGAGAGCAGAAAAACCAATAAATGAACTACACGCATAGGATGACGTCACAAAGGACCAATCATCTATTTACACGTTAGTGGCGTGATTCCTTGATCAATAGAAACAATCGCTATGTCTTCTTCTCGACGATAACAGACGGCGTTTTAACCGTACTAGACGAGAGGTGCTGCTACCTAGTCTAAGTGGCGCAATTTTCGAACAGTACGGTATCCCGTTAAGACCCAATAAAGTTCCAATTTGTTCATTAATAAAAGACTTAGAGGAAGGCATAAGACATATTAATAGCACGAAAAGTGATAATACGAGTATAAAGGATGAGCAAACAATGTAAGAGTTAAGGCTGTTAATATAATTTCGAATTATAATAAATATAACCAGAAACCATTGAAGGATGAAGTAACAAAAAACTTTGTACTAACAAAACGTTTCCTAAAAGACAATCCGAATTTAATTATAATGAGATCGGACAAAGGGAAATACAAAGTCATTATGAAGAAAGAAGAATATTTAAATGAAATGCATAAAATGTTACAAAATAAAGACATATATCAGTTATCGAATAAAGATCCTACCAGTAGATTCGAGAAATTAGCCAATAATTTGTTAATAAAACTAAGAAAAGAATCGATTATCACGGAAGAGATAGAAAAGAACATGAAATCTTACAATTCGGTCGCCCTAAAAATATATAGACTAAGGAAAACATAAACAAAGCCTAGCCTTAAAACCAGTTGTAAGCTGCATTCGTTCACCATGCTATAAATTGGCACAATTTTTACATCATAAATTATCCTCAGCTATGACAAACAAATTTGTGTTTTTGGTTAAGAATTCGTTTGAAATTTTAAAATTCATACAGAAAATAACACTAATAGAAGATTATAGATTAGTATCGTTAGATGCAATCTTATTGCTCACGAACATTCCTAAAAAAATGGTAATAAAAACGGTAAATAAAGATTCTAATGAACTCAAAAACGTCATAACGATACCAAAAAAAATTTTATTAGAAATAATACAATTTTGTTTTTATTCAAGCTACTTTCAATTCGATGGATCCTTTTACAACAACTTGATGGTTCTAGTAATGGCAATCCAGTAAGCCCAATATTAGCGAATTTGGAAATGGATCACACGTTAAAAAAAATTAAAGGCAACTTACCCTTTAGAGGTCTATTCTTAAAAGTATATGTAGATGATATCAAAACTGCAATACCTAAAGACGGACTTGAAGTAGTATTAAAAACCTTCAATATGATAAACGAAAAGATCCAGTTTACTATTGAAATAGAAGACAACGGAACATTACAATTCTTAGATGTAACAGTTATAAGAAATGAAGACAGAACCATATCAACGAATGGGTGTGTAAAACCAACAAGCTCAGGAAGATGTATTAATTACTATTTAAACCATCCTTTAAGTCAAAAAATTGGAACTATAAAAAGGATTACTATTTAGAGCTTTAACATTAGGCAATAAGAAGTTTCACAAAGAAAATAAGGAAAAAATAGAGACCCTTTTAAAGAACAATAACTATCCGAAGAGTAACATTAACATGGTATTTAATGAATTCAAAATTGAAAAAGATCGTCTAAAAAAACCGAATCTGCAAGATAAAAAGTACATTAAGTTCTCGTATATTAAAGTGGTTTTTTATAATCTGGCAAAAATAAACTCTATTTACACTAAATTAAAAGATAAAGTTGATAAATTTGACCAGTCGAACTGTAAATTTACCAGTGTAAAATACCATCTGAATGTGATAAGAGCTATATTGGTCAAACGAAACAGAAATTAAAAAAAAAAATTAGAGCAACACAAAAATGACTGTAAACCTATAAATGTGAATAAAACCAATACCACAGCGTTACCTGAACAACATTTCACAACAGAACATAATTTCGAATTTGACGCAGCAACTATCTTAGACTTGGAAGAAAATTGGTCCAAAAAGAAATATCAGCGAAATTTATCATATATCGAATGATAACACAGTGAATTTTAGAACAGACACAAAACAATCTAAGTCACATCTATAACGGAATTTTTAAAATTTAAACATAATAAATAATAGAGGCCACCTTACACTGATGATATCTAGGCTAACAAACACTAGTCTAGATTGAAACAGTTTTGTTGAGGATTTTAAATAAGAACGATCGAATTAACGAAGTTTAAATGGGTTGTGTTTGGAATATTAACAAAAAGAAAAATGTATGTCGAATTAAAGAAAAAAGACGCTAAACTTTAATGATTAAAATAATATGAAGAATAATTATATTCTGTGAACCTCATGTATCGTAACAAGAATTTATAATAAAATAAAATTTCCTGTTGCTGAAAAAGTCCCAATAAAAGACAAAACGTCAAACTTAATCAAACTAAGTTTTACTTCTTATCATGTCTAAATTCCAACTAAAATTTTATTATTAAAAATTGTAATTTTGGACGAGAGAAAATACTAGATATTTGCAACATTTTATTGGACATAACACTTTTTATTTGCTAGTATACGCTTTAAAACTTAAAAGAAATCGTTTTATAGGTTTTGTTATATAGCACTTTTTTAGAAATTTTATAGTTTTTAACTAAAATTTAATCCAGAAAGGAGCAAAAATTTCTTTTTAAATATATTAATAAATTTTTAGCGACAGTAGTGATGTGCTACTAGAAACTAAACAGAATGAACGCCAGGTTTATTACATTTGAGTTTTGGTGAAAAAGAATTGAATTCTTTACGAAAAATAACCAAAAAAAGTTGTCATAAATAGATTTTTTCAATTTTTTTAGACTAGAGTTGTTAAAATTCAAATAATGTCTGCTAAATTTTTTGACTTAAAACATTTTGTTTGTAGGTATTCCCTTTAAAGCATGAAAGAAAACGTGACATAGCTTCCGTTAGGTATCACATTAATAAAAATTTTATAGTTTTTACCTACAATTAAATTTACAAATTAACGAAAATTTTTTAAATATAATGAAAATTTTTTGCGACTTTAAAGATGTGCTTTTAAAAACTTAACAGAATAGATGGTAAGTTGACTACAATCGAATTTTGTCGAAAAAGAATTGAATTTAACACTTGAAATAACTAAAAAAAGTTGTAATTTAAAAATTTCTTCTCTATTTTTGGACTGCAGTTGTTAAAATATAAATGATAGTAATATATATGAGTTTCAAAGGGAAATTAAAGACATTTAATAAATCTTATGAACAATTTATTATGACCTTGTTGAACGTTTCGTCCTTTACTGGAGACTTCCTTTGCAACTACAAATTTTTTTTTTTTTTTATTAATTATGACTTGTTAAAAAGATATATAAGCATTACAATAAATAAACTTTCGAATTTTGTCGAAAATACATTGAAAAAAAACTATCGAATTTTGTCGAAAATACATTGAATTCTGCAAGTAAAGTAACCAAAAAAAGTTAAAATAAAATAATTTTTTTTTTTTTTGGACTGCAGTGGTTAAAATAAAAATGATATTAGCAAGATTTTATAGGAATTAACACTTTTTATTTGTTAGTATACGTTTAAGAACTTGAAAGAGAAAGTTTCATAGCTTCTGTTTAATAGCACTGAGTTAGAAATTTTATAGTTTTTACCTACAATTAAATTAACAAAGAAGCAAAAATTTATTTTTATTATAATAAAAAATTGTAACCGTCTGTGAAAATGTGCTATTAGAAACTTAACAGAATTGATGTCAGGCTGACTACAATTGAGTTCCGACAAAAAAGTATTGAATTCTACTCGTAAAGAAACTAAAAAAGTGGTAATTAAATGATTTTATGTCTTTTTTTTTGATTGCAGTTGTGAAAATATAAATGTTATTTGCTAGATTTTATAGGACTTAACACTTTTTATTTGTTAGTATACGCTTTAAAACTTGAAAGGAAACGTTTTATAGGTTTTGTTATTAGCATTTCTTTAGATATCTGATAGTTTTCTCCTATTCATTAATCTAGAAGGCAGCGAATATTTCTTTTAAATATATTAATACATTTTTAGCGACTGTAAAAATGTGCTACTAGATAAAAAACAGAATGGATGTCAGGTCTACAACAATCGAGTTTTGTTGAAAAAGAATTGAATTCTTTACGTAAAGTTAACAAAAAAAGTTGTTATAAATGATTTTTTTCCTCTTTTTGGACTGCAGTTGTTGAAATATAAATGTTATTTTCTAGATTTTATGGGACCTAACTCTTTTTATCTGTTAGTATGCGCTTTAAAACTTTAAAGAAACGGGTTTTTTCAAATATATAGAAAATAATTATGACATAACTACCGTGAAGCAGATGAAAACCTGGCTCACCGAATTGCTAAAATTGGCAGCATTCAAATACAGACAGTTATTCCTACTTAATTGTAAACATAAACAAGTTTGTCCGAAGCACATACTGAACAATTTAAAATTTTTATATGCTCTTTAAATTATAGCTCCCCTGTTTCAAAAGGAAACCGATATTTTGAAAAATTCTTCTAAAAAAAAAATTTAATTTAGAAAAAAAGTTCATAGCCTGGAAAATCAGGATATTGTATAAAAATATAGAAAACGCAATTAACATTTTCATAAAAAAATTAACAACGAATCACTACAGGAACTGCACAACATGGATCAGCAATAAATATATAAAGAAAAGTTTAAAATTATAAAAAGCAAAAACATAAAAAAATTAAAAACTTTAATAAAAGAAAAATATCACAACAAAAATAATAACAATAAACAGAACACTTTTATTCTTAATTTTTCGGATGTAGAGCTTCCAAATGAAGCGGAAGAAATTCTAAACCTAGAACCAGGTTTTGGGATCCCAAAAAAACCCAAAAAAGTACAAGTAAACACAAAAATTGAAGACCTTGAATATAGCATAAAAAATTTAACTATTAAAAATAGAGATGAAAAAACCATGAAGAATGCGAAAAATAACGTTAAAAAAAAAGCGGTAAACATAATGACGAATTATTTTAAGAAAAACAGCCTAAATATACATAATAACATAATAAATAGCAACTTCATAAAAACGAAACGGTTCCTAAAACAGAACTCAGACATAATAGTCACAAGATCAGACAAGGGAAACAACACAGTTATTATGAAAAAAGATGAATATTTAAAAGAAATGGAGAAACTACTAGAAGATACTAATACATACAGTTTACTGAATAATGATTCCACAAATAAATTTTAAAAAATAGCTAAATATTATAATAACAAAATTACAAAACAAGTCAATAATCTTCGAAAGAATCGGAAAAAAACTTAGGATCTTATAATTCAGTAACACCTAAACTGTATAGATTAAGAAAAACACATAAAAAAGAATGTACTATAAGACTAGTTTTAAGTTCCATAGGTTGACCGTGTTACAAATTAGCAAAATTTATACATCTATTATTACCAAGAACTATTTCAAACAAATTTGTTTTTTCCATCAAGAACTTGTTCGAGTTCGCTGAGTTCATAAGGGGAACGAAGTTACCGGAAGGATACATACTGGTATAACTAGATGTAATATCCCTTTTCATTAACATTCCGAAAGAACTAGTAATAAAAACAATTGAAGAAGATTGGGATAAATTTTTCACATGTTTCCACGTTCAAAAAAAGACCTTATTAGAACTAATAAAATTTTGTTTTGAATAGAGCTATTTTCGGTTTAACGGAGTTTTTTACCAACAACTTGATGCATCTAGCATAGGTAATCCCGCGAGCCAAATACTAGCAAACATAGTAATGAATTACATCCTAAAAAAGGTTAATGCCATGTTATTCTTTTGAGTTCCTTCCTTAAAGGTCTATGTGGACGACATTTTCACAGCAATACCAAAAGATGGAATTGAACTAACAATTAAGACCTTCAATAGTGTAAATAAAAAGATACAATTCACAATTGAGATTGAGAATAATAAAACACTATTATTCCTAGACTAGAGTATATCAAGAATAGAAGATGGTTCTATTTTAACGGACTGGTACGATAAACCTGCAAGCTCAGGTAGATGTTTAAATTATAAGTCGAATCATCCTATAAGCCAAAAAATTGTAGTCGTGAAAGGTTTACGTTTTAGAGCATTACCATTAGGTTGCAAAGAATTTTATAATACCAAAAAGAAAAAAATAGAAATAATTTTAAAAAACAACAATTAACCAAAGAGTCTCATTCACACGATATTTAATAAGTTTAGATTATTCAAAGAACAGGAAAAAGAACCCAACAACAACAAAATTATCAGATTCCAATTTATCAAGCCTTTGTCTAATAGAATAAATAAATGTTTCAAAAATACCAATGTCAAGTTTGTATTTTTTAACTTAGTAGAAAAAAATTCTATATATACGAAACTAAAAGACAAAGATGATAAATTAGAACAATCAAACTTAGTATATAAAATACCATGTAATTGTGAAAAATGTTATGTAGGACACACAAATGAAAAAAATTAAAAAAACGATTAAACCAACATACGAACGACAGCAAACCGAGGAATGCACAAAAAACAAATACCACTGCGTTGACAGAACATTATTTTAAAACAGGACATATTTTTAGATTCGACGAAACGAAAAGTTTAGATAAAGAAGATAACTGGTACAAAAGAAATATCATTGAAATGTACCATATAACGAACAATAATACAGTTAATTTTAGAACCAATACTACTAATCTAACCAGCACATATAACGAAATTTAAAAATTTAATTACCAGAACAAGACACGTAAAAGAGGCTACAATAATAACAAAGACATCTAAATTAGGAAACACCAGCTTAGAGGTAACCAGTAGTGTTCAAAAAGTTATGATTGGATATCGTTTTCAAAAATTTACTCTATATATAAGATAGTAAAATCTTTGACTGTAATAAAAAATGATAGTATATTGACTTATAAACATACCTATCAAGATAAAATAACGCAATTATTTGTAATTTTTTTTTATTTAGTATTTGTATAAAAAATAATATGTCATAATAAAAAAAAAAAAAAATATTAGTTGCTTAGGAAATCTCAAAAAGAGACGAAACGTCCAACAGAGAAATGTAGTTTTTATCTAAATTAAACCTTTCCAAAAAAAAATTCCCTAAGAGGTAAACTTAGTAATAATTAATGACATAATTTCATAGAGAACTACATAAAAAGAAGTAGAACTTAAATTGATTGAAATGGTTGTTTCGACCCTTTATTGGGACTTTTTCAGCAACTAGAAATTTTATTTTATTATAAATTCTTATTACGATACATGAGGTTCATACAATATAATTTTTCCATATATTACCTTAATTTTTAATGTTCAGCGCCTTTTTTCATTAATTCGACATTCATTTTTCTTTTTGTTAATATTCCGAACACAACACATTTAAACTTCGTTATTCGATCGTTAATATTTAAAGTTCTCAACAAAATAGTTTCAATCTAGATTAGTCTTTGTTAGCCCAGATATCATTAGTGTAAGGTGTCCTCTATTATTTATTATGGTTAAAATTTAAAAATTCCGTTATAGATGTGATTTAGATTGTTTGTGTCTGTTCTAAAATTCACCTTGTTATTATTTGATATATGATACATTTCGCTGATATTCCTTTAGTACCAATTTTCTTCCAAGTCTAAAATAGTTGCTTCGTCAAATTCGAAATAATGTCCTGTTGTGAAATGATGTTCAGCTTACGCTGTGGTATTGGTTTTATTCACATTTATAGGTTTACAGTTATTTTTGGGTTGGTCTAATCTTTTTTTTAGTTTCTGTTTCGTTTGACCTGTATAACTCTTATCACATTTACATGGTATCTTATACACTAAGTTCGACTGGTCTAAATTATCAACTTTATCTTTAAATTTAGTGTAAATATAGTTTATTTTTGTGGGATTATAAAAAACTTGTATAATATTAGTTTTTTTAAAACATTTATTTATTTTGTTTGCTAACAGCTTAATATACGGGATTTTAATTTACTTTTTATCTTGCAGATTCTGTTTTTTTACATGATCTTTGTCAATTTTGAATTCATTACATTCCATGTTTATGAGACTCTTAAAGTAGGTATTGTTCTTTAAAAGGGTCTCTATTTTTTCCTTATTTTCTCTGTGAAACTTTTTATTGCTTAATTTTAAAGCTCTAAATAGTAAATCTTTTATAGTTCCAATTTTTTGACTTAAAGGATAGTTTGAATAGTATTTAATAAATCTTCCTGAGCTTGTTGGTTTTACATACCAGAAATAATATTTAGAAAAAACGTTTTATAGCTTTTGTTATAAAGCATTTCATTAAATATCAGATAGTTTTCAACTGTTATTTAATCTAGAGAGCAGCGAAAATTTTCGTAATTATATTGAAAAATTTTATGCGTCGGTAAAATGTGCTATTAGAAACAAAACAGAATAGATGTTTGGTTGACTACAATCGAATTTTTTCTAAAAATAATTGAATTCTACACGTTAAGTAACCAATCAAAATTGTAATAAAATGATTTTTTCTCTTTTCTTTAACTGCAGTTGTTAAAAAGTAAATGATATTTGCTAGATTTTATTAGACATACTACTTTTTATTTGTAAATATACGCTTTAAAGCTTGAATGAAAACGTTGCCTATCTTTTATTAAATAGCACTTTTAAAGAAGTTTTATAGTTTTTAAATACAAATACATTTACAAAGTAGCGAAAATTTTTTTTACATATATTAAAAATATTTTAACGACGGTAAAAATGGGCTACTAGAAACAAAACAGAATGAATGTCGGGTTTATTAAAATTAAGATTTGTCGAAAATGAATTGAATTCTACACGCGAAGTAATCAATAAAAGTTTAAGTAAAACGATTTTTTCCCTTTTTTTAGCCTGCAGTTTTTAAAATATAAATGATATTGGCAACTTTAATAGCACGAAAAGAGATAATACGAGTATAAAGGATGAGCAAAACAATGTAAGAGTTAAGGCTGTTAATATAATGTCGAATTATTATAAAAATAACCAAAGTCCATGGAAGGATGAAGTAACAAAAAACTTTGTAACAACAAAAATTTTCTAAAAGACAATCCGAATTTAATTATAATAAGATCGGACAAAGAGAACAACACAGTTATTATGAAGAAAGAAGAATATTTAAATAAAATGCATAAAATGTTACAAAATAAAGACGTATATCAGTTATTGAATAAAGATCTTACTAGTAGATTCAAAAAATTAGATAATAATTTGATAACGAAACTAAGAAAAGAATCGATAATCACGGAAAAGATAGAAAAGAACGTGAAATCTTACAATTTGGTCGCCCCAAAAATATATGGACCACAGAAAACACATAAACAAAGCCTAGCCTTATAACCAGTTGTAAGCTGCATTCGTTAACCGTGCTATAAATTGCCATAATTTTACATCATAAATTATCCTTAGCTATGACGAACAAATTTGTGTTTTTGGTTAAGAATTTTTTTGAGTTTGTAGAATTTATACAAAAAAAAACACTACCAGAAGATTATAGATTAGTATCGTTAGATGCAATCTCATTGTTAACGAACATCCTGAAAAAACTTTTAATAAAAATGATAAATAAAGATTGGAATGAACTCAAAAACGTCATAACGATACCAAAAAAAAAATTATTAAAAATAATACAATTTTGTTTTGATTCAAGCTTCTTCCAATTCGAAGGATCTTTTTACCAACAACTTCATGGTTCTAGTATTGCTACTCTAGCAAGCCCAATATTAGCGAATTTGGTAATAAATCACGTGTTAAAAAAATGAAGGCAACTTACCCTTTACAGTTCCATTTTTAAAAGTATATGTAAATGATATCATTACTGCAATACCTAGAGATGGAATTAAAGTAGTATTAAAAACCTTCAATATGATAAATGAAAAAATCCTGTTTACTATTAAAATAGAAGACAACGGAACATTACCATTTTTAGATGTAACAGTCATAAGAAATGAAGACGGAACGATATCAACGAATTGGTATGTAAAACCAACAAGCTTAGGAAGATGTATTAATTACTATTCAAACCATCCTTTAAGTCAAAAAATTAGAACTATAAAAGGTTTACTATTTAGAGCTTTAACATTAAGCAATAAGAAGTTTCACAGAGAAAATAAGGAAAAAAAAGAGACCCTTTTAAAGAACAATAACTATCCGAAGAGTAACATAAAAATGGTATTTAATGAATTCAAAATTGACAAAGATCGTGCTAAAAAACCGAATCTGCAAGATAAAAAGTACATTTAGTTCCCGCCTATTAGGCTGTTAGCAAACAAAATAAATAAATGTTTTAAAAACACTTACATTAAACTGGTTTTTTATAATCTGACAAAAATAAACTCTATTTACACTAAATTAAAAGATAAAGTTGATAAATTGGACCAGTCGAACTTAGTTTATAAAATACTATGTGAATGTGATAAGAGTTATACAGGTCAAACGAAACAGAAACTAAAAAAAAGATTAGACCAACCCAAAAATAACTGTAAACCTATAAATGTGAATAAAACCAATACCACAGCGTAAGCTGAACATCATTTCACAACAGGACATTATTTCGAATTTGACGAAGCAACTATTTTAGACTTGGAAGAAAATTGGTACTAAAGGAATATCAGCGAAATGTATCATATATCAAATAATAACAAGGTGAATTTTAGAACAGACACAAACAATCTAAGTCACATCTATAACGGAATTCTTAAAATTTAAACATAATAAATAATAGAGGACACCTTACACTAATGATATCTAGGCTAACAAACACTAGTCTAGACTGAAACAGATTTGTTGAAGACTTTAAATAATAACGATAGAATTAACGAAGTTTAAATGGGTCTTGTTTGGAATAATAACAAAAAGAAAAATGTATGTCGAATTGAAGAAAAAAGACGCTAAACTTTATTGATCAAAGTAATATAAAGAATAATTATATTGTATCAACCTCATGTATCGTAACAAGAATTTATAATAAAATAAAATTTTCAGTTGCTAAAGAAGTCCCAATAAAGGAACGAAACGTCAAACTCAATCAAACTAAGTTCTACTTCTTTTCATGTCCAAGTTCTTAGTAAAACTTTATTATTAAAAATTGTAATTTTGGACGAGAAAAAAAAACTACATATTTGCCACATTTTATTGGACATACCACTTTTTATTTGTTAGTATAAGCTTTAAAACTTGAAAGAAATCGTTTTATGGGTTTTGTTATATAGCACTTTTTTAAAAATTTTATAGTTCTTAACTACGATTTAATCTAGAAAACAGCGAATATTTCTTTTTAAATATATTAAAATATTTTTAGAGACGGTAAAAATAGACTACTGAAAACTAAAAAGTATAGATTTCAGGTTTACTACAATCTAGTCTCGTTGAAAAAGAATACAACTCTTCACGTTAAGTAACCAAAAAATGTTGCAATAAAATCATTTTTTCTTTTTTTTTTGACCGCAGTAGTCGAAATGTAAATAATGTTGGCTAAATAATTTCGGATTTACTATTTTTTATTTGTAAGTATACGCTTTAGATCTTGAAAAGAAACGTTTGATAGCTTCTGTTAAATAGCACTTTTTTAAAAATTTTATAGTTTTTTACTAATATTTAAACTAGAAAACAGCAAAAATTTATCCTTAATATAATAAAAAAGTTTTGGCGACGGTAAAAATGTGTTATTAGAAACTGGATAGGATGGATTTCAGGTTGACTACAATCAAGTTTCGTCGAAAAATAATTGAATACTACACGTAAAGTAACCAGAAAAAGTTTTAATAAAATTTATAATGATAAAATTTCGTAGGGAATTTGGACATGAAAAGAAGTAGAACTTAATTTAATTAAGTTGGACGTTTCGTCCCTTTATTGGGACTTCCTCAGCAACTGGAAAATTTATTTTTTACATTTTTTATTACGATACATGTGTTTTATACAATATAATTTATTAAATATTACCCTAATCATCAAAGTTCAGCGTCTTTTTTATTTAATTTTAACATACATTTCTTTTTATAATATTCTAAAACACAATACATCTAAAACTTTGTTGGTTTAGTCGTTACTATTTAAAAGCCTCAACAAAACTGTTTCAATCTAGAATAGTGTTTGTTAGCCTAGATATCATCAGTGTAAGGTGTCCTTTATTATTTAATATGTTTAAAAGGCCATAGGTCGATAAGTATAGTGAATTGGCCCCAGAAAGATATCTGGCTTATAATTTCAGGGTATGTAGGTACTTATAAGATACTTTGATACTGCAAGTTTCAGCTCTTTATCTAATACCGTTTCCGAGAAAATCGAAAAAAGCTGAAATTCAGAAAAAAAATTATTTTTTAGAAACCTGTAAACCGATTAATTTGAATTTTTAATATGTTTTGGGGGATAATAGTAGCTTGTAGGAAAAAAACTATGAGCTATATTGACTCAAAAGAACTTTAAAAAAAATGACGTTTTTTTTTTAATTTTAATTTTTAACTATGATAGAGTTTTGGCACAATTATGAAACTATTTTTTTTGAATTCCTCATCCAATTTCCTGTAAAATTATGACTTTTACAAATATTAATAAATGGTACGCCATATTGAAAAAAAATAAAAAACAATTTTTTTATTCAAAAGTCAAGTTATTTCAATGTTTTTATTCAATGAACAAAAACATAAAACGTTTCATAAAAACGTTTTTATAAAACGTTTTTATGAAGAGACTTTAGATAGGTTAAAGGTTTTTTCCAATTGGAGTATTTTAGGATCGTCAGAACTAACCCAACTTATGGAAAACTTGGTTGTTAACTGTGACTCTACTTTGCTCGATAAAATGGATGATTTTCGAATTTCTGATGAACAACTTTATATTTTTACTGGATTAAGAAGAGAAAATATAATAGAAGTGCGTGATTTATTGATAACAATGAGGAATACAGATTCTCGCACGGTTAATCAAGCACTTATTGTTTTTCTATTCAAACTTCGTACTGGCAACTCAAACAAATTAATATCAGCGACTTTACAATTACCAAATGAGCAATTGGTTTCAAAGTATTGCAAACAAGTAATACAATCATTAAACACTAGTTATTACTATATTTGATTACTATATTTAAATATATTATTTTTTACATAGTTAGAAAGATTTTTTATGATCCTCATGAGTAATCCTCCTCGCTATCTTCATCAATGACCGTGGTAATATTATCTTTATTGAATAAAGAATTAAGTATTTCAGCTGGTCTGGGAATTCTAGCCAAATATCGAGCTCGTGCTAAGTAGAAAATTATTGCAGCAACATGTGAACAACAACCATTGTTCTGAGTCCATTAGCACATTCACAACAATACCTTGATATTCCACTCCATCTAATTGTATCTGGTTTATATTCAATAAAACATCTGTAAGCTTTTCTTCCAATATGACGAGATTGCACTTGAGCCTTCAACACATTGGTTTGATCTTTGACAAACTGAATAGTTATATTATCTGATTCATCCATCATTTCTGCTAAATATGATATCGCCTGTTTATATTGATATGATCCCGTAAATAGAAGCTTCAAGTTTTTTTCAGTCATTTCCGGAAAATTTATTAAATCACAAGATGAAATTGTCTCAAATGGAAGTTTTTTCCGTTGCCAACCATTTTTATCAACTTCTTCAGCTAATGTATTGTCCGTATTATTTCGTGATTCCATCATTTCAACAATTTCATCAAAATACTCTGCATCTGAAGACAGGCGTTTATTGTATCGATTATGAAGAAATGATGCGATTCTATAAAAACTGCCTATTCAAGGTAGCATTTTATTGTCGAATTTCTGGTCAAGTAAACGGTATTTTTGTTTTAGCATACCATGTACTGTTTCTACTGCTCATCGGATTTTTGTAACGTACCTTGAAGCATTAGATTCAGTCGTCGTTAAACGATTTCTTTTACCTTTCAATGCGGGCATCAATACTTGATAACCTTTTTCTTCTAAGTGCGCCTGCACGTCACGAAATTCTCGATCAACAACAAAAACATCACCCGGCTCCAATAAATTGCAAATACCATCAAAAGAATCAATAATCTCTTTCATTATAGTAGCGTCATTTAAGTTGGCGTAATATGGCCAGAGCATATCAACTATATAACCATTTGTTGTACAAATAGTAAATGGTTTACATAGCGGCACTTTCTTTTGCCCAGAGAAAGACTTTCTTTGATATGCATTATTAGAGCTCTTTTGATGACGAGCATATGTTCCGTCGCAAATCAGAAAAAGCTTATCACTCAAATCAGCGTACAAACACTTCAATAGCGGCGATGAATTATTTTGAACAAGATCAGCTCTGGACATGGCTTGAAAACCAAAGTAACGAGGTAATACATTTTTTTCGAATGATTGTATTACTTGTTTGCAATACTTTGAAACCAATTGCTCATTTGGTAATTGTAAAGTCGCTGATATTAATTTGTTTGAGTTGCCAGTACGAAGTTTGAATAGAAAAACAATAAGTGCTTGATTAACCGTGCGAGAATCTGTATTCCTCATTGTTATCAATAAATCACGCACTTCTATTATATTTTCTCTTCTTAATCCAGTAAAAATATAAAGTTGTTCATCAGAAATTCGAAAATCATCCATTTTATCGAGCAAAGTAGAGTCACAGTTAACAACCAAGTTTTCCATAAGTTGGGTTAGTTCTGACGATCCTAAAATACTCCAATTGGAAAAAACCTTTAACCTATCTAAAGTCTCTTCATAAAAACGTTTTATAAAAACGTTTTTATGAAACGTTTTATGTTTTTGTTCATTGAATAAAAACATTGAAATAACTTGACTTTTGAATAAAAAAATTGTTTTTTATTTTTTTTCAATATGGCGTACCATTTATTAATATTTGTAAAAGTCATAATTTTACAGGAAATTGGATGAGGAATTCAAAAAAAATAGTTTCATAATTGTGCCAAAACTCTATCATAGTTAAAAATTAAAATTAAAAAAAAAACGTCATTTTTTTTAAAGTTCTTTTGAGTCAATATAGCTCATAGTTTTTTTCCTACAAGCTACTATTATCCCCCAAAACATATTAAAAATTCAAATTAATCGGTTTACAGGTTTCTAAAAAATAATTTTTTTTCTGAATTTCAGCTTTTTTCGATTTTCTCGGAAACGGTATTAGATAAAGAGCTGAAACTTGCAGTATCAAAGTATCTTATAAGTACCAACATACCCTGAAATTATAAGCCAGATATCTTTCTGGGGCCAATTCACTATACTTATCGACCTATGGCCTTTAAATATTCCGTTATAGATGTGATTTAAGTTATTTGTGTCAGTTTTATAATTTACCGTATTATTATTACATATGTGATATGTTTCGCTAATATTTCTTTTATACCAGTTTTCTTCTAAATCTAGAATAGTTGCTGCGTCAAATTTAAAAGTATGTCCTGTTTTAAAATGATGTTCAGCTAACGCTGTGGTATTGGTTTTATTTACATTTATGGGTTTACAGTCATTTTTATGTTGGTCTAATCTTTTTTTTAATTTCTGTTTCGTTTGACCAATATAGCTTTTATCACATTCACATGGTATTTTATACACTAAGTTCGACTGGTCAAATTTATCGACTTTATCTTTTAATTTAGTGTAAATAGAGTTTATTTTTGTCAGATTATAAAAAACCAGTTTAATATTAGTGTTTTTAAAACATTTATTTATTTTGTTCGCTAACAGCTTAATATGTGGGAACCTAATGTATTTTTTATTTTGCAGAATCGGTTTTTTCACACTATCTTTGTCAATTTTGAATTCATTAAATACCATGTTTATGTGACTCTTGGGTTAGTTATTATTCTTTAAGAGGGTCTCTATTTTTTCCTTATTTTCTCTTTAAAACTTCTTATTGCTTAATGTTAAAGCTCTCAATAGTAAACCTTTTATAGCTTCAATTTTTTGACTTAAAGAATGGTTTGAATAGTAATTAATACATCTTCCTGAGCTTGTTGGTTTTACATACCAATTCGTTGATATGGTTCCGTCTTCATTTCTTATAACTGTTACATCTAAGAATGGTAATGTTCCGTTGTCTTCTATTTCAATAGTAAACTGGATTTTTTCGTTTATCATATTGAAGGTTTTTAGTACTACTTCAATTCCATCTTTAGGTATTTCAGTTATGATATCATCTACATATACTTTTAAGAATGGAACTGTAAAGGGTAAGTTTCCTTCAATTTTTTTTAAGACGTGATTCATTACCAAATTAGCTAATATTGGGCTTGCGGGATTGCCCATACTAGAACCATCCAGTTGTTGGTAAAAAGATTCATCGAATTGGAAGTGGCTTGAATCGAAACAAAATTGTATTATTTCCAATAGGATATTTTTTGGTATCGTTATAACGTTTTTGAGTTCATTCCAATCATCATTTATTGTTCTTATTACCAGTTTTTTCGGGATGTTCGTGAACAATGAGATTGCATCTAACGATACTAATCTATAATCTTCTGGTAGTGTTATTTTCTGTATGAACTCTACAAACTCAAAAGAATTCTTTACGGAAAACACAAATTTGTTCGTCATAGCTGAGGATAATTTATGATGTAAAAATTGTGCCAATTTATAACACGGTGAACGAATGCAGCTTACAACTGGTCTTAAGGCTAGGCTTTGTTTATTTTTTTTCCTTAGTCCATATATTTTTGGGGCGACCGAATTGTAAGACTTCATACTCTTTTCTATCTCTTCCGTGATAATCGATTCTTTTCTTAGTTTCGTTATCAAATTATTGGCTAATTTTTCGTATCTTCTGGTAGGATCTTTATTCAATAACTGATATATGTCTTTATTTTGTAACATTTTATGCATTTCATTTAAATATTCTTCTTTCTTCATAATAACAGTGTTGTTCCCTTTGTCCGATCTCATTATAATTAAATTATATAATAAAATGTTTTTTTTTTCTTTTTTTAGACTGCAGTTTTAAAATTATATAAATATTATTTGCTAGGATTTATCAGACTTAGCACTTTTAATTTTTAAATGTAGACTTAAATACTTGAAAGAAATGTTTTAAAGATTGTGTTATATAGCACTTCTTTAAAATTCAGATAGTTTTCAACAATTATTTAATCCAGAAAGCAGCGAAAATTTCTCTTTAATAAATTGAAAAATTTTAAACGACGGTTAAAATTTGCTATTAGTAACTAAAAAGAATGGATGTCAGGTTAACTACAATCGAGTTTCTTTGAAAAAGAATTAAATTCTTTTCGTAAAGTAACCAAAAAAAGTTTTGGTAATATAATTTTTTCTCTTTTTTTAGTCTGCAGTTGTTTTAATATAAATGATATTTGCTAGTTTTTATTGAGCATAAAACTTTTTATTTGTAAGTATACGCTTTAAAGTTTGAATAAAAACGTTTCATGGCTTCTGGTTTATATCACTTTTATAGAAGTTTTATAGTTTTTAACTACGATTTAATCCAAAAAGTAGCAAAATTTTCTTTTTAAATATATTGAAAAATTTTTAGCGACAGTAAAAATGGGCTATTAAAAACAAAAAATAATAAATGTTAGGTTGACTACAATCGATTTGCGTCGAGAATGAATTGAATTCTACTCTTGAAGTAACAAAAAAATTTGTAAATAAGTGATTATTTCTCATTTTTAGACTGCAGTTGTTAAAATATAAATGATATTTGCTAGATTTTATGCGAAATAACACTTTAAATTTGTTAGTATAAACTTTAAAGCTTGAAAGAAAACGTTTTATAGCTTCTGTAAAATAGCACTTTTATAGAAGTTTTGTAGAATTTGACTACAATTAAATCTACAAAGTAGTTAAAATTTCTTTTAAATTTATAAAAAACTTTTAGCATCGGTATAAATATGCAATAAGAAAATAGACAGATTACATATAAGGTTGACTACAATCGAATTTTGTCGAAAAATAATTGAATTCTACACGGGCAGGTACCAAAAAAAGTTGTAATAAAAAGATTTGTTTTATTTTTTTAAACTGCAGTTTTTAAAATATAAATGAAATTTGCTAGATTTTATTGGACGTAACACTTTTTATTTTTTAGTATACGCTTTAAAACTTAAAAGAAAACGTTTTTTTTTTTGTTTAAAGCATTTTTTTAGAAATTGTATAGCTTTAACCACGATTTAATCAAGTAAGTATTGAAAATTTCTTTTTAAATAGATTGAATAATTTTGAGCGACAGTAGAAATGAGCTTCTAAAAAATAGACAGAATGGATGTCAGGTTAATTACAATCGAGTTTCGTTAAGAAAGAATTAAAATCTTCACGTAAAATAACCAAAAAAAGTTGTTATAAAATGATTTTTTTTTTTTTGACTGCAGTAGTAAAGTATTAATGATGTTAACTAAATTTTTGTAGACCTAAAACTTTTTATTTGTAAGTATACACTTTAAAGCTTAAAAGAAAGCGTATGCTATCTTCTGTTGACTACAATCGATTTTTGTCAAAAAAGTATTGAATTCTATACGCAAAGTAACCATAAAAAATAGTTATAAAATGATTTTCTTTTTTTGAGACTGCAGCTTTTGAAATATAAATGATATTAGCTATATTGTATTAGACATAACACTTTTTATTGATTAGTAAACGCTTAAAAAATTGAAATAAAACGTTTTATATCTTTTGTTATATAGTACTTTTTTAGAAACTTTATAGTATTTTAATACAATTTTATTCAGTAAGTAGCACAAATTTCTTCCTAAATATATTGAAAAATTTTTAAAGTAGGTAACATTAGGCTACTAGAAACTAAACTGATTGGATGACTGGTTTACTACAATCGAGTCTTGTTGAAAATGAATTATATTTATTCCGTAAAGTAACCACAAAATGTTGTAATAAAAAGATTTTTTCTCTTTTTTATGACTGCAGTTGTTAAAATATAAATGATGTTTGCCAATTTTATTCTGATTTAAAACTTTTTATTTAAAAGTATACCCTTTGAAGCAAGAAAAAAAACGTTTTATAGATTCTGTTAAGTAGCACTTTTTTAAGAAATATTATAGTTTTTAACTACAATTTAATTAACAAAGTAGCAAAAATTTCCTATAAATATATTAAAAAATTTTAAGCCACGGTAAAAATTTGCTATTAGAAACTTAACAAAATAGATGTTAGGTTGACTATAATCGAATTTTGTCATAAAAGAATTAAATTCTATACGTAAAGTATAAAAAAAAAATTGAAATAAAATATAGTTTTTTTTTTTTGGACAGCACTTGTGAAGATATAAATGATATTTGCTATATTTTATTGGACATAAAACTTTTTATTTGTTAGTATACGCTTTAAAGCTTCAAAGAAAAGGTTTTATAGCTTTAGTTATATAGCACTTTTTTAGAAATTTTATAGTTTTTACTCCGATTACCTCTAAAAAGTAGCAAATATTTCTTTTTAAATATATGAAATAGTTTATAGCGACAGTAAAAATGGGCTACTAGAAACTAAACAGAATAGATGTTTGGTTTACTACAATCGAATTTTTTCAAAAAAGAATTGAATTCTTTACGTACAGTAATTAAAAAAATTAGTAATAAAATAATTTTTTCCATATTTTAGGAATGAAGTTGTTTAAATTGAATGTCATTTGCTAGATTTTATTGGACATAAAAATTTTAATTTGTAAGTATACTGTTTAAACTTTAAAGAAAAAACGTTTTATAGCACTTGTTATTTAGCGCTTGTTTAGAAATTTTTTAGTATTTAACTACGATTTAATCCAGGAAGTAGCATATATATATTTTAAATATATTTAAAAATTGTAAGCGACAGTAAAAATGTGCTATTAAAAACTAAACAGAAGGGATTTTAGGTTGACTACAATCGAATTTCGTCGGAAAATATTGAATTATAGGCGTAAAGTAACCAAAGAAAGTTGTAATATAATGTTTTTTTCTGTTTTTTTAGACTGAAATTGTTAAAATATAAATGATATTTGCTAGAAAACTTTTCATAGCTTTTGGTATATAGCACTTCTTTAGATATCTGATAGTTTTCAACTATTATTTTTTCTAAAAAGCAGCGGTCATTTTTTTTAAATATATATTCAAAAAATATTAAGCGACGGTAAAATGTGCTATTAGAAACAAGACAGAATGGATGTTAGATTGACTACAATCGAAATTCGTCAGGAAAAAATTGAATTCTACAAGTAAAGTAACAAAAAAAAGTTGTAATATAATGATTTTTTCTATTATCTTGGACTGCCGTTGGAAAATATAAAGGATATTTGCTGGATTTCATTACATTAAACACTTTTTTTTTGTATCTATACGCCTAAAAACTTAACACAAAACGTTTTTAAGCTTTGTTTCAAAAGCACTTCTTTAGAAATCTGATAATTTTTTATTATTATTCAATCCAGAAATGAACAAAAATTTTTCCTAAATATATTAAAAATTTTAAGCCACGAAAAAAATGTGCTATTAGAAACTAAACAGAATTGATTTCAGGTAGAATACAATCAAGTTTCGTCGAAAAAGAATTAAATTCTACATGTAAATAACTAAAAGAAATTGTAATAAAATAATTTTTTCTCTTTTTTAGGACTAAAGATTTTAAAATATAAATAGTATTTATTAGATTTTATTGGACTTAACACTTTTTATTTATTAGTAAACGCTTTTAAACATGAATAAAAACGTTTTATAGCTTTTGTTATATAGCACTTCTTAAGTTATCTGATAGTTTTTAACTATTATTTTTTCTAAAAAGCAGCGATAATTTTTCTTAAATATATTTAAAAATTTTTAGCGATAGTAAAAATGGGCTACTCGTAACAAAACAGAATAGATGTCGGGTTTATTACAATCGAGTTTTGTTAAAAATGAATTAAATTCTACACGTATAGCAACCAAAAATGGTTGTAATAAAATGATTGTTTCTCTTTTCTTGGACTGTAGTTGCTAAAATATAAATGATATTTGCTAGATTTTATTGGACATAACACTTTTTATTTGTTGGTATACGCTTTAAAACTTGAAAGAAAACGTTTTATAGGTTTTGTTTTATAGCATTTCTTTAGATATCTGATAGTTTTCCACTATTATTTAATCTAGAAAGCAGCGAATATGTCTTTTAAATATATTAATACATTTTTAGCGACTGTAAAAATGTGCTACTAGATATAAAACAGAATAGATGACAGGTCTACAACAATCAAGTTTTGTTGAAAAAGAATTGAATTCTTTACGTAAAGTTAACGAAATAAGTTGTTATAAATGATTTTTTCCCTTTTTTTGGACTGCAGATGTTAAAATATAAATGTTATTTGCTAGATTTTATTAGACCTAACTCTTTTTATCTGTTAGTATACGCTTTAATATTTTAAAGAAACGGGATTTTTCAAATATATAGAAAATAATTATGACATAACTACTGTGAAGCATATGAAAACCTAATTCACCGAATTGCTAAAATTGGCAGCATTCAAATGCAGACGGTTATTTCTACTTAATTGTAAACATTAACAAGTTTGTCCGAAGCTCATACTGAACAATCTAAAATTTTTATATGCTCTACAAATTGAAGCTCCCCCGTTTCAAAAAGAAACGGATAATTTAAATAAATTCTTCTAAAAAAAGATAGGTAATTTAGAAATAAAGGTCACAGCCTGGAAAATCAGGATATTGTAGAAAAATATAGAAAACACAATTAACATTTTCATAAAAAATTTAACAACGGATGACTACAGGAATTGCACAACATGGATCAACAATAAATATGAAGACAAGTTTAAAACTATAAAAAGCGAAAACATAAAAAAATTAAAAACTTTAATAAAAGAAAAATATCACAACAATAATAATAACAATAAACAGAACACTTTTATATTTATTTTTTCGGATGTAGAGCTTCTAAATGAAGTGGAAGAAATTCTAAACCTAGAACCAGGTTTTAGGATCCCAAAAAAACCAAAAAAAGTAAAAGTAAACACAAAAATTGAAGACCTTAAATATGGCATAAAAAATTTAACTATTAAATATACAGATGAATAAACCATTAGGGATGCAAAAAATAACGTTAAAACAAAAGCGGTGCACATAATGACAAATTATTTAACGAAAAACAGCCTAAGTATACATAATAACATAATAAATAGCAATTTCATAAAAACGAAACGGTTCCTAAAACAGAACCCAGACCTAATAGTCACAAGATCAGACAAAGGAAAGAACACAGTTATTATGAAAAAAGATAAAAATTTAAAAGAAATAGAGAAACTACTAGAAAATACTAATACATACAGTTTACTAAATAATGATCCCCCAAATAAATTTGAAAAAATGGCAAATAAATTATTAACAAAATTACAAAACGAGTCGATAATCTCAGAAAGAGTAAGAAAAAAGCTAAGATCTTATAATTCAGTAACACCTAAACTGTATAGATTAAGAAAAACACATAAAAAAGAATGTACTATGAGATCAGTTGTAAGTTCCATAGGTTCACCGTATTACAAATTAGCAAAATTTATACATCTATTATTACCAAGAACTATTTCAAACAAATTTGTTTTTTCCATCAAGAACTCGTTCGAACTCGCTGAGTTCATAAGGGGAACGAAGTTACCGGAAGGCTACCTACTGGTATAACTAGATGTAATATCCCTTTTCACTAACATTCCGAAAGAACTAGTAATAAAAACAATTGAAGAAATTTGGGATGAATTTTCTAAGTGTATCAATGTTCAAAAGAAGACCTCATTAGAACTAATAAAATTCTGTTTTAAATCGAGCTATTTTCGGTTTAACGGAGTGTTTTACCAACAACTTGATGGATCTAGCATGGGTAATCCCGCGAGCCCATTACTAGCAAACATAGTAATGAATTACATCTTAAAAAAGTTAGAAGGCATGTTACCCTTTCAAGTTCCTTTCTTAAAGGTCTATATGGATGACATTGTCACAGCAACACCGAAAGATGAAATTAAACTTACAATTAAGACCCTCAATAGTGTAAATAAAAAGATCCAATTCCCAATTAAGGTTGAGAATAATAAAACACTATCATTCCCAGACTTCAGTATAATAAGAAAAGAGGATGGTTTTATTTTAACGGACAGGTACGTTAAACCTACAAGCTCAGGTAGATGTTTAAATTATAAGTCGAATCATCCAATAAGCCAAAAAATTGGATTTGGGAAAGGTTTACTTTTTAGAGCATTAACATTAAGTAGCAAAGAATTTTACAATAACAACTAGAAAAAAATAGGAATAATTTTAAAAAACAACAATTATCCAAAGAGTCTCAGTGACACGATATTTAAAAAGTTTAGATTAGTCAAAGAACTGGAAAAAGAACCAAAAAACAAAAAAATTATTAGATTCCTATTTATCAAGTCTTTGTCTAATATAATAAATAAATGTTTCTAAAATACCAATGTCAAGTTTGTATTTTATTACTTAGTAAAAACAAAATCTATATATACGAAACTAAGAGACAAAGATGATAAATTAGAACAATCAAACTTACTATAAAAAATACCATGTGAATACGAAAAATGTTATGTAGGGCACACAAAAAAAATAATAAAAAAACGATTTGACTAACATAGGAGTGACAGCAATCTGAAGAATGCACAAAAAAACAAATACCACTGCTTTAGCAGAACATCATTTTAAGACAGGACATATTTTTAGATTCGACGAAACAAAAAGTTTAGATAAAGAAGATAACTGGTACAAAAGAAATATCAGTGAAATGTACCATATAACGAACAATAATACAGTTAATTTTAGAACCGATACTAATAATCTAAGCAGCACATATAACGAAATTAGAAAATTTAATTACTATAACAAGACACGTAAGAGAAGTTACAATAATAACAAAGACATCTAAATTAGGAGACACCAGCCTAGAGGTAACCAGTAGTGTTCGAAAAGTTATGGTAGGATATCGTTTTTAAAAATTGACTCTATATATAAGATAGTAAAAACTTATTACTGTAATAAAAATTGATTTTATATTGACTTATAAACATAACTATCAAAATAAAATAACGCTATTATTTGTAAGTTTTTTTTTTTTTGGTATTAGTTTAACAAAAAATATGTCATAATAAAAAAAATAAGAAAAAAATTTTAGTTGCTGAGAAAGTCTCAAATAGATACGAAACGTTTAACAGATAAATGTAGTGTTAATCTTAATGAAACCTGTCCGAAAAAAACTTCCTTAAGAAGTAAACCTAGTAATTATATTTAAAGAAAACGTTTTATAGCTTTTGATATATAGCATTTCATAAAATATTAGATAGTTTTTAACTATTACTTAATCTAGAGAGCAGCGAAAATTTTTCTTAAATATATTGAAAAAGTTTAAGCGACGGTAAAAATGTGCTATTAGAAACAAGACAGAATGGATGTCAGGTGGACTACATTCGAGATTCGTCGGAAAAGAATTAAAATCTACACGTAAAATACCAAAAATATTCGGAATAAAATTATTTTTTTTATTTTGTTTGACTGCAGTAGTTTAACCCTTTCGCTACGGAGCGGATCTCCGCCGCGGTACTCCCGCAGTACGGCGCGCTACAACGAAACAGTGCACGGTTTACGCAACCGATCGCAGCGATCGCATCAACGCCTTATTGTAACCTGCGTTCTTGGCTGATGATTTCGACGAAAAAACTTGATTCCAAACAGAGTAAATAACAAATAATGCAGAACAATAGACTCTGTGCATAGCTACCGCAGGCGCTTATCATATATACAATTACGCGACATCTTTAGCGGGAGCGACTATAGTCGCCCGTAGTATCTCAGCGGCATCACATGCAGAGCGACTATAGTCGCCCGTAGTATCTCAGCGGCATCACATGGAGAGCGACTATAGTCGCCCGTAGTAGCGAAAGGGTTAAATATAAATGATGTTTGCGATATTTTTTAGGACATAAAACGTTTTATTTGTAATTATACGCTTTGAAGCTAGAAAGAAAACGTTTTTTAGCTTCTTTTAAATGGCACTTTTTTAGATTTTTAATAATTTTAAACTACGATTTGATCCAGAAAGTAGCAAAAGTTTCTTATTAAATATAATAAAAAGTTTTAAGCGAAGGTAAAAATGTGCTATTAGAAAAAACAGAATAAATGTCAGGTTTACTACAATCGAGTTTCGTTGTAAAGGAATTGCATTCTTCAGGTAAAGTAACCAAAAAAAGTCGTAATAAAATGATTTTTTTTTTTTTTTGAAATTCAGTTGTTGAAATATAAATGTTATTTGCTAGATTTTATTGGACTTAACACTTTTTATTTGTAAGTATACGCTTTAAAGATTAAAAGAAAACGTTTCATATCTTTTGTTATATAGCACTTCTTTAGATATCTGATAGTTTTCAACTATTATTTAATCTAGGAAGCAGCGAAAATTTTTTTTAAATATAATAATAATTTTTTACCGAAGGTAAAAATAAGCTATTAGAGACTAAGCAAAATAGATTTTAAGTTGACTTCAATCGAGTTTTGTTAAAAAAGAATTGAATTCTTCACGTAAAGTAACCAAAAAAAGTTGCAATAAAATGATTTTTTCACTTTTCTTGGACTGCAATTTTTGAATTGTAAATGTTATTTGCTTAATTTTATTAGACAAAACACTTTTTATTTGTTAGTATACGCTTTAAAACTTAAAATAAAACGTTTTATAGCTTCTAATAAATAAAAATTTTTTAGATTTTTAATAATTTTAAACTACGATTTTATCCAGAAAATAGCAAAAGTTTTTTTAAATTTATTAAAAATTTTTTAGCGAAGGTAAAAATGTGGTATTAGAAACTAAACAGAATAGATGTTAAGATGACTAAAATCAAATTTTTTTGAAAAATAATTGAATTCTACAAGTAAAGTACCAAAAATATTCGTAATAAAATTATTTTTTCTATTTTATTTAACTGCAGTAGTCCAAATAGAAATGATTTTTGCCTATTTTTTTTTAAATTTAACACATTTTATTTGTAAGTAAGTTTAGTTATATAGCACTTTTTTAGAAAATTTATAGTTTTTAACTACGATTTAATCCGGAAAGTACCAAAAATTTCTTTCGTAATATATTAAAACATTCTTAGCGACAGTAAAAATGTGCTACTAGAAACAAAACAGAGTGGATGTCAGGTTGACTACAATCGAGTTTGTTTGAAAAAAAATTAAATTCTACGGGTAAAGCAACCAAAAAAAGGTGTAATAAAATGATTTTTTTTCTTTTTTTCGACTATAGTAGTCCAAATATAAATGATGTTGGACAAATTATTTCGGACTGAACATTTTTTATTTATAAGTATACGCTTTAATGTTTGAAAGAAAACGTTTCAAACCTTTAGTTAAATAACACTTTTTTAGATTTTTTATAATTTTTAGCTACGATTTAATTTAGAAAGTAGCAAAAATATCTTTTTAAATACATTAAAAATTTTTTAGCGAAGGTAAAATTGTGCTATTAGAAAATAAACAGAATAGATGTTGAAATGACTACAAGCATATTTTGTCGAAAAGAATTAAATTCTACACGTTAAGTACCAAAAAAAAGTTGCAATAAAATGATTTTTTCTCTTTTTTTTGACGGCAGTTGTTTAAAAGTAAATGATATTTACTAGATTTCATTTAACCTAACACTTTTTATTTGTTAGTATACGCTTTAAAACTTGAAAGTAAACGTTTTATAGATTTTTTTAATAGCATTTCTTTAGATATTAATAGATTTCAATTATTCTTTAATATAGAAAAAAGCGAAAATTTTTCTTAGATATATTGAAAAATTTTAAGGGATGGTAAATTGTGCTATTAAAAACAAGACAGAATGGATGTCAGATTGACTACAATTGAGTCTTTTTGAAAGAGAATTGAATTCTGCATGTAAAGTAACCAAAAATAGTCGTAATAAAATGATTTTTTAACTTTTTTTTAAATGCACTAGTCCAAATATTAATGATGTTTGCCAAATTTTTTTAAGCTTAACACTTTTTATTTGTAAGTATACGCTTTAAAGCTTGAAAGGTAACGTTACATAGCTTCGGTTATATAGCACTTTTTTAGAAATTTTAAAGTTTTTAACAACGATTTAATCCAGAAAGCAGCGAAAATTTCTTTTTTAATATATTAAAAATTTTTTAGCAAAGGTAAAAATGTGCTATTAGAAACTAAAAAGAATAGATGTTTGGTTGACTGCTTTCAAATTTTAATGAAAAATAATTGAATTCTATACGTGCAGTAACCAAAAAAAGTTGAAATGAAATGATTTTTTCTCCTATCTTCGACTGAAGTTGTGGAAAATTAAATGATATTTGCTAGAATTTATTGGACATACCACTTTTTATTTTTTATTAAACGCTTTAAAACTTGAAAGACAACGGTTTATACTTTTTGTTATATAGCACTTTTTTAGAAATTTTATTGTTTATAACTACGATTTAATCCTTAAAAAAGCGAGAATTTTTTTCGAAATATAATAGGTTTTTTTCAACAAAGGAAAAATGTGCTACTAGAAACAAAACAGAATGGATGTTTGGTTGACTACTATCGAGTTTCATTGAAAGAGAATTGAATTCTTTACGTAAAGTTACCAAAAAAAGTTTTAATAAAATAATATTTTTCTTTTTTTGGACTGCAGTTTTTAAAATATAAATGTTATTTGCTAGATTTTACTGGAACTAACACTTTTTATTTTTTAGTTTACGCTTTAAAACTTGAAAGAAAACGTTTTATAGATTTTGTTATATAGCATTTCTTTAGATATTGATAGATTTCAACTATTCTTTAATCTAGAAAAAAGCGAAAATTTTTCTTAAATATAATAAAAAATTTGAAAGGACGGTAAAATGTGCTATTAAAAACAAGACAGAATAGATGTCAGGTTAACTACAATCGAGTCTCGTCGAAAGAGAATGGAATTCTGCATGTAAAGTAACCAAAAATAGTCGTAATAAAATGATTTTTTCTCTTTTTTTTGACTGCACTAGTCCAAATATAAATGATGTTTGCCAAATTTTTTTGGACTTAACACTTTTTATTTGTAAGTATACGCTTTGAAGCTTAACCCTTTTTTGCATGATTTTTTCTTTTTTTTTAAAATAAATCAGGGTGATGTAATTAATGCTCTAGATTATACGAAAAATTTAAAAAAAAATCCTATTGTAAATAAAAATATGTATTATGTAAAAAAGGATATGATGGAAATGTACATCGTCATGCATTGTTACATATTTAGCTCAGTACTAAATAAATAAAAAAATATAGTTTACTATATCTTCTTCATTTTTTATGAAAATTTAAAAAACAATTATTATTCTTATTTAAGCACAAATTGACGCCACATTTATTACACGAAATTGTGGAATAGCCTTTACATTTGGGAAATTTGCACTGGAGGGACCTACCTACTTTTAGCTAATGTTCAGCACCTTTTTTTCTTATGTCTTTTGGAGGTGGTGAAGCTGGAGAACCTTTTCTTTTTTTTGATTGTAATTCTTCTTCTAGTACAATAGTACTAGGACGCCCTCTTTTAGCTTCTTTGGTGGTTTCTCTGTTGCATAGCACAAAAGCCAATTCATTTTTGAATAAGCCCATTGTAAGCAGACTATTTTTATGTTCACCTCTTTCTTGAGCATTTTTTTTATAAACAATCCAATAGCTTAT
Organism: Polistes exclamans; assembly: GCA_023678865.1. Taxonomy (NCBI): domain Eukaryota; kingdom Metazoa; phylum Arthropoda; class Insecta; order Hymenoptera; family Vespidae; genus Polistes; species Polistes exclamans. Next base: position 261,607 of record JACGWG010000056.1, read on the forward strand.
AATAGCTAGATCAAATAGGTGAAAAAAATACGCAAATACCACTTTTTAGACCTATAGGTTTGTGAAGATCATTGTTAATAAAATGTAATGATAACTTTATTTTCTCAAACTTGTTCAGTGGCATTGTGGAAGAAATAGGCTCATATCCAAACTTTGGCGAACAGTATGATTTTGTGCAAGGAAATTTGATTACTGACATGTATAATAATATACCAAAGAACTTATACAAATCATATTCTGTAAATGTTATAGATGAACTGGGATTACTCTGTATTATATATAAATTTGTCTCCTCTACTAATGTTTTGAAACAATCTTTAGTGATAAAATATTGGGTTGGCAAGAAAGTAATTGCGGATTTTTTCCATAAAATAAAAGTGGTTTTTTTCTTACTTGGAATGAACTTTAATCTATGATGTATTTTCCATTTTGTTCGATGACCTTTTGCCATCTCTCTGACAACTTGAAAATTTCACGCTCGTAGAAAATCTGATCTTTTTCGGCCAAAAACTGAAGTAAGTGCGATTTTACAGCGTCATCATTATTAAAAGTTTTACCATGGAGGGAGTTAGCCACAGATCAAAATAAGTGGTAATCCGATGGTGCAAGATCAGGGCTATATGGTGGGTGTAACATCAATTCCCAACTAATATCCATCAATTTTTTCCGAGTGGCCAAAGACGTGTGCGGCCTAGCATTGTCCTGGTGGAAAATGACACCTTTACGATTGACCAATTCTGGTCGCTTTTCCTTGACTGCTGCATTCAATTTGTCCAGTTGCCGACAGTAGACCTCCGAATTAATGGTTTGGTTCCTTGGAAGCAGCTCAAAATACACCAGACCTTTCCAATCCCACCAAATTGACAGAAAAATCTTCTTTTTCTAGATATTTGCCTTTGAGGTGGTTTGCGATGACTCATTAGACGTGCACCGCGATCGTTTTCGATTGACATTGTTGTATACAATCCACTTTTCGTCTCCAGTAATGATTCGTTTTAAAAACGGATCGAATTCATTGCGTTTAAGTAATAAATCGCAAACGTTTATACGCTGTGTCAGATGGATTTCTTTCAAATCGTGCAGAACCCAAATATCCAGCTTCTTAACGAGCCCAACACGTTTTAAATGATTCTCAATGGTTGTATGTGAAACATTTAGCTTCTCTGCTATCTCCCGTGTAGTTACGTGACGATCCGCTTCAATTATTGTTTTGATTTCATCCTCATTCAGCTTAACTGGTCGACCTGAACGTTGGTTATCTTTAAGAGAAAAATCTCCAGAACGGAATTTTTCAAACCAATTTTGGCATTGCCTTTCTTTAAGGGCTTCATCGCCATACACATCACGTATCTTTTTTGCGGCTTGCCTTGCGTTCTTTCCTTTACGGAAATAATAAAGCAAGATATTGCGAAAATGTTCATTTTTGCACTCCATATTAATATTCAAATAAAGAAAGAACATTAAGATAATATCTGCGAAATGATTTCATAATGTTAAGTAAGGATTACAGATAACATATATAATAAAAAGAAAATCATAACATTAACGAGTATTATAAAAATGGGAGTGAGACATCTATAATCAAAATCAGCAATTACTTTCTTGCCAACCCAATAATTAAAACATTGATATGGAGTTTCTAGGTGTGATAGACTACCTGAAGCAGCAGAACTCCCCAAGAAAAAAATTATATCTGTGTCATACACCAGATTCTTTTTTTTCCAAATCAAGCTTTTTTTGTCAAATGGAAAACTGGATGAAGACTGCCAATTGGATAAAGTTGATGGGTGAGAGGGTTCTTGATCTTCTGGTTCTACAAGAGGAGGATTAATGTCAGCAGTTTTATCCCTATCATCATCATCATCATCATCATCGTTATCCTCCTGCAACACTCTTATAACTTGACCAGCATCGCGGTTTTCCTCATTGGAATCTTGGTCATCAAAACCATCTTCTGAGAGCCAACCAACTGATAGCAATTGTTTACGCAGTAAACTATTTCTGACCTTATTTGTATGGTAGAGAATTTACATTAGTTACCGTCCATTGACCTCTGATATTGCTAAAATCGGTCAAGGACTCCACTTCACTACTCGTAAAGTTGAGTCTTAAATTGGCAGATCACAATTACAAGATCGTCTATCGACCTGGTTCTGCAAATGTAAATGCGGACGCTTTATCAAAGAACCCCTCGGAAGTCGGCAAGGTATTACCTGTGGGTACAAGTGACTCAGGCGACCGCCTAATACAATTTGAACCTAAAGAAAAACAGACCGATGACGAAGACAGTGACATTGACATCGGTATAGACGATACAGACGATCTCGACGTAATACCTGGCGAGGTCAACGACCTGACTGGATCTCCATGTGCTACAGGGGAGACAGACGACGTAAGCTCTGACACGGAGAGTACGAGTGATTACAATATTCTTTGTTCCTTGTCGCAAGCGCGCGTGGATACTCACATGCGAATGCTTACGTCAAATTTAGGTATAACAAAAGACCCATTAATTTTACGAAAAGACAATTTAGTAAATTTTACTGATTTAGAAGGCAAGCTGTGTGACGCGGGTGCAAAACTTCTTAGCGAATCGAAACTTCTGCCCAAACTTAAAGACTTGACTTTAGCACGTGCTAAAGTTACTAATATTGGCAGGTTTCATTTAATTACTATTCCAATTAAGAAACATTGTGCGAATAGTGTTAAGTACAAAATTTTGATAGAGGCGTTGGAGTCTTTGCTAGCCGTTAAACGCGAATTGGGTCTCACCTCAGTTAGCATAGCAAAATCTTTTTACTTTGACAATATATCATGGCAACAAGTTCAAAGAAAATTAAGCAACACATTCGATTTCGAGTCTTGCAAAATTATAATTTGTGCTGGAAAGGTGACGATTCTTTCTCCAGAGAAGCGAGAAAAAATACTTGTCGAATGCACCTCCTCGCCTGTCGGTGGACATAAGGGAGCTACTAAACTTATGCCAGAATTCGCGAAAAATATTTTTGGAGGAACATGAAACAAGATATTCAAGAGTTCGTAAGGAACTGCGAAAGTTGTTAAATAAAAAAATTATTCAGAATAAAGTCAAAAGAACCAATGATTATCACTGATACACTGGAAGCTGCGTTCAACAAGGTTGCTATGGATATAGTCGGACTATTACCAGAAACAAAAACTGATAACAAATTTATTCTTACTATACAGGACCTCTTGACTAAATTATTTATTGCTGTACATCTTAAGGCAGCAAAATCAGTCGATATTGCGAATGGAATAGTTCAAAATTTTTGTAATATATTTGGTGCCCCAAAAATTATACTTACAGACCAGGAGACCAATTTCACTAGATCTCTTTTAAGGTCTATTACACGACAGTATAAATGCAAACAGATTAGAACTACAGCATTCCATCCGCAATCAAATGGTTCTTTAGAGCGATCACACATTGTCTTGATTGAATATTTAAAACATTTCATTAAAAAGAATCGAGAGTGGGATGAATGGCTCACACATTCTATGTTCTCTTATAATACAAGCATGCATGAGGGGACGAAAGATCTCGATAACACATATCTTAAATATTAACTAGATCTAGTTTATAAGATACGTTGTTCGCAAGTAGTGGAAAGACAGAATTTTGTTGGAGCAAAAATAAGATCCAAAGTTTACTATGATCGTAAGGCTCGTGGTCAGAACCTCGTTGTTGGTCAGAACGTTTTTCTTTTAAAGCAGCCAACATCTAAATTAAGAAATCAATACACCGGCTCATACCAAATTTTCGAAGTGCTTCCTAAAAATAATATAAAGATTAGTTATAAGAATAGGACCAGAATTGTTCACAAAGATAAAGTGAAAATCTGTGCAAAATGAGCCTACTCTTTCCAAATATAACCTTATACTTTTAGACTTGTTATTGTTTTTATACCTACATAGTTACTAAGTATGGGTGCTGGAGTAAATTTTTCTTTTTATATACAGTTAATATATGTGTCAGTGGGGAAATCTCCCACTTTACTCTAAAAGGCACTACATAGAGAGATGCATAGCTTCTTATAGACGATATATAGCCAGCATCCACAAGCGAAAATAATTGAAAAAAAAAAAAAAAAAAAAATACCATTTGCACACAATAGTCTGTCAATCTCGACCTCAAGGAATCTCAACTCCTCTCAAGCTATCTACTAAATTAATTTTTATTAATTTTTTATTATTACCTAGTGGTTAACCTCGTAACTTTATAAATTTGTTTAACACCTAATTTTTCTCGAACTTCATGATCGATTCAAACTTGTAAATTTACTTTCGACAAAATCGTTCTTTTTATTAAAATGAAGGTAAACCGTTCTAAGCTACGGCAGCTTTTACGGAAATGTCGTAATGAGTTACGAAGCATAATACAATTTGTTACTATTCGTCTTTTTTTTATAAGAAAGGCTTATTGGAGCTGCCTAACGCTATCATCGATCATGCAATGATACGCTAAATAAGCTTGAGGCGAGTTCTTATTAGTTCGCATTTAAATATAGTTTATTAAAATTTATATTGAATCAACATTGGTTTCAAAGAAATATGTACGTCAAAATTACCATCTCCGTGGCCGCATTCATCTGTACGACGACCGCACTATTTGGATATGACTGCGGAGGAGCAGCTGCTAACATTATCACCGTCTCGCTCCTTGGTACGGGGGATTGCAACCTCCCCACACTAACGGCGACAAAGACAACCACATACGTTCAGCATGTTGCAGTTAGAAGACCGTAGTGAAACAACAGTTTACCAGTGTCGAATTAAGATAGATCGAACAATTTAATTCGCACATCTCTGCTGTCCATAATGGGCGTCGAATATATCTATTTGACGTGTCGTCGGATGATTGCAGATCTATAATTAACACTGGGATGTTCGCTCTTAACTCTTTCACGCAAGCGAGTGGCCTCAAGGTTAATACCACGGGTTACCGGAACATCACTTTAGCTGGATCAGTGGGAACCGATGGCAGATGTCTTTAAACGTGTATTTCCTGGTAAAGTGTGTACTAATATGAAGGCCCGTATTATGGGACCGAATTTTTAACCCGGAAAGAAAGAGAATTTGTATGAGAAAGCTATTCAACGTACTATCTTGATGATTGGTCGTTACGTTGAAGCCATTGAAGATGTACCTTCTAGTAACATTTGTGGACTTGTCGGTGTTGATCAATTCTTGGTCAAAACTGGTACCATTACTACGTTTAAGGATGCACATAATATGAAAGTTATGAAATTCTCGGTTTCTCTTGTTGTACGTTTAGCAGTTGAACCCAAGAATCCTGCAGATTTGACAAAATTGGTTAAAGGTTCGAAACGTCTTGCTAAGTCGGATCCTATGGTGCAATGTATCATCGAAGAATTTGAAGAGCACATTATTGCTGGTGCTGGTGAACTTCACCTTGAAATCTGTTGAAAATATCTTGAAGAAGATCACGCCTGTATACCAATTAAAAAGTCTTATCCTGTCGTATCATACAGAGAAACTATTGCGGAACAATCTAATCAGATGTGTTTGTCGAAATCACCAAATAAACATAACCGTCTTTTCATGATAGCTTGCCTAATGCCTGATGGTCTTGCCGAAGATATTGACAATGGTAAAGTTTTGCTTAGGAAGAGGAAGTCTTCAATAGGGTTGATGCTTTACAAAGCACTCAATAATCGACTCTTTCGTGCTTCTCCTTTAAGGAAGGAGGTTTCACGTCCTTATGACGACTCTGTATGGCAGGGCGTACTATCCAATGTAAATTCAATAGTTGCGATTTATTTTCCAGTCATATTATAATTTAAATTTTTGTTACTTACATTATAAGCACTCTTATGAACGACTATCGATGGTTATTATTTTGTCAGCATGTGATATTAGTATAAACATGTGTCGATTGTCGTTCATAGAATAACCTGCCTTACCTACATTACCGACTTGTGATAGTTAACATTTGGTTAATGTAACAATTACTATTCCGTTCTCACGAATTGATGATGGTCAGTAGTAGAAGGGGCATTAGGACGTAAGTGGGGGTACCTCCCACTCAGCTGTGCTGGGCTCGTGAGTCACGGACTCTTCGCTTACGATCTACCGAAAACAACGAAATGACTCATTCGCGAATATTTACTTAGTTAATTTTTTTTTTACTTTATTAATTTATCCTCTTTTAATTATTTGAGTAACTTAAAAGAATATACTCTAGTTTTTCCAGTGAATTAAGTAATATTATCTTAACGGCAAAAACCCGTATAACACTGAAGTCCTGCGACCGTTTAATCGACACAATTCGTTCCAGAAGACGAGTTACTAATTCTTCAAGGTTAAGTATACCTCATCATTCTTTTAACCTTGCAGGTGCTGGCTCTTCTAGCCCAGATCCCAGGAAGAATACCGGCTTTACGGACTGACCGAAAATAGGGCAAATATTTGTATGGTCACCTGTCTTTTACTCGTTTATCTGCGGGGACGTCACATTACAAATAAAAAGTTTTAAGTTCCAAAAAATTTAGCGAACATCATTTATATTTTGACTACTGCAGTCAAAAAAAAGGGAAAAATTAATTTATTACAACTTTTTTTGGTTACTATACGTAAAAAATTCCATTCTTTTAAAACAAAACTCTATTGTAATAATCCTGATATCCATTCTGTTTAGTTTCTGGTAGCCCATTTTTACTGTCGCTAAAAATTTTTTAATATATTTAAAAGAAATTTTCGGTTCTTTCTGATAGAAATCATAGTTCAAAGCTATAAAATTTCTATAAAAGTGCTCTAAACCAAAAGCTATAAAACATTTTTTTTCAAGCATTAAAGCATATACTTACAAATAAAAAGTTTTAAGTTCAAAAAAATTTAGCGAACATCATTTATATTTCGACGCATGCAGTCATAAAAAAGAGAAAAAATCATGTTATTACAACGTTTTTTGGTTACTTTACGTGTAGAAATCAATAATTTTTCGACAAAATTCGATTTTAGTCAACCTATCATCTATTCTGTTTATTTTCCTATGTAACATATTTACCGTCGCTAGAAATATTTTTAAATAATTAAAAAAAATTTTAGCTATTTTGTGGATTAAATAGTAGTTAAAAACTGTTAAATTTCAAAAAAAGTGCTATTTTACAGAAGCTACGAAACGTTTTCTTTCAAGCTAGCTTTAAAGCATTTACTTACAAATAAATAGTGTTTATGTTAAAAAAATTTAGCAAACGTTACTTATATTTCGACTACTGCCGTCAAAAAAATGAGAAAAAATCATTACATTACTACAATTTTTAGTAACTTTACGTAAAGAATTTAATTCTCTTTCAACGGATCTCGATTGTAGCAAACCTGATATCTATTCTGTTTAGTTTCTAGTAGCTTATTTTTTTTGTCTTTTTAAATTTTTCAATATATTTAAAAAGAAATTTTCGCTACTTTGTAGATTAAATCGTTGTTAAATACTATAAAATTTCTAAAAAAAGTTCTATTTTACAAAAGCTATAAAACGTTTCTTTTTAAGCTTTAAAGCTTATACTTACAAATCAATAGTGTTCAGTCCAAAAAAATTTAGCAAACATCATTTATATTTCGACTACTGCTGTCAAAAAACAGAGAAAAAATGATTTTTTTACAACATTTTTTAGTTACTTTCTTTAAAGAAGTTAATTCTTTTTCAACAAAAACCGATTGTAGTAAATTTGACATCCATTCTGTTTAGTTTCTAGTAGCATATTTTTACCGTCTTTTTAAATTTTTCAATATATTTAAAAAGAAATTTTCGCTACTTTCTGGATATATTAGTAGTTAAAAACTATAATATTTCTAAAAAAGTGCTATTTTACAGAAGCTATGAAATGTTTTCTTTCAAGCTTTAAAGCATATACTTACAAATAAATAGTGTTTAGTCCGAAAAAAATTTGCCCTTATTATTTATATTTTGACTACTGCAATCAAAAAAAAGAGAAAAGATCTTTTTTTAATACAAAATATTTTGCTTAGTTTACGTGAAGGATTCACTTTATTTTTAACAAAACTCGATTGTAATAAATCTGACATTCATTCTGTTTAGTTTCTAGTAGCTCATTTTTACTGTCGCTAAAAATTTTTCAATATATTTAAAATGAAATTTTCGCTACTTTGTGAATTTAATTATTGTTAAAAACTATAAAACTTCTAAAAAAGTTCAATTGTACAGAAGCTATGAAACGTTTCTTTTCAAACTTAAAGGCGTATACTTACAAATAAATAGTGTTTAGTCCAAAAAAATTTAGCAAACATCATCTATATTTCGACTACTGTTTTCAAAAAAAAGAAAAAAAATCATATTATTACAAAATATTTTGCTTTGTTTACGTGAAGGATTCCCATCATTTTCAACAGAACTCGATTGTAATAAATCTGACATTCATTCTGTTTAGTTTCTAATAGCACATTCGTACTGTCGCTCAACATTTTTTATATAAATAAAAGAAATTTCAGCTGGTTTCTAATATAAATGGTATTTTAAAACTATAAAATTTTTAAAAAAGTGCTATTTAACAGAAGCTATGAAATGTTTTCTTTACAGCTTTTAGGCGCATAAAAAAAAATAAAAAGTTTTAGGTCTAAAAAATTTTAGTAAACATTATTTATATTTCAATAAATGCTGTTAAAAAAGAGAAAAGGTCACTTTATTTATATTTTTTTGGTTACCTTACGTGTAGAACTCACGTCTTTTTTTACGAGATTTAATTTTAGTCAACTTGACATCAATTCTGTTTAGTTTCTAATAACAAATATTTACCGTCGCTAAAAATGTTTTAATATATTAAAAAGAAATTTTCGCTTTTTTCTGGATTAAATAGAAGTTAAAACCTATCAGAGTTTTAAAGATTTTTTGTTCTACAGAAGCTATGAATCGTTTTTTTTCAAGCTTTAAGGCCTACACTTACAAATAAAAAGTATAAGGTCCGAAAAATTTTGACGCACATCATAAATATCTCGACCTCTTCCGTCAAAAAAAGAGAAAAAATCATTTTATTTCAGCTTTCTTTGGTTATTTTACGTGTAGAATTTAATTCTTTTTCGAGGAAATGCGATTGTAGTTACATGACATCTATTCTGATTAGTTTCTAATAAAAAATTCTTACCGTCGCTAAAAAATGTGTAATATATATAAAAGAAATTTTTTTTGGCTTTTTAAATAGAAAAGTAGTTAAAAACAATTAGATACCTAAAAAAGTGGTATACACTAAAAGCTATAAGACGATTTCTTTCAAGTTTTAAAGCGTATACTCACAAATAAAAAGTGTTTAGTCTAATAAGATATACCTAATATCATTTAAATTTCAAAAACTGCGGTTCAGAAAAAGAGAGAAAATCATTTTCTTACAAATTTTTTTGGTTACATTACGTGTACAATCAAATTCTTTTTCGACGAAACCCGACTGTAGTCAACCTGACACCTATTCTGTTTAGTTTTAATAGCATATTTTTACCGTCGGTTAAAATTTTTAATATATATAAAAGCAATATTCGCTGCTTTTTGGAATAAATAGTAGTTATACGCTATCAGATTTCTAAAACAATTCTATTTAGCAGATTAAATAATCGTTTTGTTTCATGATTAGAAGCGTATAAATAAAAATAAAAAGTGTTAGGTCCGAAAAAATTTAGCAAATATCATCTATATTTTGACTGCTGCAGTCAAGAAAATAAAAAAAATCATTTTATTACAACTTCTTTTGGTTAATTTACGTGTAGAATTCTATTTTATTTCGACGATATTCGATTGTAGAAAACCTGACATCAATTATGATTAGTTTCTAAGAGAACATGTTTACCGTCGCTAATAATTTTTTATTGTATTTAAAAGAAATTTTTGCTGCTTTCTGAATAAAGCGGTAGTTAAAAACTAGCAGATTAATAAAGAAGTGCTATATAAAAAAAGCTTAAAAACGTTTTCTTCCATGATTTAAACCGAATACTAACAAATAAAAAGTGTTAAGTCTGATCAAATCAAACAAATATCATTTATATTTCCACAACTGCAGTACGAAAAAGAAAATCATTTTATTACACTTTTTATGTTTACTTTACGTGTAGTATTCAATTCATTTCTGACGAAATTTAAAAGTTGTTAACCAGACATTTATTCTTTTTAGTTTCTAAAAGCACCTTTATACCGTCACTAAAAAATTTTTTTTATATTTAAAAGAAATTTTCGCTGCTTTCTAGATTAATTAGTACGTAAATACTGTAAGATTTTTTAAAGAAGTTCTATTTAACAGAAGCTATAAATCGTTTTCTTTCAAGCTTTAGAGCGTATAACTATAAATATGAAGAGTTAGGTCCATAAAATTTCTGCAAATATCATTTGTATTCGTACCACTGCATTTAAAAAAAAAAATCATTTTATTACAACATTTTTTTGTTACCTTACGTGAAGAATTCAATCCTTTTTCGACGAAATTCTATCGTTGTCAACCTGACATTCTTTGTGTCAAGTTTCTAAGAGCACATTTTTACCGTCGCTTAAAATTTTTTAATATATTTAAAAGATATTTTTTCCACTTTATGAATTAAATTGTAGCTAAATACTATAAAATTTTTAAAAAAGTGCTATGTAAAAGAAGCTATAAAACGTTTTTTTCACAGCTTTAAGGTGCATAAATAAAAATAAAAAGTTTTAGCTCTGAAAAATTTTAGCAAACATAATTTATATTTCAATCACTGCTGTCAAAAAAGGAGAAAAAATAACTGTATTTAGCTTTTTTTGGTTACTTTACGGGTGGAATTTATTTCTTTTTCTGCGAGATTTGATTGTAGTCAACCTGACATCTATTCTGTTTAGTTTCTAATAGCACAATTTTACCAGAGCTAAATATTTTTTAATATTTTTTAAAAAAATTTTCGCTTCTCTCTAGATTGAATCGTAGGAAAAAACTATAAAATTTCTAAAATAGTTCCATTTAAGAAAAGCTATAAAACGTTTTCCTCTAAACTTTAAAGCGTATACTTTCAAATAAAATGTTTTAGGTCCGAAAAATTTGGGCAAACATTATTTATATTTTGACCATTACAGTCAAAAAAAAGAAAAAATTATTTTATAATACCTTTTTTTGGTTTCTGTACGTGTAGAATTCAAATCTTTTTAGACGAAATTCGATTGTAGTCAACCTGACATCCATTATGTTTAATATCTTATAACAAATTTTTACCGTTGCTAAAAAGTTTTTGATATATTAAAAAGAAATTTTTGCTTTTTTATGATTGACCAGTAGCTTAAAATATCAGATTTCTAAAGAAGTGCTATATAATAAAAGCAATAGAACGTTTGCTCTTAACTTTTAAGGCGTATACATACAAATAAAAACTGTTAAGTCCGATAAAATCTAGCAAATATCATTTATGTTTTAACAACTGCAGTCCAAAGAAAGAGAGAAAATCATTTTAATACTACTTTTCTGGGTTATTTTACGTGTAAAATTCAATTATATTCGACGAAACTCGATTGTAGTGCCCCTGACATCCATTCTGTTTAGTTTCTAATTGTACATTTTTACAGTCGCTAAAAAAATTTTATTATATTTAAAAGAAATTTTTACTAGTTTCTGGATTAAATCGTAGTTAAAACTATAAAATTTATTAAAAAGTAATTTTTTAACAGCAGCTATTAAACGTTATCTTTCAAGCTTTAAAGCGTATACATGGTTATAAAAAGTGTTAAGTCTAAAAAATTTTAGAAAACATCATTTATATATCCATCACTGCAGTCAAAAAAAAAGAAAAATTTATTGCATTACAACTTTTTTTGGGTACTTGACGTGTAGAATTTTTTCTTTTTGAAAGAAACTTGATTGTAGTCAACCTGACATCCATTTTGTTTAGTTTCTATTAGTACATTTTCACCGTTGCTAAAAATTTATTAATATATAAAAAAGAAATTTTCGCTACTTTCTGTATTAAATCGTAGTTAAAAACTATAAAATTTCAAAAAAGGTACTTTATAACAGAAGCTATAAAATGTTTTCTTTCAAGATTTAAAGCGTATACTTACAAATAAAAAGTGTTAAATATTAAAAATTTGGTACTATCGAAATTGTTTATTAATAGGAAAGAGGATAGGAAAATAAAACACAATAACAAAACCCTGGTAGAAACGCGTTCGAAGAATCCGTACAAATCAGGATAATTCTGGCCACGTGCAGGACCGCCTTTGTCCCTTGTCGCTGGCCAAACTTAAATGATGTAGCATTGCGCAATGCAAATAGTTCTCCTCGAAGTAGTTCTTGCAAGTCTCAGCTTTCTACGTAAGATGAATCTCAAGCGAGGAATCACGAGTGATGAATCACGAGTAATGATAGGCGCAAGAACGCCCTGGGCTTTATACAAAAATGCGATGCAATGCTGCACCAATCACCGAAAAGACCGAGCATAACACAGCTTTCGATACATTTAATTGGCGTAATAATTGTGGTGGGAGCACGCGAGCTATTAGAAAAAAGGAGCAATTTCGAACATCTTGGCGCTACCGTGATTACCACCAAAAATAAAGATACGGCTTTGTCGCGCGTGTCTTAATAAAATTTTCAATTCTACTGCAATTTTCTGCTCGCGATTTCAAAGTAAATATTGGTACGTCCATGACTTGCTTGGATATTCGTAAGAAATTTCCAAAAATAGATCATATAGATCATTAAAAAATGCGCTTCGGAACCCGAATCCAAGAGTACAAGACACCTGTGTGGTCTGCTTTCAAGATCTAGCGAATGCATCACTGGCGCAGCAGCGCAAGTGCACGCGAGTGTTTGAGCTTTACATGTGCATCATGCACTTTTGATACCGCCTGGATAAGCAAACTCGTGATGCATCTTCTGCAACAGCCTTTTTCACATGTAACAACTCACAATGCCTGCCTTTGCACTTTTCTGCAGTAGCCTTTCTCAATACATGTGCCAACTTATAATCAGATTGACAACAATTCAAGCTCATACTAGCGGTAACCACAATTCTCTTGCTCTCCTCAGGCTCAGCCCTCCGTAACAGCTCACACTTTGATGGATGATTGCTTCTTGCGGCATATGCTACACAAGATAGTCGCACTCAAGAAATATACTTGAACTTATCTTTAGTCGGTACTTCACGGCTAATTTCGCGGAGAATCACATCGCAGCTCGTCATGCATCGATTTCCTTAAACGAAAATTTCTCTCAGGTCCAAACGGCGCGATCCTTCTGCTATTTTCAGTCCTCCTTGGCTTTTCTGCCGGCGTTGCGCTTACTAGCGCTTTACCCGTATCGCGAAAAATACCACAAACTCGTCCGCCGTCGGTAAAGAATCTCGGAAACATCGTTTTTCCTATTGAAGACGTGTTGCTGGATCCACTCGCGAAAGATGTGGTGATAGCAAATTGATCGACAAAGACTTTTTTAGTTGCTACTAATGCCTTATAACTTGCATTCTGCGCTTTGGACGCGGCAATTAAAGACGACGGAAACTCACTGTTAATTAAGGGACCCTCCAAGAAAGCTCGCACGTGCTCATTTATCAGTATTACCGGATTGTTATAGCACACAACTAAGGTCTTCTACGCAGTTGGATAATTATCCGCGGTAATTTCCAGAACTCTTATTTTCTCTACGGCCGGTCCCAATTTGCATGATTTTAAATATGCAAACTTTTGTATATCCTGAAGTACGGGATTATTTCCTACCACAGCTTGAACCGTGTCCGCGAAACTCGGCCCTTCCTTATGCTGATCGTCAAATCGAGGTAATTGCACCGCCGGTATTCTATAAATACTATCTGCGGACGGACTGCTAACCGTAGTGCTAACCTTAAACAGCAGACTCGCGGTAGGCGAATTTGTAACTTGGCTGGCTACCGATTCAGCTCTATTAATAATCAATTTCGTTTCCGCCTTAGCATCGATGACTGACTCGACATGATTATGAATTTCGTCAACAAGCGTTCCCTTCGTTAACCGGAAGTTTTTTCTACCATCTTTTCTAATATTGCCGCATCCTTATAGGTTTTAAAAATTCTAATCTTTAATTTCATTATATCAAACGGGCTATTACGATCTATCTCGCTTAATGCTTTTTAAAACTGCGCGAATTCTTTCCTTATATACGCGAATCTCCGTACAACGCGTTTTTTGGGTACTTAACGTATAGAATTCAAAACTTTTTCCAAGAAATTTGATTGTAGTCAACCGAACATCTATTCTGTTTAGTTTCTAATAGCACATTTTTACCGTCGCAAAAAATTTTTGATACATTTTAAACAAATTTTTGCTTTTTTCTAGATTTCAAAATAGTTGGAAGCTATCATATTTTGGAAAAAGTGCTATATAACAAGAGCTTAAAAACGTTTTCTTTCAAGTGTTAAAGCGTATACTAACAAATAAAAGTGTTTAGCTTTATAAAATCTTGCAAATAACATTTATATTTCAAAAACTGCAGTCAAAAAAAAGAGAAAAAATCATTTTTTTACAACTTTTTTTAGCTACTTTACGTGTAGAATTCAATTCTCTTTCGACGAAATTCGATTGTAGTAAAATTGACATCTATTCTGTTTTGTTTCTAGTAGAACATTTTTACTGTCGCTAAAAAAATTTCAACCTATTTAAAAAGAAATTTTCGCTATTTTTTAGATTACATCGTAGCTAAAAACTATAAAAATTTTAAAAAAGTGCTATAGAACAGATGCAATTTAATTATTTCTTTCAAGCTTTAAAGTGTATACTTACAATTTAATAGTGTTAAGTCCGAAATCTTTTATAAAACATTATTTATATTTCGACCACTGCAGTTAAAAAAATAGAAAAAATCATTTTATAATAAATTTTTTTTGTTACTAAACGTGTACAATTCAATTCTCTTTCGACGAAACTCGATTGTAGTCAACCTGACGTCCATTCTTTTTAGTTTCTAATAGCACATTTTTAACGTCGCTCTAATTTTTTTAATACATTAAAATAAAACTTTTTCTTCTTTCTGGATAAAATCGTAGTTAGAAACTATAAAATTTCTAAAAAAGTGCTATATAACAAAAGCTATAAAACGTTTTTTTTGAGTTTTAAATCGTATACTTACAAATAAAAAGTGTTATGTCTAATAAAATCTAGCAAATATCATTAATATTTGAACAAATGCAGTCCAAACAAAGAGAAAAAATCATTTAATTACAACTTTTTTTAATTAAGTCACGTGTAGAATTCAATTCTTTTTTGACGAAATTATATTTTATTCAACCTAACATCTATTCTTTTTAATTTCTGATAGCACAATTTTACCGTCGCTAAAAATTTTTATTACATTTAAAAAAATTTTCGCCACTTTATGAATTAAATTGCATTCAAAATTATAAAATTTTTAAAAATTGCTACTTAAAAGAAGCTATAAAACGTTTTTTTTTGATTTTTAAATCATATACTTACAAATAAAAAGTGTTATGTCTAATAAAATATAGCAAATCACTAAAAATTTTTAAATTTATTAAAGAGAAATTATTACTGGTTTCTTGAATAAATAATAGTTGAATACTATCAGATTTCTAAAGAAGTGCTTTATAACAAAAGCTATAAAACGTTTTCTTTCAAGTTTTGAAGCGTATACTAACAAATAAAAAGTGTTTAGCTTGATAAAATCTTTCTAATAACATTTACATTTCAACAACTGCAGTCCACAAAAAGAGAAAAAATCATTTTATTACAATTTTTTTGGTAACTTTACGTGTAGAATTCAATACTTTTTTGACAAAATTCGATTGTAGTCAACCTAACATCTATTCTGTTTTGTTTCTAATAGCACATTTTTACCGTAGCTAAAAATTTTTCAATATATTTAAAAAGAAATTTAGCCTATTTTCTGGAATAAATCGTAGTTAAAAACTATAAAATTTCTATAAAGTGCTGTATAACAAAAGCTGCAAAACGTTTTCTTTCAAGTTTTAAAACGTATTTTAGCAAATAAAAAGTGTTTAGCTTAAAAAAATCTAGCAGAATATTATTCATATTTCAAAAACTGCAGTCCAAAAAAAAAGAAAAAATCATATTATTAATACTTTTTGTTGGTTACTTTACGTGTAGAGTTAATTTTTTTTTATAGAAACTCGATTGAAGTCAACCTAAAGTCTATTCTGTTTAGTTTGTAACAGCACAATTTTACCGTCGTTAAAAATTTTTAAACATGTTTGAAAGATTGTTCCGCTACTTTGTAAAAAAAATCGTAGTTAAAAATTAAAAAATTTCAAAAAAAGTGCTATTTTACAGAAGCTATGAGACATTTTCTTTCAAGCTTTAAAGAGTATGCATACAAATAAAAAGTTTTAGGTTCGAAATATTTTAGCAAACATTATTTATATTTCGTAGACGGTAAAACTTAATTATATTCTTATAAAAATTACACAAATGATTAAACAAAATAATGGAGAAGTCTATCTTCCTAGCCAACTAAAATAAAAAGAGTTTCTTGAAAAAGACTTTTCTTGTTTAACGTATAAAGAAGACAAATCTATAAGAGTTGTCTTAGGCTGTCTTAGAGTAAGTAAGACTCTCAGGCACAAAACGTATAATTATATATTATTAAAAAGAGGTAATTATTATTAAGTTAATATTTTCGAGTGAATAGTTTCGAGGTTGCCGGTAGACTGTCGGCGAGGAGTCCCGTGGCTCCACACGTCGAGCCCAGTACGGCCGAGTAGGAGGTACCCCCACTCGCGTCAAAATGGCTCCTCCATTACCGATCATTACCAACTCGTGAGAAAGAAATGCGCCGACTTCTTAGTTTTGCACGTGCGAATAAATATTAGTTACCATCAAGCGCTAAACCGCTGCGTCAGCTAAGAATGGAATTTGTCTCGAAAAAATATCGGTTACTATCAAGCGCTAAACTGCTGCGTCAAATGGGAATGGAATTCGCCTCGGAAAAATATCAGATACTATCAAGCAGCAATTCTTGGAACTGCACTTGCGTCTTATACCCGAGCTAAGAGATCTTCTTTCACTGCACACGTGACTTTATCACGAGCGTAAGAATTTATATGAAAGATAACATATTTATTTTATAAAAATGTTATAATTAATAAGAAATATTTGTTCTATTGATTGCTAATAATCGTCAAAGCTATTCTCAAATAAAAGTAAAGTTTAAATGTTATTCGCTGCAATCATTTAATTAATAATAAATGCCAATAGTACTTGTTATATTAACTAGATGTTTATTAACAAACGTCAGTAATGTAGGAGCGCAAAGTCGGTAATGTAGGAGCGCAAAGTCGGTATTACCGACTTTCACCTATTAAAAGACCCGCTTACCGCCTTCGGTTGTATGTAATGCAGGTTTCCCTATGAACAAAAATCAACACATGTTTTTACTATTACCGTATGTTGTCAAAAATGGCAATTATTGATGGTCGTTCATAAGAGCGCTTAATACAAATAGAATTCACAGTGTATATAATGTAAGGTGAATTATTATAAGGAAAATAACCGTATTGTTAAACGTAAGATAAGTAATGTTCTCCAAATTGACAAATTATGTAGAAAAATATAAAAAGCTACAGTATACAATGAATCTATACAAATATGTAATTTGTGTAAGTAAAAATATGTAAGTAACAAAAATTAAAAATTCTTAATATATATTGAAGAAATTTTCGCTGCTATCTGGAATAAATAGTAGTTATAGGCTATCAGATTTCTAAAACACTACCATTTAGCAGATTTAATAATCGTTTTATTTCATCCTTAGAAGCGTATAATTACAAACAAAAATTTATAGGTCCGACAAAATTTAGCAAATATCATGTATATTTTGACAGCTGCAGTCAAAAAAATAAAAGAAATCATTTTATTACAACTTTTTTTGGTTACTTTAGTGTAGAATTCAGTTCTATTTACACGAAATGTGATTGTAGTCAACCTGACATCTATTCTGTTTAGTTTCTAATTGGACATTTTTACCGACGATCAAAATTTTTAAATAAAAATAAAAGAAATTTTATGTTGCATTCTGGAATAAAAAGTATTTAAAAACTATAAAATTTTTAAAATAGTGCTATTTAAAAGAAGCTATGAAACGTTTTCTTCACAGCTTTAAAGCGCAAAACTAAAAATAAAAAGTTTTAGGTCTGAAAAATTTTAGCAAGCATTATTTATATTTCAATAACTGCTGTCAAAAAAAGAGAGAAGATCATTTTATTTAGCTTTATTTGGTTACCTAACGTGTCGAATTCAATACTTTTTCCCCGAGATTCGATTGTAGTCAAGCTGACATCTATTCTGTTTTGTTTCTATTAGCACAATTTTACCAGAGTTGAATTTTTTTTAATATCTTTAAAAGAAATTTTCGCTACTTTCTAGATTGAATTGAAGGAAAAAACTACAAAATTTCTTAAATAGTGCTATTTTACAGAAGCTATGAAACGCTTTCTTTCAAGCATTAAAGCGTATTCTTACAAATAAAAAGTGCTAAGTCTGAAAATTTTAACAAACATCATTTATATTTTGACCCTTGCCATTAAAAGAAGAGAAAAAATCATTTTATTACAAATTCTTGTTGTTACTTCACGTGTAAAGTTTAATTCTTTTTTTACGAAATTCGATTGTAGTCAACTTGACATTCATTCCGATCAGTTTCTAAGAGAACATGTTTACCGTCGCTAATAATTTTTTATTATATTTAAAAGAAATTTTCGCTGCTTTCTAGATTTAGTAGTAGGTAAATACTGTGAGATTTCTTAAGAAGTTCTATTTACCAGAAGCTATAAATCGTTTTCTTTCAAGCATTAAAGCGTATACCTTAAAATATTAGAAGTTAGGTATATAAAAGTTTAGCAAATATCATTTATATTTCGAAGACTTCAGTAAAAAAAAGAGAAATAATCATTTTATAACAATATTTTTTAGTTACTATGCGCATAGAATATAATTATTTTCGACAACAATCGATTGTAGTCTTCCTGACATCCATTCTTTTTTAGTTTCTAACAACATATTTTTACAAACCTTAAAAAATTTTTAAAATTTCTAAAAGAAATTTTCGCTGCTATTTAAATTAAATAGTTTTTGAAATCTTTCACATTTCTAAAAAAGTGCTATTTAACAGAAGCTATGAAACCTTCTCTTTTGAGATTTAAAGCGTATACATACAAATTAAAAGTTTTAGTTCAAAAAAAATTTAGCAAATATCATTAATATTCCGACCACTTCAGTTAAAATAAGAGAAAAAATCATTTTAATTCAACTTTTCCTAGTTACTTTACGTGTAGAATTCAATTATTTTTGACGAAATTCGATTGTAGTAAACCTAATATCCATTCTGTTTAGTTTCTAATAGCACATTTTTACCGTCGCTCATAAATTTTAAATATAAATAAATAAAATTTTCGTTGCATTCTGGATTAAAAAGTAGTTTTAAACTATAAAATTTCTAAAAAAGTGCTATTTAACAGAAGCTATAAAACGATTTCTTCCAATATTTAAAGCGCATACTTAAAAATAAAAAGTTGTAGGTCCAAAAAATTTTAGCACACATTACTAATATATTAATTATAGCTGTGAAGAAAAGAGAAAAAATAATTTTATTTAGCTTTTTTTAGATACTTTACGTGTAGAATTTAATTCTTTTTCGGCGAAATTCGATTATAGTCAATCTGACATATATTCTGTATAGTTTTTAATAGCCCAATTTAACCGTCGCTTAAAATTTTTAATGTATTATAAAGAAATTTTCGCGTCTTTCTAGATTAATTCATAGTTAAAAACTATAAAGTTTTTAAAAAATTGCTATTTACCAGAAGCTATAAAACGTTTTTTTTATTTAATTATCAATATTCTTGTCCAAAAAATATATTATTATATAAGTCCCAAAGGGAATTATAGACGGTTAATAAATCTGATGAACAATTTATTTTGAACTAGTTGTACGTTTCGTCCCTTCCTGGGGACTTCATCAGCAACTAAAAATTTATATTATGACTTGTTAAT
>JACGWG010000057.1:0-30933 GCA_023678865.1 Polistes exclamans
TGCCGGCATTTCCTGGCCTGCGCTTGGAATCGCGAATGGTAATAGCATAGGCCGTTGTCCACTTTGACGCTGCTACCGCGGTTGCGGCTACGACTGCGGCTTCGGTCGCGCCGAGGACGTAATTTGCTCAACTCCAGCGACAGATTTTTCACCATGTCCCGTAGCTCAGCCAGCTCGACGTCCGCGATAGTATGGCGCGTCTCCCTGGCAGGTGTCAACGTAACAGCGGCGACGTCGGCCTTGGACACCTCCAGAATTTTATCCGCCTGCAAAGCTAGCTTTGTTAAGTCTGTCACTTCGCTTATGGCCAATATGCTCCTTATGTAGTCGGGGAGTTGCTCCATGAATAAAGTCCGCAGGATATTATCTGTGCACTGGCCATTGGCTATATTGCGTAGTCTCTGCAGAATGTTACTAAGTCTTGCATCGGTAGGCTGGCTGCTCCGAAGCAATTTCCGCAGCTTAGTCTCACTCGACTCGTCGAAGGCGCTGATGATACGTGCCTTGAGGGCCTCGAACTTACCCTCCTCCGGCGGTGCCACGAGGATATCTGATATGAATGGTAAGATGTCTTGATCCAGATGGACCACGAGATGCCGAAACTTCGTGGAGTCACTGGTGACACGGGCGATGTGGAATGCTGCTTCCGCTTGAGCGAACCAGAGGACCGGGTTCTCCTTCTAAAAAGGTGGAAGTTTCACAGCGCGTGCCGCATTGACCGTTACTTCGTCATCGTCATTGGGAACTCGTTGATGTTGCCGTCGATCGGCCTGGTCCATATTGTCGTCCGCGGCGTCGTCTCTCGGGTTCTCGTCCGGCACACGGATGGATCTCTGCGGCGAACGCCTTACAAGTGACATCAAGGTACTTCTTACTCGTCAGCAAAGTCGGTTGCCGGCTTGCAGTTCTTCGTCAGACGTCACTTCCTACGCGATTTTCGTACCCGTTCGTATCACGTCGGGGTCACCAATTATGTAGCGAAAGGAACCAGGAACTTGAATTCTATTGGTTCAAACTCTGATCGCCACTAATATTTTTATGTAACATTTATTTTATTCATAAACTATTACAGAACAAAGAACGGATAACAAAAATGCGTTGTGGATCGAGCACGTGCAACAACTTAATTCCTTAATTTATTTTTTTATAACGGAAGAAGAAAGTCTTTGTAACTGTGGAAACATTAACGTTCCCATAAAAACGCTGTTAGCTGTGATAGAGTGCTAGCGCTCAAGTAGTTTGGCCAAAGAATGAGCAGTGAGGATGGCGGCGCCAGTCGTCGCATAGGATAAAGTAGAAATCTGCTTATCGACAGCAGGTCGCTACATAACGCGATTATGGTACAGTACTATCAAAGAACGGTACAACTATCAAAGAATACAGTATTCTTTGGTAAATCGTTTTAAATGTGATAATTTTCTACTACAATAAATAACAGTGAGCCTAACATGTTACACACCAGCATCGAGTAAGTTTGAATTTATGGAAGTGCGCACGGTATAGTGGCGCGCGTGATCAGACGGAGATTTTCTTGAAAACTCGCCTGGCAGTCAACGTGCTGCCGTATAGCAGAGCTTAGGTTTTCAGCCTGCTTGAATATGATTGGCTGCATAGCAGTAGTGAGTACGCATGAGTGATTGCGGTGATTGAGTGCGTGTAAGTGTGTAAAGGACACTACAAGAGGACTTCAAAAGTCATCTACTTAAAAAAGAAAGAAGAATATATATCTATAAAATATAAAACTTAAATTGTTTTTGTCACATTTATGTGATGTATTCCATATGACTATTATAAATTAAAGGATATCTGTTCTAACGACTATGAAATTAGTTAATTGCAACGAGTGAAAAAAATATTAATCAAGAATAGAAGAGCATGACAAAGTATTGTATGTTAATAACTGTGATTTATGTTTATACATTTAAATACATCTGATTGTTATATACATTTAATTTATTTTGATTATTTTTTTTCACTTAGAATACATTTGAAGTTTGGAAAGAATTGTCAATATTTTGTACGGAAAACAATAAATATGATATGATGATCGTCGTAATTTAAGAAATAAAATATAAAGAAAAAGTATGCCATTAACAAAGATTTTTTATCATTATTGAGAAAATTTAAAACTAATAATATATATATATATATCAAATGCATAATATAATATATTAGGTTAGGGGAAAAATTTAATTATTTTTGACTTGAAATAAATGTAAAAATAATGGATTTCTTTTTCCCCAATCTAATATATCAGATATATTAGCAATAAATACTTCAGCTCAATATATGAGTAATCACTTACAAGTTACAAAAACTAAAACTTCCCAATTCATTGAACATACAAGACTACAATATGAAAAGTATTTCATTCCTAAAAAGTAATATAATTGATTGTACAAAAAATGTATAACATTTGCTTACAATTTGCAGACATGTATTATCGATGCTAGTTAGAAACATATTTATCAGGAATTTTTAATTATCTCAATTGGAGATAACAAATTTGCATGAAACACACAGAGAGTCTCTTATAATTGAAAAGTTTTTTACTATTCTTAGTTGAGTACTGATACATTTTTCAGTCAAGTATTTTAAATCAAGTTTATGTGGCATATTAAGTCCCAAGTCATTTTTGTCGAGCTTTTCATTTGGGTTACGATGATCTGTCAGGCATAGAAAAATAAGACCGTTTGCCACTGGTGACTGACATGACTTGAATAAAAAGTTTAAGGCCAGTCTCTAGAGACCGGCTTGACATTTATAACACATATTAATTTATTTAAATAATAATATTTAAATTTTAAGGGGCAATATACAGCAAGTACAACATATTGATGCAATCTGGTTATCAAAAGCTGGCATTAGATATAATGCTAAGAATTATGCTTGAAAAAGCTACTTTGAAGAGCGATGCAGAGCGGATGCAAAGTCGATGTAAATTTATAGAAGACAAACAATTAGCACCTTCACACATTAAAGCGATGAGTAAATTGTAAGATAGACTTATTTTATTCAAGTAAGTTGAAGTAGTTATATTTTAGTAAAATCATTCATATTTGTAATTATTTATTAAAACGTTTTTATTAGGTACATTTTAGATGAATTTTGCGCTAAGAGAAAAACAGCTCTCTTATGGTCTTTTATAGACATATTAACATTAAGTGAACCCATCGGTGGAACACCAAATTCTATAGAAATGCATGCTTGCGACCATAAAAGATATGTTGACGATATGCTTATTTGGTTGCATCAAGCAATTTTTATTGAAAAGGAAAACATATTAATTTCAATTAAGGATTCCAATAAAACTGATCAGAAATTTACTAATGATAATAATAGTTTTAATAAGTTGCTATATACAATTAATAGGAATATTTATTCTGGATATACCTGATCAAATTAAGCACTGCGTAAGTAACATTACAGAAGGACTTTGTTATCCACTACAATCAAGAATAGAATGCAGTTTTTGTTGAAACTCGAGCTACTGTTTTATATTTCATTACAACTTTAACAAAATTGTATCGAGCTATAATTCAACAAATTATACCAGATAGCGTTCTAAACTCAACATTGTACAATTTTTTAGTACAGTCAAGACAAGTTTTCGGAGTAGATTACAAAGAGAAATGAAAACAGAGAGAACTTTTGGAGAATGAGCTGAACCTTCAGAAAATGATTTAATATCGGTACCATCTGTTTCGAGATTATTATACCTCTTGAATGAAATTCTCTTCATGGTTAACATAGCCGAAGATAGAGTAAAATGTATGTTTCAAGTAAATACAATAAGTATTGATAAAATAATACATTCACTTGTATTAGTATTAACGAAAATTATGTTTTTACAGTGTATTATCAATGTGTTATTAAAAGAAGTTATTGAAACAGCTTCGAGATTACCTACGGTTGATATGACTGCGTATTTTCTTAATTGTATGCATCAAATACAATCGACATTAGGATTATATGACTATATGGATCAAAGATTAGAAAGATTACAGGTAAATGATTAGTTCTGATTTAAATTTTAATGTAAAATTTTATAATTTTCTCATGTATTAATTTTTTTAATTTATCAAATATAGGCTCAGTTAGATACTCAAATTGATACACTTATATTGGAATAAACTAGCTCTGAATTCGTAAACATAAATCTCGGATCAATTTATACTATTTTACAAGGACGTAAACAGGGTCTTCTATTTAATATTCTTGAAATCAATCTATTAAGCGTTATAGAGTTCAAATAAATCATATTTTTTGAAATATTAATCAATATAATTTTATTAATTATTTTCGTTATACTAATTAATATAATTTATTATTCTAACATATTAACATATTTGAGTAATTTCATTTAAAATAAGTTAGAAACATTTTTAATAATATGCCAAATGTATTATTATTACGTCAAATAAATTTATTACAAAATTACAATCATGGCGAGATTTCTAAGAAACGTTCATTCGAAGTAATCGAAGCTATTTACAAACATCTTTACGAAGTTTTTCACGGTATAATAAATTTATATAAAAATCCAACACACTGAGATTTATTTAAAAAATAAATATTAGTTTCCCAATGATTGTGATATTGAATATATTTAATAAGGATATGTGTAAGTAATGAACTTATAATTATTAAAATAATTCATATTATTCTTACAATTGTATAAAACTAAAAAGCCAAAAGAATAATTAAAAATATTCGATAACACAAAACGTTTAAAAAAAGTTATATTTTGGTACTTGCTCGATATTATGTTTGTTGATTGGACGATTCTTTCATTCGTTTCGAGTTACGATCTTGCTATTGGCTTGTTCGGGAATACTCAAGGTTTAGTGGTAGGGATAGCGTGGCGCGCGACTCGTTTCGCGATTGGTTCAACGTTCTTCGTCCAGTTACCGTGCTGTCGTCGGTGGGAACGCACTACTAATGTCTATGTTTCTCTCTCTCTCTTTCTCTCTCTATCTCTATCTATCTCTCATTTTCTCTTTTTCTATCTCGTTTCGAGACAGCTCCGTCGCGTCTATCGTTCGTTCGGCTCGGTGGAGGCAACTTCGTGTCGCGTTCGATCGGTAAAATTTCTTAGGTTATTTGGAGAAAAGAAACGTACACCCCAAGAAGAAAACATGTTTATTATCGTCTGTGTGTTTAAAATGTGAAATAGGATAATAAAATATAAATATTAATAAAAGAAAATAAATATATAAATAAACTTATAGACGAGGATGGTGGTTCGCGCGTGAGAATATAACGATGAACTGCATCGTTTTGTGCACAAAGATAGACGGATAGAGAGAAAGCAGAGTGAGTGAGTGATTGTAGCAGTATAGTGGCCAAAATGGCGGAATCAAGTTATTATCAGGTGAGTTTAATAAATAATCTTTTCTATATTATTTTTAATATTGTTTCTTTTTTCTCTATTCATCAATTTTATTTTAATTTTATTTATAACTATCGATATATTTAGATCGAAAAAGAATATTTTTTATGACTCATGTGTATTCACTTTTTCTCTCTCTCTCTCTCTCTCTCTCTCTCTCTCTCTATCTCAGCTTCTTGTATAATAATATTTTAATTCTCTACCATCTTTATCTTATTTTTTTTTAATTAATTTTTGACCTTGGAGTTAACAAAAAATAATTTGAATAAAATTATTACGAGATTGATCGATAGTTATCATTAAATAACAAAGATCGAATTTACCGTGAGTACGTAGAAAAATATAATGATTTCGGAACACGCGTATAGGTAGACTGCACCTGACTGTCTCTGTCGATTCCTTTGAACTCTTTTGAAGCAACTTTAGTGACTTTCCAAAGCAAGTTCTGGTAACACCTGCTTCTTATTCTCTCGACAAGTGTTATTAATTCTTCCTCGTTTTGTCAAAAATAATCTTATGATCTCTTAAAAATAAATATCTTTTTTAAATATTTTAACGATAACATACCTTCTTCCTTGTTTTCTCAGGAAGGATCTTTTGATCTCTAACAACAATAATTTAAACAAAAAATAATTTTTTAAAAATTAAAACAATGCTTTTTTTAATTATCATTTTAACGAAGGAATATAATTATTTTCTTGTTTTGTCAAGAGAAAAATTTTATTATCTTTTACAATGTATAAAAAATAGAAAAAAATAATTATGAAATATTAAACAAACAAATAATAAAAAAGTAAAGAGAAAATAATTTTATCACGAAACGATCTTATGGTCTTCAAAAAAAAATAAGGAAAGAAGAAATTATAATGAAAAATAAAAAAAAAAATAATAAGAAAAATTTTAAAAAAGAATTAAGAAAAAATATATATTTATCTAAAAAACAAAATATGGTTTCAATGAGGAAAAGGGGGGTTATGTTCGAGAGGGAAGGTGTCTCGTGTGTAACTTAACAGGAAGTTTCAAACTAAGAGACACATACATACATACATTATGTATATGTATATATATACATATATACATAATGCGTGCATGTGTGTTCACATACCACACACACCGGTTTTCTGATTCCGAACTTTCACGTGAAACGCGACGTCCGCTCTCGGTGTTCTTTCGAGCGTCATCGGATCGGAGCCGATCTTGGCCGAGAACTCGTCTATGTGTATTTCTTCATTAGTATTAGTTTTGTGCTCGATTCTTCTCTCGTCGGTCCATTTCCTTCAAACGTTCATAGATCATTTTATAATAGCTCGTATTGTGTGTGTATGTGTTGAAGAAGATAATTAATTTTTTGTTCGATTAATTTTATGAAATTTTTTTTGTAATTTTTATTATTTTTTTTTGTAATTTTTATTTTTATGAATTTTTTTTCTTTTTTTCTTTCTTTTATTTTATAATCGTTTATCGATTTTTTTGTAGGACTAGTTTTTTTTTTTTTTGAACAAACAATTGCAATATTTAAAAAATTACATTCGATAATTGTTTTGTGACCGATTCTATTGCTGATTAATTTCTTTCAACGTACGTACACAGTTCGGTTTGATAATAGTTTATGGTTGTGTAACAATATAATTAATACAATTTTGTTGCATTATTTTTATG
Organism: Polistes exclamans; assembly: GCA_023678865.1. Classification (NCBI taxonomy): domain Eukaryota; kingdom Metazoa; phylum Arthropoda; class Insecta; order Hymenoptera; family Vespidae; genus Polistes; species Polistes exclamans. Next base: position 7,052 of record JACGWG010000057.1, read on the forward strand.
AAATTTCTTTTTTTTTTAATTTTTCTTTTTCAATTTTACACCTAATCCTTTAAAGTTTATTTGCAAGACGGATGTTGTTTGACAAATAATTGCGAGATTTATGTTTCACGTAAGAGCTAGTTTTGTGATCGATTATCTTGCCGATTTATTTCCTCCATTCTAAATATTCTAAATAATTTTTTTTTTTTTTACTTGTTCTGCACTACTTTTATAATCCATATTATTCCATACTATGAAAGAAAATTATTAACATTTTGTTCGATTATTTTAATCAAATTTGTCATTTATTTTTTTTTAATGTATTCACTTTTCGATTTTTGTTTCTTTTTTTATGTATGTGTGAGCATTTTTGTAGAAATAATTATAAGGATTTGTATATCACGTGCTTAAACACTATTGTCAATTAACAAAATAATTTTCTACTACATTTTTTTATTTGAAGATTTTCAGCAAGTTATAATTTGTTTATTATTATTACTATTATTATTATTGTATTATCCGACGATTATAGTTTGTTAATTTTTATATTTATTATAAAATATATAGTAATATATACTATATTATATATATAGTGTGTTAATTTTTAATATTTATATATATATATATATATATTTCTTTTTTATCGTACTATAATAATATTAATTTCTATTAAACCTGTAAAAAGGAAGACTAATAATGGCGACAATGATATAATTAATTCATATTATAATAATTAAATAAAATATTGAATTTGTTTTTCTTTCATTTTTTTTTTGCCCCATACATTTTTTCGATTCTTTCTTATTTTTTTTTAACTTTTTATTTTTTATTCTTTAACGTGATATTTGTAAGATTTATATAACGTAGATTTTTTTTGCTTGTACTTGTCCCAGTCCCAGAAGATTTCGCAATAACACTTTCGGCATACTCGAACATACCACGCAAGCCAAAAATAAAACAGCTGTCCGATGCTTGGCCGCGTGCTTAGCGATAACATTTTCGTTCTCGAAGCTCTCTTTCCATTCGTTGATATACTTTCATTCTAGTGGATCGTTTTTTTGAGTAGGAGAGATTATTATATGAAGCTTGAGAAGTTAATTGAAGTGATCTTAACCGGTTATATACTTATGTCATGTCATTTATATATTTTATTTCATTTTCTCTCTTTCTTTCTTTATTTTTAGATTCATTTAATTCTTATTAAATGACTAATTAATTAGTTCCAAGTATTATTAATTTAAGTAGGTGGTATTTTTATTTTTATTTTATATACGAGAATTTAAATATTTATAATATATTTTACGGTTAATAATCTTTTTTTTTTTTTTTTATATAAACTAACATTGGTCAACAAGTTTTAACATTGTTTCTGTATTTGGTTTTGAAATATAATGATAATTTCTTATTTTGGGGTGCTGAATATATTGGAAATAACAGTTTTTCACTGTGTCATTATTTTTTTTAGGATATACAATACTTTCAACACACGCGCATGAAATATTCGTCCATTAGTAAAAAATATTCAATAATTTCGATTACATTCAATTTGAAATTATACATAATTATCTAATAAAATGCGAAGGAGGGGGAGGTGGGTGCACGGTAACGATTTTAAATTTATCGAAACAATTATATTTATAACTAATGAATATATGGATTTACCTCATTTTGTGTAGCAGAATTCAATGGAAAAGTCAGTTTTTCTCTATTAGATCAAAATACTTATATAGACAGCATAGTTTTTAAAAAAATGCTACTGACTAACATTGGTATAATTAAATACCAACAAGTAATGCAGATTTAAAATTCAATAATGTTTTTCTGGGGTTCCATATATATATATATGTGAATATGTAGATTTTCAATAATATTCACATGTTTTTCCATTGCTAGTTTTTCCAAGACAACAACGTGACAGTTTAACAAAGAAAATCTTATATCGAAAACAGTGTTTTGCTGTCGGACAGATTTATTCTTCTATTTTTGTTCTAGAGACAAAAACAATGCATTATTTTTCAGTTCTACAAAATATTATTCATCGGAGAGCGTAGAATATTTAAAAAATATTGTCTTTTGTAGAAATGTTGTACGATAGAATTGAAATATCTAATTTTAGACGTGAAATTTTTGACAAAATTGTTTGTAAAAAAAAAAGTTTATCAGATAACAAAAGATAGGATACCTTAAATAGCCATTACGAAATTTGTCACCTTTTTTAAACTTCTTCCAATTTAATTTCATTACATTCAAAAAAACATTTCAAACCAAACAAAATTTCAATTGTTTGAAATTCTAAATAGGTATTACCCCTTTAACGAAACAAAAATACAACTAAGTATCTTAAGTACTGTAAAACCTGAAATCTTAGCACATTTTAAAAACAGATTCAGATTTTATGCACAGAATTACGTAATTATTGATATATAATCATAAATATACATCAATTGCCCAATGAATATTGATTAATGCTAAAGAAAGTAAATAAAATATTGAAAGGATAATAAAGAATAGGAACATAGAAGTAAGATAAACAAATTAGAACGTGGTGAAATAATGAAATCTTGTTGCAATAGGTTGTAGATTTAAATATTTATTTGTTTATAGAATACCAGAATATAATTTATATTTCACAAGAGATGATTCAAAAGATAATCAAAAACTTTTAACACGAGCAAGATATGGATATTTAGAAAATGACAACAAACACTAGCTAGATATAAAAACAAAAAGAAAAGCGTGTAAACTTTGTTACAGAAATATATGAATTTTGAAAGACTGAATAAATAACTGTGACAATGTATAAACAAATATGTAATTAGAATACTTATCAGATTAAAGAGGAAACCTAAGAATTATTTATCGTTTATATCTCAAAACTAAAAACATTTTTTTTTTTTAAATTATCGGAAAAATCACGACCACAGTTTATAACCGATTTACTTAAAATTTTAACATTTATGCACATGCGTGCATATTTATACATAATTACATTATCTATCGAATTGTGTAGGATTTTTTAAATGAAAACATTCATAAAATTTTCTTTCCCTAACACCACCACTACAGTTTTCTCTAATTATGATGTTAGCTTTTCTCACGAATTTAATTCTTTGCTGTATTATTCACGTTTAATATTTTTTTCTGTAGTATGCAATCGACTGTCTTCATTTTTTATTTTCATTCCATTCTTATATTTTTCTCTTTCTTTTTTTCTTTTGCATTATTTTGAATTTTCTATAATATATTCAGGATCAGTTCTTTTCTCTTAGAAATGTTAATAATTATATAACATAATTATATACATTGTACTATTAGTTTTATATTTTATTTTATGTTAACACTAGAGAATTAACATGTATATATAAAACTTATGTTATATTATATATTATTTAAATTTTTAATCACAAAATTAATTAGAATAATTCATATTAGAAAATTATATTCGGTTTGGGAGACACAATTTTTTTCAAATTTTATTGCAAAAGTGAAACAAGTTTCTTTTTTCTCTTCTTTTTTTATTTTTAACATATTTTATACCCAACTTGCATCAAATGGTTTAAAACTTTTTTATAGTCAATGTTTAGTTTTTTTCCGATATCATGACTGCTAATGTGCTGCTGGTCATACTCAATTTGTTTCATTATTTTATCAACTTTTCCATCGATTGCTTGACTAAAATCAGGACAATCAAAATTTGCAGATAAAAGCACTTGAAACAACTTTCCAACTCACACTTTCCAATGTATAAACATCAAACAACTTTTTTTTACCAGCCTGACTATAGCATTCTTTTTTTTTTTTTTATATCAAAATATCTAAATTTATTGAATTTCTCTTTTCGATTTTTATTCATTTTCAACCTGCAATAATTTTGAATCGAATAAACGAATATCACAACTTGTGTGTGTGTTTTTTTTTTAAATACTCAATTATTTGTCAGTTTTCAAACGCAAACAATTGTTTGAAAATTTTTTCCTAATATAATATTAATCGAATATATAAATATATGCTATTAGTTTCATCATACATGCATATACACAACCATGTAATATTAACATCATATTATTTATTTTTTTTTTTTTCGTTTACACATAGAAATACAAATTTATAAAACTCTAATTGATTTATTCTTTTAATTACAAAATTAATTAGTTTAATTAATAGTTCTGAAGGTTTTTTTTTAATACATTGATTATAAGGCTTGCCATTTCATAGCATTGAAAATTTGTTATTGGATTTTAAGAAGAAAAATAATTGGATTGTTTCGTGAAATAATTTGCATCAGTTTGCTTATCAATTATTTCTTATAATTGTTTCTACATTGTATTTGTATATGGATGTCATAAAAGAATATATATACGTGAAATTATTAATACATTGAGTTATGTCAGAGTCAACGGTAATTGTTTTTTAATTTATCAAATGTTATTAAAACATTTTTTTTTTATATTCATTTTTATAATATTTAGAGAACTTAAAATATAGTTCGAAATATATATTTAAAAATAGTCAAAATACTTTCTTAAAAGTATACATTAATATACTTTCTAAGAAGTGCATTCTCTTAAAAATACTTTCTAATAAATATTAAAATAATAAACACTATTTTTTTTTTATATCTATAAAAATAGTATATTATACATCAGATAAAATAGTTTACGTATTTGTATACTATATCAAAATGAATATTATAATATAATATATCATATATATATATAATATATAGTAAATCTTAAAAGTATTCATACACTACCATTGTTAATTTTAAAAAATCAATATTTTCTTTTAATATTTCAAAAATTCTTATAATTGGAAACATATTTTAGGATTATTAAACTTCTAAATGAAATTTTTGTAAATGAAATTAATTTTTATATTGAAAGAAGTATAAGATAGATAGATAGATAGATATTTATTTATATATTTAACTAGCAGAGCTGGTTCCTGTTCTAAGAACTGGATTGTTGTTTTCTGACCGCTTTACACTTCTTTAGTATTAATTTTTTGATTTTTAATTTTTCTTTCTTATTTTTTATCTCTCTTAAAAAAAAATATTTCCATGCATTTTTTGAAAGCTGCAAATAACGACCAATACAACCAAAATATACCTCTTCAATGTTTATCTTTTGATTTTAAACACAAACATCATATCTGTATTTGTTTTTAACATAATTTTATTTAATTTCAGTAATTTCTACTTTTTTTTATCTTTTTTCGAGGGGTTAAAAAATAATTCGTTAACTTTTTATAATATAGGAATTTACAGCTTGTTGTTTCGGTAAATGGTCATGGTTACTTATATTTCAATACTTATGTATAATATTCGTTACTATACTTTCTACAATTTATATCTTTTTTACAGAATCTTTCTTAACTTTTATTTATATCTACCTTACTTACTTCTTAACCTAATTTAATTTAATGTAACAAAAATATAATTTTGCATAAATGATAAACAAATAGATTACACAATAGTATGCCCAATCATCTTGAAAATAATTTAAAATACAAAGAATATCAAACCAAAGTACTACTTACAAAAATAATTATTGTAATGTTATTATATTTTATGTAAATGCAAATAAATAATCTCGTGAGATCAATTTTTGATCATTTGAGTAAAATTATTTTTCTCTCGCAATGGAAATATTTTTGTTTGCAATCAAATTTATATCGATTTGAAAGTTCATTAACCTTTTAGATACGGCTGAATTCTTCGTGTGGCTATTTCCCTGGACGGCAGGGTTTGACGCGAACAACGTATAATTGATATAACACTGCAAAGTGCGGCGGGCAATTCCGTTCTGTGCACGAGAACATTCAAATGAAGTATTTGATGATTAAGTCATAATTTTTTAAAAATTATATTACACATACTTTAACTATAACATTCCAATTTAATAACTAATAATATAATTGAGTATGATAGATTTTAAAACATGGTACAATACATAAACCTACGTCACAATTGTTACATTGATAACGAGATCTTCGCCTTGTATTGTTTTTGGAACACACTATACAATTTCGTAACGTTTTTCTAGAATTTTTAGATTTACAGTGGGATGAAAAATGTTTCTCAGTTAGTCTAAACGGTTAGTCCACGGTATATCTACTGCAGCTAATGTTACTGTTCATATCCCCGTATTTTCTCGAAATTTCTTTTTGTAGTGTAAGATAAAACGTTCGCATTATTACGTTTTTTGTTTGAAACCGCGCGTCGTTCAAAGAGATGACATACACGAAAGCCACATTAGTAGCGCGTCGTCCTAAAAAATGATATCCGCGAAAGCCACTATAGTGGCGCGTCGTCCTGAAAAATGATATCCGCGAAAGCCACTATAGTGGCGCGTAGTATCTAAAAGGTTAATTTAAAAATAAGTATCTGTGTATAGAAATTTGGAAATTTTTGATTACAAGTAGATATTAATTGTTTAAAATTTACATTTGGAGTTAGTACGAATACATCTGTGACTCACTGTATATATTACATTATACAATACTAATGTATAATAATATATCTACACAACGCGTTTATATTACATATGGTAAAATAAAAATTGTGTATACGTGTATAAAAATAATGAAATAATTTTGAATGAGCATGAAAATACTAAATACATTTTTTAAAAAACTTTATCTAATGACATAAATAAACACCTTAAAAAAATAAGTATATAAATAATAATAATATATTTGAATAACTATTAAAATATAATAAATTTATTTCTTCCTGATTCTCTCGATAAGATTAAAATGGAATGAAACAAATTAGAAAATAAAATTTTCTTCTATTTTTAATTAATATGAATATAAATAAAAAGTATAAATAAATATATCGATTTATATAAGCAATATAAATTATTTCTAAAAATATTGTATTAAATAAGGGTGTGTAAGGTTGATAAGAAGGGTCACCCTAGAGGATTATTGACCCCTTATTTTCTTACTGCTTTATTATATATATATATATATGTGTTAGATATTACGGAATGCATGAAAATAACTTGTGCGTCATACTTTGTCCAACATGAACAGCTCGATACTCTTTTATACAGGGTGAACCACGCAATGTGATAAGTTTATATAATAAATTATCAAACTTTTACCTAGGTAGGTAAAATTGTAAATTCTAAAATATTTGGCTGGGCAAAAAAACAAAAAAAAGGTTTTTCTTCTTCTTTTAGAAAATATATGTTCAAATCAATAAAAAGTTAGACACAAGGGAAAGATTTATACTATTTTTATAACATAATCATTCTTTATTGATGATAATAATAATAATAATAATTACTTTTTACTATAGACTGCATTTTTGTTCCCACATATAGGGTGAGTCTTTTAACATGACGACTTCAAATAAGTGTAAGAAAAAAAGTTTTATGGTATCTAAAGGGACATACAATGCTTTAATCTGTTTTTTATTATCTTTCTTTTTTTTATTAAGATGTTAAGGTCACCTTTAGTTTTTTAAATTTAATGTCTATTTTTTCTTTTTGTTTTTTTTTTTTTCGAATGCAGATAAATCATTAAATTTTACTTTAAAAAAGGTATTATATTAAATGGAACTTAAAATGATTAATTACTGAATTATCTTCAAATAAATAATCTTCAATTAGAAAATATGTTCCACTCAACGTTATTCTTATCATGACTTTGTTTATGACGACAGGCCATATTTGTAAACATGTTCCCTGTTAGATGTTACAAATCATTAACATGAAATGACTATTTAATACCTTATTGTTAATCAGCGTTAAAATCGTATTGAGAAAGATGAGAATGAATTTTTATTATTATGTTCGGTAATAGTAAAAAAAATACGATATGATAATTGTTTATGGTATTTGTGAAGAAAATTCTATAAGAGCTAACATAAGATCTTGTATCAAACTAAATATTCTTATCAATATATAAAATATAAATATGTATATAATATATAATAAAATATATTATTATAAATGTAAATATATATTAAAATATAAATATTCTATATTTTTACTTTATATATAATTTGATTTTTATTGCACAACTTACAAAGTTTTTTACAATGTCTTATCATTACTTTACTTATATTTATCTCACATTTTTGGTTTAATATTTTAACTTTATATTTTTATTAAAAAAATATTTTATATATATATAAAATAAATATAATATATTATTATTATATTATTATATATATAATAATATATGAAAATATTTTTTTGTAAAAATCAGTCATCGCATTATATCTTTTTAAAGTTTATTGTTAGTCAAAGACACAAAGAACATAGTAATTTGAATCTACAGATATATAAAAAAGATATCGTAAAATTGTAAATAATAAAATATTTCGTTTTTCTACCTTAGCAATTAATTATTGCTCATAATTCAAATATCAATATATGCGGAAGATTTTGTGTGATATATATAGGCATTTGTATCGTAAATGAATCGATTGTAATTGACGTCATTTCGAACATCATGTAAAATGAAACTTGTTTTATAAATATCTCTCATTGTCAATAATTATTCATTTTAAGTCCCATATTATATAATACTTTTTTTTTACGCAAAATATAATGAGTAATCGGTATTCGAATAAAAATAAAAATATTAAACATTCCACTTAAAAAAACTTAAGGTAACTTTAAATATTTTAATAAAAAAGTAAGCTAATGAAATACAGAGTTTAGTGCAATATATGTTCCTCTAGATATCATGCAACTTTTGTTTAAAATATTTGTTCCTACAACGAATAATTTATGAAATATTTCAAATCGTTATATTAGGAGACTCAAAAAATATATACAATGATGAAACATCGGTCAATAAACGTGAGTTTTAATATATGCATCGAATTATACATTAAACAAATTTTTATAAGAAAATAAATAAAATATATCTTATATTATATTTTATATACTTATATTTTTTAAAGTATATAACAAAAATTTTTTTAAATTAAAAAGAATATATACAGTGATAAGCAAAACTGTATGCACTTTATAAAATTTTGAAAAATGTTTACATTGATTCAGATACACACACTGCTATACTACGATCAATAAGGTGATATTTAAAAGTAAATATTATATGCTATTAGTTATTTATAGCGTTCAAAAATAAAATTATTAATAAAAGTGGCACAGGGAAGTTGGACAGGTTAAAATGTTGTAAAACGTTATTTCGATCCTATTGAACGTTTCGTCCCTTCATCGGGATTTCTTTAACAACTGAAAATTTATTATGACTTTTTTTTGAAAAATACATATTATAAAACATTTAAAGAAAGTTATTTAATATTATCTCGATCGTTAATGTTCAGAGTATTTTACATATTATTACGAAGACATACATTCTTATATTTTTTAAAAATAAACTGTACAAATAAAAAAAAATTCTTATATTTTTTAAAAATAAACTGTACAAATAAAAAAAAATTCTTATATTTTTTAAGAATAAACTGTACAAATAAAAAAAAATTCTTATATTTTTTAAAAATAAACATTTACAAATTGTTATAATATGGACCGTTTATTTTGAAAGTGGTGTAAGTTAATTTTTTTTAAAATGAAATATCACGTAATTTATACTTAATTTGGTGTAAACTTTCTATTTATAACTAGTTAGTATTTACTTTCTTAAAAAAATATCAATGCTTTATCCAATTTAAAATTGGCCGGTAAAAGAAATTACGTAACTATTGATTATGAAAGTGGTGTAAGTCCAATTTCCATAGAAAAGAAAGAAAAAAATAATATGAAAAAGAATTCCCTGTATACACCACAGGAATATTATGATATTATAAAACAGTGTAAACAACATAATAAATTCATTTTACATGAAATGAAACGAGAGAATTTCGTTTCAACGAAGAACCTACAGAACGCAATCAAAAAACAGATAACAAGAAACAATAATAAACAAAAAAGTAAATTGGTTGCAAATATGTTGGATAAGGTTTTGAAAAAGTGCACCGTATACTATTTTATATAAAATGTTGATGAAAGACACAGAATTTAAGACTAAAAATTTATCACCTACATGTCCGGTAAGGCCAGTCAAAATTTGAAAAAATCGTCTGGTTCGTTTGTATCACGATGCTATTGCCTATTTCTTACGAAAAATATAAGAATATCAAGCAGTTATTACACTGTATACCTCCTGTGCATCATAAATATTTAAAAACACTGCCACATGAAGAGCATAAATAAATACTACTAATAATGTTAAATTTATCAATATAATTAACGTTTAAAATAAAAAATACTACTTCTACTTTATTATTTGTAAACAAAATTGGATTAATATGAAATATATTTTAAGTGATATTTGATTTTTTAAAACTGAAATTAAACGATTTTAACATTTGACTAATTTTGAAAGTTATTGTAAGTACATTTGCAGCCTGTAAATATACATTATTTTAGTTAAAGTAGTCTAAAAATAATTTATATAATCAAATTACATATTGATAAATTAATAGAAACATTGTCAAACTTGATATAATTAATGAATATTCTTAAATTAACCAATATATGCAAACCTTTAATTTTTTCAAAACAACAGAAAAAACTGTTATATTCAAACACATAATCAAAACAATACATCAAAGTATTGTTGAAGAAGTTGTTGAAAAAGTCTTAATGAAGGGACGAAATGTTCAATAAGATCGAAATAACGTTCTACAATTTTTTAACCTGTCCAACTTCCCTGTGACACATTTATTAATTAATTATATGCTATCTTGCAAGATCTTACAATGTTTGTTTTAATTTTGTATATCTTTGAAAATCGGTTGTATTCAATTTTCCACTGCGTTCGAAATCAGTCTCTTACGAGTATTTAAACTTTCACCATTATAAAAATGATTATTCACTAATGTTTTTTGTTCTTAATTAATACACATGTATTACCTTCTCACACTATTACTTGTGTAATTAATGAAGTATTTTTTGAACACGTTTTCAACATGAAACCACTAACATCGATGGAAATAAAATAAAACATCATTTCAAAATTAAAGTGAAGTTTTTTTTTTACACGACAAATTAATTGCAAGAGAATGTAATTTTAGGTCAATATTTTGTTTAAAATATAAGAAAAAAATATTGTACCTATAAACCAATATTGTTCGAAAAGGACGACCAAATTTATTAACATCATAAGAAGGAAGAATTTTTGATAGATATATTAGAAAAGGTGAAACTTTTCGAGTGTTTCTACAGTTGTAAATGTATTAAATAAAAATAGGATAGGAAAGTCAATTAGTAAGTGGACAGTCATGATAGAATTAAATGGACAAAATTTTGTATTCAATGAAAATAAGAAAAAATCTGTGATATTTTAAAAAAAATGTAAAAGCACGTTTAGCATTTGTAAAAAAAAATTACAAGAATTGGGCTATTGATCAATGAATATATTTTTTACGTATTGATAAAATAATGTTATGTTTTTGTTGTATCTTGTCAGATGAAAATAATATTGTGAGAAACAAAAATTGTAATTATTAAATATAATTTATTAATATTATCATCTGGTTACATTAATAATAAACTATTTTATTCGTAAAAAACACTTCAGTTTAAAGTATTCAGCATTCAAAGGGTTAAAAAAGTATTGTTATATATTATTAAAATTTATAAATAATTATATATATTAATTTGTTTCAATAAAATGCATAAAAAGTGCGTTCGGTTTTGCTAATCACTGTGTTACATATAAAATGTATTATTTTTTTAACTGAACAATTATAATACTATCAACGTTATTTATTTATTTTGTTTTTTTTGTAAAAATGTTAATTATCTCTATTTCTAGAGTTTCCAGAGCGTACATTTGGAACTCCTGGTTTAGATCATCGTTTTATAAAATATGGTACATTAAATTATTTTTGATAATACACTTTTTACACAAATTATTTAAATAAATGTTCAGTATAATGTATTTAAACATTACAAATATAATTAAAAATAATGTAAATATAAAATTTTGGATTCATTAATTATAAACATATTTTAATTAGAAAATAGTTTTATATATGGTGGTACATATGTATTATATATTTTCTGTGTATTCTTACAATAATAAATTGATATATTATACAAAACTTAAACAGTTTGAGAACTCATGGATTAGATTATTCTCTTGTTAGTGGACTGCATAAAAAATTTTTTTCTTTTTTTTATTGCTATAACATAATTCAACAAAAATCTTATGACGATTATAGTAAATTATTTGTCAAGGTAAACTTATAGTTCTTTTTAGACTTATATTTTTATTGAATATCAAAATGAATTCGATCAGCATCTTATAATATATTTTGTTTTTTCTTTTTCAATTTAATCGAAGAAATATTTAAATCAAAATATTGTATAATTAAATAATTTTATATGACTTTTATTTATTTTAGAAATGTTGCACGTTGCACTGTTATATACCTTTTCGAATTTGTCGATAAATTAATGGATAAATTATTTAGCAAAAATTATGAACATATTTTGTATTTCTTAATCTCCGAAAATTTTTAAATTTTTCCATATTTGTTCAGTTTTTTTTCCTTTTTTTTGTTTTGATAAATCAATGAAATTATTACTTAAATCTTGTATTTGATACACTGAGACGAATTTAAAAAGTATTATAACTATTAATTGCAAGTATTCAAATAAGTTAAAATAAGTAAAAAGATGTTTTCCAAAATTGCATATTTATTTCTGAGAAAATCAATAAACATTTAATCATCTAAATATTATCTGTTATTATTCATCATTCGACGCTATCTATCTTTCAAGCAACTTACGAATTCCAGAAGTGAACAAATAGCTCGTCATTTCATGAGATTAAATCATTAATTAATGATTTTTGTACTTTTACAAATATTTTAAAATGTACAAAATCAGTAAAACATTAAAAATATTTTTAAACCTTAAGCATTCCTAGAAAGAAGAAAAAAATAATTTATATATATATTAATAATTATGTTAACATCTATAATAATTTTTATATTAAATTATATATAATAATTTTCAAAAGGTTCCTTTTAAAAAGTGCGATATTACTAATAAAAATAAAATCACTTTTGTTATTCGTTTATTTGTAATAAAACAATCTAATCTGATTACTTTGCTTAGTTCAAGGTTTTTTCCAAAAATACGTATGTATTTCTGAGAAAATCAATAAACATTTAATTATCTAAATATTATCTGTTATTATCCATCATCCGACGCTATTTATCTTTCAAGTAGCCTACGAATTCTAGAAGTGAACAAATAGTTCGTCATGTGATGAGATTAAATCATTAATTAATGATTTTTGTACTTCTACGAATATTTTATTAGGTTGGTGCATATGAAATGTCGGATTTTCTTTACATGTGAACGTTTTTCCTCCTGTTTTCATAATTCTTTTGCTTCTGGCATAATTTTTTTTATGGTCGTACAGTCCATTGCCAGAGTCACATTTTAACACAGCAAATTTTCTCAAAAGTGTTCAATTTTTTAATTTTTTTTAAATTTTGTGAGGATATGAGCTCAACCGATATTCAAGTAATTTTTATATATGAGTATAAACGTGGTAATAATGCTACAAAATTTGCACACAATATAAACCAGAAGTTTGGGGAGAATACTGTTAACTATCGAAAAGTGCATCGTTTGTTTAAATAACTTCGATCTCCTGAGTTTTCCCTTTAAAAGAAGACCCAAGACGTCTGTAAAAAATGATGCTCTGAAAACATTAGTGGAAACGAATCAAACTTTATCTACAAAGAAACTTGCTTCTACAATCAAAATTGACCATACAACTTTATTACGACATATTTCTGAAATTGGCAAGATGAATAAAATGGTTAAATGGATACAGCACTAATTAACCAAGCAAAATAAGCTTGATCAATTAAACGTATTTTCATCACTATTAACCTGATTTTTTAAAATAAATTAATATATGAAATTTTGCCGCACCTAAATTATTCACCGGATCTTTCGCTAACTAACTTTTATTTTTTTTAATCATTTACAACAGTTTTTACGTGCTAAACGGTCTAAAAATGAAGACAGTCTGAAAAAGTTCATATCAGAGTTCGTTGATTCTAAAAATCAGAATTTCTTTAAGACAGGCATCTGTGTATTATAATCTCGATGGGAAAGGTGTATTTAAGCAAATAGAGTTTGTTTTAATTAAATAAACCGATTTTGAAAAAAGATACGAAGTTTTATATATTCACTTTAAAATCCGACATTTCATATGCACCAACCTAATAAAATGTACGAAATCAGTAAAACATTTAAAATATTGTTTAAATCTTAAGTATTCCTAGAAAGAAGAAAATAATAATTTATATATATTAAATTATAATTATATATATATTATATATATAGAAATATGTTTAAACCTTAAGTATTCCTAGAATGAAGAAAATAATAATTTATATATATTAAATTATAATTATATATATATAATAGTTTTATATTAGTTATTTATATATAATTTAATTTATAAATAATATAATTTATATATTAAATTATATATGTAATAATTTTTAAAAGTTCCCTTTTGAAAAATACGATATTAATAATAAAAATATAGTAACTTTTGTGATTGGTTTATTTATAAGAAAATAATCTAATCTGATTACTTTGCTTAGTTCACCCTGTATATGCACGTTCGTTCTTTTCTCTTTTCCCTGTCGGGGTTCGTTGCTACTTCGAATGATCGTTTTGCTCCTCTCGATCGTCTCTCTCTCTCTCTTTCTCTCTCTTTAGTAGTCTTTTTACTTCCTCTCTCACCGCGGATCTTTTTCTGGTCGTCCGAACGGCCGCATCCGTGACACATACGCTCTCGTATTCTTCTTTTTCCTTCTTTTTCTTCTTCTTCTTCTTCTTCTTCTTCTTCTTCTTTTGCTTTCTTCATTTCTTATTTTCTTTTTCCTTCTTATCGAACAAAGACCAAGCTAGTTTCGAAAAGGGACAGACGAATCATGAACCAAAAATAGACGCACTTTCTTCAAATATTTCTTAGGTCGAAACAATTCATATATATTTTATTGGTCTAATTGTAAATGAATTAATGATATATATTTGTGACATTAATGTGAAGAAAATTAATGAAATTATGAAACACATGAGCAGAATAAAAGAAACTATGAAATTAATGTGGATAAAATTAACGAAATTATAAAATAAATGGACAGAATAAATGAAACTATAAAATCGGTATGAACAAAATTAATGAAAAGTATGAAATAAATGAAGAAAATAATTGTGAAATTATGAAATGAATGAACAGAATAAATCAAATTATGAATTAAGTAAACTGAATAAATGAAATTATAAATAAGAAAATATATGAAATTATGTAAATTAATAATTAGAATAAAATAAAACTATGAAATTAATATGAACAAAATTAATGAAATTATGACTTAAATAAATTAAATTATGAAAATGAATGAATTTAAGAAATTATGTAATCAATGATCACAGAAGAAAAAGACTATGAAATTGGTGTGAATAATATAAATGAAACTATAGAATCAGTGTGAGCAAAATTAATGAAATTATGACATCAATAAACAATAAATTAAATTATGAAATTAGTAAACATAATATTAAATTATATACATAGTTTGATATTTATTATTAAAAAAAGACTTTCACGATTATATTTATTATAGTTTCGTTATATTGGATTGGCAACTAAGTGATTGTGGATTTTATCGATAGATTAAATAACCGCATTCACTTAGTTGCCAACTCAATAAATTCTTTTATTAAACATTGTTTATATAATTTTCCGAACGTTGCGCATGCGTGTAATGAAAATTTTATCTGTAACAAAAAAAAAAATTAAAATTAAAACGTTTTGATTTTAGCATTTTTACATTTTTATGTAATTGTTTAAACTAATGTACAATTGTTTTAACATTCTCGTGCAGTGATGACTTCGATGGGGAAAATTTTCATCAAAATGAATATCACATCGAAATTATTTAATATTCAAAGTACTTTAATAAGAATGTTATGTTTAAACCAATACATATGTGTTAAAACAAGCTGAAATATAAAGAGAATGCATTAGAGTATTCAAATAAATGTTAATTAATCGGTAGAAGTGTCTCATATGGTCTAAAAACTTGGAATATATGTTTGGTGCACCGTCCTCTTCGAAATTCTCCTTCAGACTGGGCCTTTGTCCTTTATGTAAATTTTTTTATTAAATATTATTTATATGTTCACATAAGTCTCACAGGGAATTTTGGACGGTTATTAAATCTTTATGAACGATTTATTTCGAACCAGTTGTACGTTTCGTCCCTTTCTTGGGACTTCATCAGCAACTAAAAATTTTTTATTATGACTTGTTAATCAATGTACAAAACATTACAATAAATTAAAACGTTATTTTTATACCTCGATCGTTACAGTTCACGAGTCAAAATACATTTTATCTTTTTTTTTCAGAGTCATACATTTCAACTATATTTAACATTTTACAATACAATTTCTTCCTAAACACCTTTATATTATCACACGTAATCAAATACTACTGATTCTATCTAGACTAGTGTTTAATAATCTAGGTATCTTCAGTATTATGATGTCCTCTATTTATTCGTCCTGTTATGATAATTAAATTTTAAAATTTTGTTATATATGTTGTTCAAATTATTCGTGTCCGTTCTATAGTTAACTGTATTGTTATTTATTATGTGGTACATTTCACTTATATTTCTTTTGTACCAGTTGTCTTCTCTGTCTAAAATAGTTGTTTCTTCAAATTTGAATTTATGTCTTGTTTTGAAATGATGTTCGGCTAACGCGGTGGTATTGTTTTTCTGTACATTCGTAGGTTTACAATCATTCCTATGTTGGTCTAATCTTTTTTTTAATTTCTGTTTGGTTTGTCCTATATAACATTTGTTTATATGACTTTCCAAACGTTACACATGTGTAAAAAGGGAATATTTCATCTAATAAATAAAATTTAAGATTAAAACGCTCTGATTTTAGTATTTTTACATTTTTATGTAATTGTTTAAACTAATGTACAATTGTTTTAACATTCTCGTGCAGTGATGACTTTGGTGGGGAAAATATTCAACGAAGAAAATATCATATCGAAATTATTTAATATTAAAAATACGTGAAAATAAGAATGTAATGTTCAAACCAGTACATAGGTGTTAAAACAAGCTGAAATATAAAGAGAATGCATTAGAGTATTCAAATAATTGTTAATTAATTAATAGAAATGTCTCATAGTGTCTAAAAACTCGGAATATATGTTCGGAGCACCGTCCTCTTCGAAATTCTTCTTCAGACTTGGCCTTTATCTTCTATGTATTGAATTTACAACTAAGTGATTTCGGATTTTGTTGATAGATTATTATTAAAATAACCGCATTGACCTAGTTGCCAACCTAATAATAATTTCTTATATTATCCGTTAAAAGATATGTAAACAAATTATAAGTTTACATACAAAAATAAAAGAAATTCTGAAAGTGATTTGTAAAATTCAGATTAAAGAGAGAAAGAAGATTAAATATATAATAATATAGTATAATAATAAAATAAAATATAATATAATATAATAATATAATAATAATATATATATAATTTGGTTCGGTTAATTATTTAACATTGCCCTTATTCTATTCACTAAGCTCGTCGGTATATTCTTGTTTTTTTACAGAATAATATGATTATTTTTCGGAAGAATTTATTCCATATATATTTTGGATTAGAAAATTATTTGGATAGAATGTGTCCGTATGATGATAAATTCGATAAATATTTAAAAAAATAATTAATATTTTTATAATTGTGAAAAACTATGTGTAGTATTTTGTTTGATTTAAGTTAGAAACAAATGTTAGAAAAAAGATAAATCGATTGAAATGGATTATATAAATATTTATTATCAAAGTTTTTTCGCGAATGCATATGAACGTGATCATTTTTTTGTTTTTTTTTTTTTTTTTGTTTCGTAAATTTCCATACACGTGCTTTAATCCGTTGCGTACATGCACGAGTTTATTTGCGAAACAAAAATATGATCGTACACCATTTTGATAGATACGTTCGAGATGATATAATAAAAATTTAAACAATCGGTACAAAAGAAAGTTTATTTCCTTTTGGCCTTTGGTTTATTTAATTTTGACATTTATATGCATTTTCCATGTTAGTTTGGCATCTACATGTAGTCCCAAATACTTGACCGTCGTTACTTACGGAATTTCTGTATTATATAGTTGTAGTTTCGGTATTTTGTTTTTCCTCAGTGTAAACTTGATATGTTTACACTTGGGTAGAGTTTACCTTGATCTTCCTATAAAGTAACCATTAAGTGATGTAGAGGATCAATTTATCAAAGCTGCTTTCTGATGGAACTATTTTGGATGAAATAAACGAATCTTCCAAATCTGACAAGACATCAGTTTATAATATTTTTAGGAATATGTCAGATCCGACAGAATATGTTGAACGATATATTATAATCAAATTGATAGAAGAAAAAATATTTTGAGTATTTGGGATTAATTGTAAATGAAAACTAAATACAACAAAATTAAATGCATTTATTATTTCTCTGTTATATACTCATGGTGTATATTGAACACAAAATCTAAATGTTTCATCATATTTGTGGAATAAAATTTAGGGGTCTCTTGGTGTATTTTATTTTTATTTTTTGTTTCAAAAACAATGAACAGAAATGGCTTTACTGAAATTATGAGATATATTTATACGATTTAATAAGAAGAACGACAAAAGCCAGCGTTTACAAAAAGCAATAAATTTGCTATAGTATAAACAATATCGGATCGATTTATTGAGAATTTACACAATTGTTGTTATAAATTTGATGCATACATTACTGTTGATAATCAGTTGTGATCGTCTTAGATTAGGTGTAGATTTATTCAATATAATATGTCGAACAAATCAGACAAATTTATTATAAAATTTTTATTGACATTTGATTATATATAATAAATGAATTTTCCTATTTGGAAAAAGAATATTCAATTTCGCTATGGAATATACTATCCAATGATCATTTGTATTATTAACATTTTTTCTCCGCTAGTTTATTCATCTAGTTCAATGTTATTTTCCTCGGTTAGTAAAAAATTTGATAAAGCGTATGCAAAATTGTGTCTATTTGATCGAACACAATCGAAAAATCAATTCTCGTGAAAATTGCATTAAAATACAGTCAATAACTTATCATCAATTATCATTGAAAATTTGTAGTAAAATCATTCGATATGATTGGTACGTTTCTAAACTATCTAAAGAAAAAGACATTTTTTTAAAATGTAAACGAAATTTGTATTACGACTAATCTCTTAACAAACTTTTGCTATTGTAAACATTCGTCTTTTATTAATGGCGCAATATAACAAAAAATTTATTGTTTTCAATGTTTTCATGATAATTATCATTCCGGCTCCTGTATATGTATAATTGAAAATTAATAAATCTACAAAAGATTTCAAAACTCATGAATATAAATATTAAATAATTTAATGATGAGATTAATAATGATTCTTAACCATCACTATTGTGAAATTGTATTGTATATACTATTATGTAATTGTTGAACAAATAAATTTTAATTGTAATTTAAGTATCATATTGATAATACCGTTATTTTATAAATAACCAAATTATTTCTATTCAATTTGTTAATATATTTGTAATTATTGATTTATTTAAAATTATTATGCCACTTTAGAACCAAATGAATTAACAAGAATATAAACAAGCGAGCAAAATTTAGAAAGCTTTTTTTTTCTCGAAATTGGGTAGCCAAATTGTTTTAATATATTAACACTATGAATTTAGATTTTTTCGTTTCGTATCGCTTACCCGATAATTTTTGTATGGCACCAATGTGGAGCCACTGGCACTTACTCGATATTTTTCGCATGGCACCAACGTGGAGCCACTGGCACTTATCCAATATTTTTCGCATGGCACCAACGTGGAGCCACCGGACGTCATAGTGTTAATACGAGAATAACCTAAAGGTATACTTATTAATATTAGTACCGATCAGAAATTAACATCCCCTAATTTCTCTTCGTGAATTGGAATGCGCCATATAGTCAAAAGGTTAATTACTTTTTTTATAATATATTTTATAAATTTGTAAAATAAATTATGCACGTGCTTACGTGTATAATTAACAACGTGTATAATTAAACAATATTAAAACGTTGACTGTAACGCTGAAATCACATGTCTTGCTAAAAATCGGACCAAAAGGGTGACCACCTAATGTCCAGATTGCATTTTTGATGAGCCACATTTATGTTTAAAGTGTTTTAACACACTGCATTGTTAGATGCAAAGTTTGTTTTAATATTTTATTTATTGATGTTTTAATAACAATTTTTAAGTGTTCAATGTATCAGAATCTTTCCAACGTTTTGTGTGTTAAACGGTAAGACAAGAACAAGACAAGCAAAATATCTTGGTATGCAGGCACAATAAGTTTTTGTTTTCAACAATCGTATTATATGTTAATTAATTACATGATCACGTTAAGTGCTATACAATCATATTCTCCCACTCACTCTGTTTCCCTATTTCTCACTCTGCTCGCGCTTCTCACACTCCTCTTTCAAATCTCTCGGAACCAATCACTTTTTCGCACGCTACTAATGAGGCATTTTTTATTTCAAAGTATCTTCTGTTTATCAGTTATATTCAAAATGAGCTAATTGAGAATTTTCATTCAATCTTTGCAATTATAATAAGTTCGAACGATCCGGTCACCGGTGACCACCGTGGCGTCACTGGAAAAATCGTGGTCGGTTACATAAGACCAACAATGGCAGTCAACGTATCAATGAATGACTTGTTACCAAAAAATAATGAGTAATTGTTTTATAAACAATTGAAATGTAAAGTAAAATATTTAGTAATTATCTAATGTTTGAATATTTTTTGGTGCCACTGTACAAGATGTCTCAGGTTTTTCCGGTTAAACTTTTGGAGTTTGTCCTACGTGTTGTGTAATAAAGAAAAGATATCAAGTACAGTTTGTTTAGAAACTTTTTTTTTTCGAAGCTATTACTAATAACATGGATACAGTTCTGAATAATATTCTTGATATTCGTTCAAAAATTGTTTGCTTTATAAATAGATTTCTAATGAATTTTAAGCTTCAATCACTTTCCCCTTAACTTTGTAATAAAACGTTTCTAATCAAAACTTCATAATAACATTTTGCAATTGAAACTTCTTAAAAGCAACGGTAACGACAAAATGTTTTCGTAACGACATTAAAAAGAAAGTGAGATAATAAAATTCACTGTGTGACTACAATTTATTAATTATAAAATTTTTATAAAAAATTATTCCAACAAATATTTTAATCCAAAAATTCGATAATATTACCAACATAACAACAACAAAAATTAGATTAAAATGTTTCACTTCAGTTGCGTGTGGTTTCCGCGCGTTTTTATTTCTTTTTTTTTTTGTAGTTATACTTCTTTTGACGCGTTTGGGAAAAAGTGATGAGACTGAATTTTACGATGCGACCGAAAAATCGACACCACGAAGTTGTCGATATTTACGATGCGCGGTCAAAGCGATTTCAAATTTTTCTCAAGCGGTCCACCCATCCAAATTCTAATCGTACTCAAGTGCTGCTTGACTTAAATGATCGAGCAGAAACCAGTGCTGTCACCGCACCATGGTCGTTAACGTATGAAGTAATTTGATATAACTCTCTTATATTTAATGTGGACTGATATCTATAATTTGATATTTTTGACCAGAATCAGTATCCATTTAAATTTCTGTTTAAGTTTTCGAGATGCCTAAAACTAATGCAGAAAAATGTAAAGAATATCCTCTTCGTAGAAAGAAGAATAAGAAAAATAAGGAAAACAAAACACAAACTAATGCGGAACGTTGTAGGGTGTATAGACTGCGAAGAAAAATGATTGCACAAGGATATGAATTGTCTGCGAATGAAATTTTATGTATTCCGTCAACTTCTAATTTACTTTGCGAACTATCGGCTTAGCCTGTGATTACCAGTACAAATTTAAATAATTTAAATGTCACAGCAAAAACTAATATTATTGCTAATTATTTATTTTATTTGTTTTGTCTTTATTTTTTGAAGTTATTCGAAGTTTCTTACATTTATTTTACATTTATTCAATACTAAATAACGAGCGTGACCTAACGAGGATTTATTTCAAAATTCGTGTGGCACTCAAGGTGATAACGATTTATGTACCATTTGTAAACATTATAGATTCTTAGCGTATATTCGAAATACGCGGCTTAATCATTTTAAGAATATTGAGAATAATACTACTAGTAGTGTTCGAAAAGTTATGGTAGGATAACGGTTTTAAAAATTGACTCTATATATAAGATAGTGAAAACTTATGACTGTAATAAAAATGATGTTAAATTGACTTATGAACATAATATCAAGTTGCTGAGGAAGTCCCAAATAGAGATGAAACGTTCAACGGATAAATATATTGTTCATCTAATTTGAACCTGTCCAAAAAATAACATCCCTAAGAATTAAACTTAGTAATAATATTAAAAAAATTTTGGATAAGAAAAAAAAATTTTATTATATTAATATTGAGAATATTGAGAATATCGAAATGTTGTTATCGCGTCTCCTCACTCTTCAAATCGTTGCTAAGCACGCCCTGTTGGGTCCAGCAACAAAGACACTCGTCCTATTCTTCCACTGGGCGCCTACGGCAACACGTTTTAGACAATCAGCGAAGAATTTACAAAGAAATCGACGACCAAACGATTATTTCTTATTTTTATTAAACACCTCTTCTTCCTCACGTATAAATACATAAATAAATTATACTTATTAATTTTAATATAATAAATATAATTTATATATACATATATATAAACCTTTATCAATTGTATTAAGTATCTTTATTTTATTTTATCATTTTATCGTCTTATTGACAAATTTAGAATAAGTATTATATTGGCACGCGGAAAATTTGGAGTTATTTTTGATTGTGATTTTTTTTTTTTTTAAGTTATTTTTTTGAAGTTATTTTTGAGGTTATTGAGCTTATATTCGTTTTGGTACGTAAAAAGAAGTATAACTTTTTACGTACGTACAGTGCAGTTTTTTTTTTTCTTTCTTTCTTTATTTCAACTTGTAGAATAAGTTGAAAAAAATTTGTGGCCGAAAAAAATCTGAAACACCCTGTATATGAAGTAGCAATTAAAAAAAAATTTTCGGGGAAGTCTGTATAATATCATCGGAAGAGAAATTGATAGTAGATTATAGAAAGATATCAAGGTATTATTTTCTAAATACTCATTGATTCTTTTTAGTCCAGTCAATAAGAGGCAATTTTCCGACTTTTTTGAAAGCCGAACGAAATTTGATGTAATGGTAATTCGACGACGCTGAATCGAATGGTGCTAATTTTTTTGCAATTGGATCAAGGGATCTTTGAGAAAAGGGTAAAAAAGGGTAAAAAACGGCCGTATCTTAGAATCTAGGCATTAAATCGAAAAAAGTTTCAAACAAAAGTTGTAGATAATTGAAAAATACATAAAAAATGTTCTAAGGTGTACCTTCGTATTTGCAAAAATAAGCGAGAAATATTGGAAAAATTGATTTTAAGAGTGGGAGACAAGCCCCGCCTCTTCGTCGGTCTTTACAGGCAAGCGAGCTAGTGTGCGTTATCTTAGGGTCTCTCGGTCGTGAATGCGAGTGCGAGTGAGAAAACAAATGGATAAGATTTCTTTAAGCGATAGCGATTCTGTTTGTTTAGGCCATCGTTTATTGAGTGTTCTGTATTCTATATTTCTGATATTTTTTCATGCTGTAGCAAGAATTTTTCGTCTTGGCCATCGAGTGTCGAGCGTTATGTATACGAG
>JACGWG010000057.1:36528-49283 GCA_023678865.1 Polistes exclamans
ATATAACTATATATATTTATTTAAAGACTTCTTAGCAGAATCTTTCGTCGTACTTCTTAACATAAGGTCACCAAACATATTCTATCTACACTCTGAAAAACAATCTTCAATCCTCTATCCTCAATTCTGTTATTGTTTTTTTCGTTCCATCTATGTATACACTATCCTCCTCTATTGTCTATTGTCTTTTCTTTTTGGCGTATTTCACCTTACCTTGTTTCTTTTCTTCGAAATCTCCCCCTTCGTTCCATCGCGGATAACAATGGATCTATGATCTCTATGTTCATGATCACGTACGCCATAACCACGATCCGACAAGTACTCACATATTCTCTTCATCACTTCACACATGACAAAAAAGAACAACATTTTTTTCAGCTTTTCTTTCGAGAATAACGTCTTTGACTATTCTAAAAATATCTAAATACGCACTTGTAATAGCGATTGTTCTCAAATATCTACGTCTTAACTTTCTCTTGTTTTTATATTTATTATATGTACACATTACTGTCGAACATCTTTTGTCCTCCCATTATTAATACTAGTATTTAATGTTTTAAAATGTAAGATCATTTTTCGAAATTTGAAATCTGCAAAATCTAATTGTAATTTTTTTTCGTTTATTTCATTTACAATTTGAGATTTTATTGCTAAAGGAGATAAATCGTGGAATTGTTCATTTTTACTGGAATTTTCTAAATAATTTTTTATTATCTTTTTTTATTTTTGAGTGTGTGAGAAGGATTTTTCTGTTGCTGCCACGGTAATCGGCAAAGTTAAAAATAAAAATAAAGCGGTAATATATTTTTTAAATAAAATTTAAAGAGTTGTGAAATATTTAACTATTAACAGCATCGCAAATTCTTTTATATTTAAAATTGGAACAATTTCTTCCCTAAGCATCATAGAAATATTATTAACTACATTGGACTAACTGCATTTGTTATATCATTTGAGTAATTTGATTCGAGCGTCTCTGCAGATTTTTAAAATTCTGCCTCACTGAATTTTGCTAATTTTCTAAGGGCATAAATGAAAAAAAAATCATGATGTATGCTTCATACGCTCTTAAAGTAATTGAATCTTTGTACTACATTGACGTTACAAATTATTTTGTTCATCAAGAGGGAGAGGGGGAAAGTAGCCCATAAAGTCTTATAAAGGTAGTCTTAGAAAACATAAACAAAACATTTTTTTACAATTTTTTTTTATTGTAATGTATAATCAATCAAAAATTGATCAACTTTTGTTTTAAGTATTTTTTATCAGGTTATAGCAAGTACTTGAAAAATCTTGAAAATAGTTATATGGGACACCCCGTATATATATATATATACGTAATATAATATATAATAATAAAATAGAATATTTAATATAATAATATAATAAATTAAGTAATAAATAATATAATAAATATATAAGAAAATAATGTAATAATTAAATAATATAAAAATGATATAATATTAAATTTTTAATTTTTAGTATAATAGAAATATTTTCCTTACATCTCTCCCCTTGCAAATATTTTCTCTATAGCTCGGATACACATACGTGCGAGCACGGGTGTGCGCGTAAATTTGCTATATCATCTATGTTCATCTATGTTATGTAAGCAAATTTTTAAAAGGAAAAATTGAGTTTTTGTAAAGTATGCTTTTTAAAAATTGTTTTTACACATTTGTTTGTATTGATGCTTTTCATAAAGTAATGGCTAATAAATTTAAAAAAAGTAATGCTATTATAAAAAAAAATATAAAAATATAAAAATGAAAATGTTAATTGAATGTAGATGATATAACCTAATTTCTTGTAATTGGGCACAAATTAGGAATAAATTGATATTGTTTAAATTTTAATGACATGGTAGTTTTGGGATTTGTTTGCTCAAATATGTGTGTGTAATTTCGAAGTCTTAAAATCAGTATTTATATAAATTTAGTATTTATACGATAGTGTCATAGGTTTAGTCACGTTGAATTATGGGTCTCCATCCGATCATCGAAGTCAAGCAGCTCTGGTCACGATTAGGAGATGGATGGGTGACCCGTTCCGTTGGTTGGGTTTTATTTCAGGGAAGATTGGTGTTTAAAGTAAATAAATTTCATTGGCTATTTGTGAGGGGGAGGTTTCCGTAAAAAAATAATTCTGGTACCTGTAAAAGGGCGAGAATAATAATTTATACACAATGATGATAACTTTAACAGTTTGCTGAGATTCTAACGATTGAACCTCCAATAGGGGGATCTCGTTTGAATCTATGAGATCTAGCACTGCAGTCATAGTTACTCTGAGTGTAAATAATAATTCGAAAGAAATAGAAAATTAAGAAATATTTTTATAAACATTTGTTTTTTGTATTAACATAACAGATATGTTTATCTAATAATTATTTTAATTTGTTTTATAAATTGAGGATCTTTTCTAGATAAAAGAAATGTATTGCTATATATATTTTTTTTTTCATTTAATTTTTATTTTTATCAGTAAATAAAATATTTTTAGTATTCTTATATTTATTTAAAAATATCGTTTATGTTTAACCAGAAGTAATTAACAACAATTTCATCTTTTTTGGGGAGAAATTTATTTTTTAAATTTACTGGGCATTGTTCCATAAAAAATTTGTTTGACGAGCAATTATTCGGATTAGCATAAATATTTGTTAGTAATATTTAACTGAACATGGACTGTATTTTCTTATACTGTTATTTTTAAAAATGTGATTATTTTCTAACAATTTTTTATTTACCATAAAAATATAAATATTTATATTATTTTATATTTGTCTTATGTTCATTACAACGTATAATTTTTTTTATAATTATTAGGTGGTACACACTTAAAATTTTTGTATTTATTAGCAAAAAAATATTTATTTATTATTATACAATAAGACTTTAATTATCAAGCGTTATATTAGGATTAAAAAACAACGCGATTTTTCTATAATAACAGAAATATCGATACATTGTAATGAATATGTATTAAAAAATAGTATATATATGTTTGTATATTGTTTATATCGGTATACATTTCTATTACTTTATTAATTTTTCATATGATTCTCACTTTTTAACACAAATTTCTTTTAGATTTCATTTTCCTTCGTAACATCGTCACGTTATTCTAGATATTGTAGAATCAAATTTAAAACATTGTTACCTTCCTCGTGATGTATTTTTTTTTATTTGCCTCGGTATTTTCTTCCATTCCATTACGAAAGATTCTCTTACACCAAAATCGATAGCAAGTGAATTTACGTAGTCATTTGAATCTATTATTCATAATGTTTCAACTTTTTACTTCAACGAAACTACAACTTTTACAGTGGTGGATCAAGTTAAGTTAGGGCCCTACACGATCAAAATTTCGAGTAAAACTCCCATTTAGTTATTAATACAAAAGAAAAGTAAAGTAAGAGTGGAATATATTTTAATAATAAAATAAAGTATTTATACTGTTAAATGGTGACTAGAACCAATTAGTTATAAAGCGAGTTTGATAGCAAATAAGTGTGGTTAACCGAGGAGAAGATAATCATCTTGCAGGTGTTAGTATCAGTAATCAGTAAGCTTAATCAATTTAAGTCATCAAATTTTAGAATATACCAATCATTGCGTATTATATCAAAACACATTAAATAAACTTATAAATGAAGCAGATAGTTTTTATGGAATCCTTATGAAAAAACATTTTAATATCACGGGGACTCTTCCAGACCCTTTGGTATTTCGGGGCCCCTTTCGTAGAAAGTTCGTTCTGCATATCGATTACGTCACTGATCTTTTTTTTCTTAGAACTGATTTCTGCGTTCTAAAAAATATTTCAGTAAAAGTACACACTACCAGTAGTAATATAAAATAAAATAATAATGAAAACAAAATTTTATAGAAAACATCTCGATTATGGTCGAATATTTATAAACACTAGACAAGAAATAATCGTGATCTCGGTTAATAACAGAGACACCCGATAGCGAAGACTTCGGTTAATCGAGAATTCAGTTAAATGCGAACCGGTTAATCGAGGTCCTACTTCATATATAGTTTATAATAATATATTTCTTATTTTAATATAATCTAACAGAGAAATATATTATTATTATTATTATTATATATTTTATGTATATTATTATTACTATTATATTATTATTATTATATTTTTATAATATCAGTTAATTAAAAATTTCGCTTATTTATTAACCAATGTAATATATGGAATTATATATAGTATTATGAATATTCTATACTTAGATTTTCATAACTGAGGTGGTAAAGTGCTCGATTGGAAAGCGAAATATGTTTTGGGTTCGAGTTCCGGTCTAGACAACCCGAGGTCCAAATTACCAATAGTTTCATCTTGCTACTGTGCGCGTGTATTTATATATATATTCCAGGTTTATTCATTTTCTGCCAATAAGATTTGTGAATGCTGTTTACTATTTGTATAGTTTGGAAAATGAATGGAGATTATATATGGAAAATAATAATATCCACCTACATAGTAATGAGATGGGATTTTTTTGATAATTTGATTCAAAAGTTGTCCTTTGGTAACTGAGAAAAATGGAACAGTCGCACAAACATTAAAGGAGTGAAAGACCATTTAGTTTTTTTATTAATTATTTCTAATTATTTCTTTATATTATTATTAATTATAATGTTTCTAATTATTTCCTAATTATTTCTTTATGATTGTTAAACTTAAGTTTGTATTGTTGATTTTTTTAGACCATTTTTAGCCTTAATAATTAAATTTTTTAATCAAACACGTATCTAATTAATTTATTTTTCTTTTTCTTTTATGCACAAACTGCATTTACAAATTAAGAAAATAAATAAACGTTAGTAATGCAATTATTCTTTTATACAAAAATAAAGCAATCATTTTGATTACAATTTAATTCAATATTATAACAACTACATACTTTGAGTTTGAAAATTAATTTTAGCGGAAAAATTTGTATTCACATTTTTTTAAAAAGTCCTCGCAACTAACTAGATTCTACTATATTAGGATCGTTTATTTTGAAAGTGGTGTAAGCCCATTTTCTGTTGATTTGAAAAAATTAAAGGTTTGCATATATTAGTTAATTTAAAAATGTTCATTAATTATATCAAGTTTCACAATGTTTCTATTAATTTATCGATGTGTAATTTGATTATATACACTACTTTTAGACTAATTTAACTAAAATAATGTATATTTACAGGCTGCAAATGTACTTACACCACTTTCAAAATTAGTCAAATGTTAAAATCCGTTTAATTTCAGTTTTGAAAAATCAAATATCACTTAAAATATATTTCATATTAATCCAATTTTGTTTACAAATAATAACAAGAAATTAAGTAGAAGTAGTATTTTTTATTTTGAACGTTAATTATTTTGATAAATTCAACATTATTAGTAGTATTTATTTATGCTGTTTATGTGGCAGTGTTTTTAAATATTTATGATGCAAAGGAGGTATTCAGTGTAATAACTGCTTGATATTCTTATATTTTTCGTAAGAAATAGGCAATAGCATCGTGATACAAATGCACCAGGCGATTTTTTCAAATTTTGACTGGCCTTACCGGACATGTAGGTGATAAATTTTAAGTCTTAAATTCCGTGTCTTTCATCAACATTTTATATAAAATAGTATACGGGTGCACTTTTTCAAAACCTTATTCAACATATTTGCAACCAATTTACCTTTTTGTTTATTATTGTTTCTTGTTATCTGTTTTTTGATTGCGTTCTGTAGGTTCTTCGTTGAAACGAAATTCTCTCGTTTCATTTCATGTAAAATGAATTTATTATGTTGTTTACACTGTTTTATAATATCATAATATTCCTGTGGTGTATACAGGGAATTCTTTTTTATATTATTTTTTTCTTTTTTTTCTATGGAAATGGGACTTACACCACTTTCATAATCAATGGTTACGTAATTTCTTTTACCGGCCAATTTTAAATTGGATAAAGCATTGACAGTTTTTTAAGAAAGTAAATACTAACTAGTTATAAATAGAAAGTTTACACTAAATTAAGTATAAATTACGTGATATCTCATTTTTTTAAAAAAAATGGACATACACCACATTTAAAATAAACGGTCCACATTTATTGGAAAGTAAATATATTATTGGTATACTTGTTAGAAAGTATTGCTTTATAATTTCAAATATCACAAAAGAAATATTACAAAAATGAAAATATTTAACATCCAATAACAAACTTTCTTTCTAATTTCATTATCATCAAAAATTATCCCTTTTTTAAAATTAGTATTAATAAGTAAAATAATAGTTACGTGTACTTTACAGATTTAATTTAATACCTTTTACGATGGTCATCCTTTTCGGATTTTACATAAAAAATTGAAAATATACTTTTTATGATAAAAATAAAAAGACGACGATTAATAGATAAAAAAAGAAAAAAAATATGCTAATAAACTTTTCCCACTTCTCGTTTCATGTTTGTTCGCCCTTTTTTTTTTCTTTTTGTAAATACTATTAAGTATTAAATGAATACATCGATTTATGCCAAATATGTATACGTTAGTATACGTGTTAAAGAATTCTCAGAGACGACGCGTTTAGTATAGCCTCAAGCGAACATAATTTATAGTCGAGTGAGAATCTCGTTAAAGAAAATCGATCGTTCGTCAAAGCGCGAATCTTTGCTCGTCTCGATGTCCATATATACTAACTCGGGACTTTGAAATCGATACTTTTTCATATTTCTTGCCAACATTAATGTACGTCAATCTATGTCGCAATCTATTCCCAATGGAAAAACTTTTTAACAAGGTGATATGAGTCAGAGAATTTCCGGTTTAAGGGCAATTTACGATGATATGAATCATAAATTAAATTTATCATAATTATATATCGGAGTGTGTATAACTTATTCTATATGATGATAATAATAATAATAATATAATAATAATAATAATATTTATTTAATTGCGTGCTGAAATCCCCTATTTATAAAATTATTATTCACAAAACTTAGATAAATTTCTGTAAAATAATATAAAATAAAACATTAATTTAAAAGATTAATGATTATAAATAACGTAAATTATACTAAATCAAATAATATAAAATATAACATTAATTTAAAAAATTAATGATTATAAATAACATGAATAGTATTGAATAAAGTAATATAAAATAAAACATTAATTTAAAAAATTAATGATTATAAATAACATGAATAGTACTGAATAAAATAATATAAAATAAAACATTAATTTAAAAAATTAATGATTATAAATAACATGAATAGTATTGAATAAAATAATATAAAATAAAACATTAAATTTTTGTTAAAAGATTAATGATTATAAAAATAACATAAATAATATACTAAATAAATTAATATAAAATAGAATATATAAAGATGGACGGAATACGGAGCGTTTATTTTGAAAGTAGTGCAAGTCCATTTTCTATTGTTTAAAAAAAATAAAAAAAGTTTGCATATTGGTCAATTCAAAAATATTCATTAATTATTTAAAGTCTGGTAGTGTTTTTATTAATTATTCGATATGTAATTTGTTAACATTGTGTTTAATAATATCATAATAATCCTGTGGCGTATTCGAGAAATTATTATTTCTTTCTTTCTTTATTTTCTATGGAAATTGGACTTACACCACTTTCATAATCAAAGCATTGGCATTTTTAAAAAAAATTAAATACTAACAGGTTATAAATAAAAAGTTTTATGTTGCATTTCGAATACGCGCTAGGAACAGTCTACGAATTTTTTCGATCTTACAAGAATCATTCGGTTTTTTGAACTGAACACTTCGGTTTTCATCTGAACAGTTCGGTTTTCATCTGAACAGTTTTTCCTTTCCTATGAAGAATCTCGAAATCGTATCTGTGCAAACGTTCGAATCATAGAGTCTCAACTAACTATCCAATTATTTTGAATGAGACGAACTATTGCACAGAAGCGTGATCCATTTTCAGATTATTTCTTGACTCCATACAGGTAGTGGTGAAAGGTTTTTATTGAATCCAACGCGGTCAGGAATATGTGATTTTCATTGAGTACACCTACTACTTCAGTATACCTCAGAAAAAGAAGTCAAGGAGGTTAAGGTCGAGTGAACAAAGAGATTCACTTTACATAACCACGTTTTTCAATTCAATTAAGGAAATTGTCATTCAGTTAATCTCTTACTAGCGTGATGAAATTCGCAGGTGTGCCATCTTGTTGAATCCATTCAGGAAGTCCTTAACCTAAACTTTCAAGTTGGTGTATTAATTGTTCTCTCAGTATGACAAGATAAGCCTCACCGGTTATATGTTCATCGAAAATGAATGATTCCGACGCATGAACTTTTCATAAAACATATCACAAGATAATTTCTTGTGTAACCTAACCATTCACAAAGTTTTATCGTTGAACAGCACAGTTCAACTCACAGAGTTTTCGGTTAAACGAATGTTTTTATTCAATTTGAATAATTGTTAATTAGATTTCCAATATGTCCAGACCTTAGGAACACCCTGTATATAATAAATTAAATGAAAATAGTCTTAAGGGGTTACATGGGTTTATACCGGGAAAAAATAGCATATTTTCAAAAATTTTTTTTTCTATATAAAAAAAGGAATTCTTATTCAAACTTTTTATAGCATTTAAGATACATATTTAAAGAACATTTTCTGAATTTTTGGTTGAAAAATATTTTAAACTCAGCCATTGCGACGTCATTTCCGGTGACCCCACCGAAAAAAAGTGTTTTCGCGTTGACAGCAGAACTTATAAACGGTGGGGGTTTTTCTGTTGAAAAAATAGGGTCTTTTAGTGAATACTTAAAACTAGAAACTGGATGAAGGAAAAAGAAAAAAATTAAAATTTTGATTTTCGGCAACGGTTTTAGCAAGAACATTCGAATTTCGCTACAATTTGCACCACATTTTGGTTTCTTAAAATTCAATTTGATGAAAAAAACGAAAATCCTTCGTCCAAGTCCTTCTCAATAGTATCACGAAGACGTGTAGCAAATTTCATTAAAATCGGTTAAATAGTTTTCGAGAAATCTTGACAACCGACTTTAGAAAAAGCGTTTTGAGAAAAACGCGTTTAAAGATTTGAGTGCTGGTATAAGAGCCATTAAAGAGTGGAACTTTCCAAGGCTCTATCTTTAAAACTACTACTCCTATCGACTTCAAAATTGAATACAATATTCTAGATGAGTTGTAGAATTTAAAAAGATAAAAAAAAAAATTTTTTTGAAAGTCTCAAACCCATGTAATCCCTTAATTTTTTTTAAATTATTTAATAATTATTTTAAATTATTATCACATTTTTGTATTCTTATACATGTACATTACATTAAATATTCTCATAATATTACTTATTTATCAATCAAATATTATAATTCTTAAAATAAGAATATCTCTTTTAATGTCGCGCGTAAAACGAGATTGCTAAAAATACAATAATAGAAATTTAACGATGCTAATCATAAATTCGAACCATTCGAATTAATATCATTTATCATTTTTTTTTTTTTTTACCAAGAACCCCTTTACGAATGTAGATACGATTATTCCAAGAAGAGAGTCAACAATCGATCAAACCATCTTCGAGATTCTTCAAATAAAATTTTTATCGCATATCTTAATCGATTTTATCGTTCTAAGAAATAAGTATTACAATATTGTATATACAATAGCAGTAGTCTTCGTTATACTTAGAAACAACAATTTGATGTACATTTACTAGAGTGATTCTTATTATAAGTATTTTTTTTTTTTTTTAATTTTTATGCTCATAGAGGTTCCTATGATTCGAAATAAATAAATAAAAAAAAATATTCTTTTACAAGGGGGGCGGGAGGGGGGGGGGGTCGTCAGAGGGACCCTTGTCAGATTTTTTTCAAATTTTGCATATTTATAGTAATCTGTGAGAATATTAATTGTACTTTTAAATATAACTTATACATTCAACAGTTTGCGAAAAAACGGTGGTAAAAATTTAGCAAAAATTCTTATGTTCACTGTATTTCTTTTTTTTCGGTATCATAACACTAGATTTATCAGACTAGTCATTTTGACTTGCAATTTCAATTTAAAATTCCTACTGCATGTAACATTTTCTTTTCTGTAATAACTAAAGAATCAGTTTTATGAACTTTATATTATTTTATATATACTCGTAAACAAATATATTTTTTGTTATTGCTATTTTTACCTTACTAAGCACTTTTTTTAAAAACCAGTCATTTTTATTGGTTTTGGTAGAAATAGGTATATCAAAATAGCTGGTAAATCTAGTGATAATAATGGTCTCGTGTCTCTGATGTCGACGGATCGATTCCTCGACAGGGAAAGTTTTTTTTTCTAGTTTTTTTATTTTTTATTTTTTATGTTCGTTATTGTAAGGATGTTTAAATTATTTTATTTTATTTTATTTTTTCTCTAGAGTTAGAAGAAATTTTATTTTGTATTAAATTTATATTATACAGATTAATAATTAATTTTTCTTCTAACTATCCACCATCTTTATACATTTTCGATCATCTGGAATATTTTTCTTTTAATTCTGATATTATAAGCTGAATGATAAATTATTTTTTATTTTCATTTTTTTAATCAGTATATTAGTGTATTCTTTCATTAACTTTACCGTTCTCTCGGTTATATCATGATAAATATTATTTTTCATGTAGATGCAATACTCCAAAATTATAATAGCTAAAAATCTGTAAAAAAAAATCTATGAGATATCTACTATTATGTGAAGATAAAATCTATAAATGTTCAAATCTTTTAAACAATTATTTTAACCGGAATAAAAAATTGCCAACAAAATTCCGTGTTATCATTTAGATAAGTAAACTTAAATCACTTTGTAGCAAAGATTAAAATTAAAATAAATACTTGAAATTCGCAGAATATTTTTTTTTTATTTCAAACCATATGAGTCTCTTTGAAAATATAAAAATGTAAAAAAATATCCAAAATATAAGAACTACCATTTAAATTTACTTACCACGTATAATTGAGAATATGTTCGAATTTGTTTTCAGGGCGATTACATCAGGCATCCAGTTCTTTACGAACTGTCGAGCAAGTACGGTGTTGCTGGCAGTGACCAGGTGCCCTTGCCTGTTCGTCTCGATGAGCTCCGGGAACACATACGCAGAGAAATACGTAAGGTATGTATGTATAAATAGGGTTGTCCTAAACTTACAAGAAGAACGTACGGTTGAACACAAACAGATTAGTACAAGATTTGGTATATCAGTAATATACCTTAACATGTTCCCTGCCAGACCGTTTTTTGAAAACTTTCCGTTCGGGTCACATGAGGCGTATGCTCCAATTCTATTTTTTTGTTTCTGGCGTATACCTAATAATAATTATAATAGTACAAAAATCATAATTATCAAGGAATGGGAGAATAGTTTAAGATAAATAACACAACAAACCAATAAATTTATTTTTTTAGAAATTAGTTCCAACAAATATCTATCACGTCAGAATCATAACTTGAAAAACTGTTGTTGTGTGATACCAATTGTAAAATTTTGGAAAAGGTCTGAAGAAGAAAAGTAGGGAAACAAATTGCAAACAAATTTAAATACAAAATATCCTAATCTATGATACTAAAATAATATATACGTATCGTATTTACTCCGTTTATTGTACTTTAGAAACACACTGAACTATAAATAAATCCCAGCTACATTGAAGCAGTAACTGTTTTGAATAAATGACTGATCGGAACACGAGAAATGCAGTTTAAAATAAATTGCGGTACAAAAAAATTGTCTATCACGCCGCGTGGGGCACATACGCCCCACCATCAAATGAACGCGTCAGCAACAGTATTGAGATGCCTGTAATTGACTGCATAATAAATTTTTTAAAAAATTCGTCATTTTACAATAATAATACCAAA
Source organism: Polistes exclamans (assembly GCA_023678865.1). Classification (NCBI taxonomy): domain Eukaryota; kingdom Metazoa; phylum Arthropoda; class Insecta; order Hymenoptera; family Vespidae; genus Polistes; species Polistes exclamans. Next base: position 48,454 of record JACGWG010000057.1, read on the forward strand.
TGGCTTGAACGGAAAGTGCCGCGTGGGGTGAATACCCGGATGGAAAGTGTTAAAGATGTTCTCGCAGTAAAATATTTCGTTGAATTAGCCAGCCAATTATGAGAAAATAAGCTTTTGTGTATAACCTACAACTGTACCAAATTTCAAACAACTATTCATCAATTTTTATCACAGTTATGATATTTATAAACGTTATGAAAAAAAATGGCATTTGTTTTTCATTTAAAACTTTGACGACTCTGGGGAATATTCTCATCGTATGGAACTGAAAAATCAAGCAGAATTGATTACCAGTATACTAAATGAAAACCTTTATCTCGTCAAGATAGTTTAATGCTAGTCTTTGTACATATTAGTATTCCTGGTGACCCTGATAAGCGAGTATCTTTAGTTGGTTTACAAGATAAGTCTTATGTATCAAAACAATTAACACGTTGACTGCTGGCACTTTTTACGTGATTTGTCTCCCACGTCTACACTTCTTTTCTATTATGCGATGCATATTTTGTTGAAATTTTGTTTACAACTGATGTTGTATAATTGTGTTTTATCTATTATTTATGGTGAGGTGGTCACCGGTGACCGTCGAGGCGCTGTAGACCATTTTATGATTATTTGTTCCATCGAAATTTATAGCAACGAATAATTTCTGATCGTGACGATTGATTTTATATGCAGAAGACTAATACAAAGACCAAAGGGACCGAGTTTCACAACAAAATATATTTTATTTATTCAGTTTATAATAGTCACAAATCCCTTCGATGAACCTCCAACAGATTTTTTGATATTTACTTAAAATTTGTCTATTTTATATTTTCTTCGAAATT
>JACGWG010000057.1:49293-77251 GCA_023678865.1 Polistes exclamans
ATATTTTCTTCGAAATTTTATTTTTGTTTGCAAAAATCTGAAAATGGTTAATTTTCCACAAGTACTCGTGTTGTAAATTCAATTGTGTTATAGAAACAAATAACTCGTAACTAATTTTCCTTGTAATAAAAAAATTATTATAACATGCTCCGTACGTCACAAGTTTCTTCACAAACCCTTATAAAAACAATGATATTTTTTAAAAATTAATCAGAATCGATATTTACTCTAATTATGTATTTTTACTAATGGTTGTGTTGTGGTCACCAGTGACCGTCGAGGCGCTGTAACCATTTTATGATTATTTGTTCCATCGAAATACGGAAAAGATTGAGAAATTTATAGTAAAAAATAATTTCTGACCGTGACGATTGATTTTATATGCAGAAGAGTAATACAGAAACCAAAGGGACCGAGTTTCACAACAAAATATATTTTATTTACTCAGTTTATAATAATCACAAATCTCTTCGATGAACCTCCAACGGATTATTTGATATTTACTTAAAATTTGTCTATTTTATATTTTCTTCGAAATTTTATTTTTGTTTGCAAAAATCTGAAAATGGATAGTTTTCAACAAGTAGTCGTGTTGTAAATTCAATTGTGTTATAGAAACAAATAACTCGTAACTAATTTTCCTTGTAATAAAAAAATTATTATTACATGCTCCGTACGTCACAAGTTTCTTCACAAACCCTTATAAAAACAATGATATTTTTTAAAAATTAATCAGAATCGATATTTACTCTAATTATGTATTTTTACTAACGGTCGTGTAGTGGTCACCGGTGACCTCACGGCAGCCAACGTGTTAATAATATTTTGACTGCTTCTGTAAATAATATGGCTGTTGGGGTAATGCAACAACAGATTCAATAGTAAAAATATAAAATGATTCGATACTCTACTTAAGATTTACCGTATCTTTCTTCAGTTCATCGTAACGGAAGATGACATTGCGAGAACAGTTATCATAATAACGTTCATTATTAACAACAACTTACCTTGAATTAGGAGGATTATCTTTACGATGTTCGACAATTTCTATAAAACCAGGACTGATGAAGTAATTTTTTGTTGAAAAGGTGGAACCAAATTTCCTCTCACTGTGGTTTTATATTAGGTTGGGGAAAAAGAAATCCATTATTTTTTCGATGGATGCCTTTAGTGATCGATATCTTGTAAAGTATAGATCAAACATATTTCAGATTTATGCTCGTTGTAAAGATGACATTTCACACTAAAAAAAATTCTGTTGCTGATTTTTGTTTGATCCATTCAGTTGTGTGTTATAGGGTGTTAAAAATGGAAGTTAACGGAGAGAAAATTCGGTACATTTTAGTTTTTCTTTGATAAAGGCGAAAATGCAAGCCAGGCGGCTGAAATTGTGTATGGTGTTTATGGTCTCGATATTGTAACAGCTAATAACGTGCAAAAAAAGAATAAAAAAAAATTGTTTTAAATAAAAATAAATGGGATCCGTAAAAATTCGGATCTCTACTGTCAACAACTGGACCCTTTGAAGCTAGCGATTGACCAGAAACGTCCAAAATTGGCCAACAGAGAGGTTTTGTGTTCCATTAGGACAACGCCAGGCCACACACGTCTATAGTGATTCGCCAGAAGCTCTAAGAGCTTGGTTGGAAAATTTTTATGCATCCACCATATAGTTCGGACCTGGCACTAAACGATTACCATGTTTTTCTTGCATTGCAAAACTTCCTTAGTGATAAAAAATTGACATCAAGAAAACATTGCAAAAATCTATTACTAGAGTTGTTCGACAATAGGGACCAAGACTTTTATGAAAGGAGCATTATGAAGCTATTTTTAAAATGGCAACAAATTATAGAACAAAACGGTCCATATTTGACCCAAATCGGACAATACAAAACATGTTAAATAAAGTCTTGAAGTTCATGTAAAAATAATTGATTTCTTTTTCCCTAACCTAATATTAATATTTTAATTTATATGAATCACAGTGATTACTGGAGAGAATTTGACATGATCTTTTCCAATACTTTTGACTGCATGCATAAAAGCTATGAATTTCTTGTCTGTGGCCTCATTTTGTTAATTAAAATATCTTCTTCCATGACACCCAATTGTTCTACACCTCTAGGATGATATAATTCTGCTTGACGTCTAATCGATACGACCATATTTGATATCCTTACTGTAAACATTATTACATTTATACATGTCTAATGTGATAATCTAAAATCATTTGATGATTATGGGGATTCCAAGTACAACTCGTTTTAATTTTAATATGTTAACGTTATCCTGATCGTTAACTTCATTTTCATTTTTTGTTTAATAGTAGACTGATAATCGAATAATCTATTAAAGTGAATTTTCCAAAAGTAAATTTTACAAAAACAATCCACAAGGCAGTTTATAATAGAATAAACACAATGAACTTATGGTTCACCATAATAAGATCAGCTTTTAGAGATATAAATCCAAGCTTGTGGACCAATACTTTTTATCTTCAATTAAATACACATTGGTATTATTATTTAATATAAAAATTTTATCTATAGCCATATATTTAGATGGGGAACAACCTCTCACTTAAGATTATTCTACGTAAAGGCATTAAGAAAGATGAATGGCAACTGATTAAATCAAATTCTAATTCTCTTTCATTTTGAGATTGTTTTACAAGAAATATTTGAAAATTTTGTTATAAAATCACTGTATACTCCATTTATTGATTAGAATATTCAATTATGTTTAATAATTCTACTCTTTTCCATTAACACACGTGATTTTCTTCTATTCTTTAATATTTAATTGTATACTATTAATATTTATATATTTATTAATATCCTAATATTCTCCAAACGCTATTATAATTATTTTCTTTTATTATAAACAATTAATAAAATTAATACAATTATCAATATTACTCATATGTATTGCCAGGTTACGTATGATTCATTTATTTTGAATATATTCAAAGGAAAAAAGAAAATAAATTAATATATCGTATTTTATTTCCTCATTTGATTGCAAGCTTGTGCAAATTCTTTTATATTTATGAAATGTGGAAATTACGTGTCGCTGAATGTCGATGACGAAGATGGGAATGTTCTTAATAGAAAATTATTTTAGGACATTTCTCTCAATAAGTTGCGTTATATTTACTTGGAATCATTATGGTGCATACGAATATAAAAAATTGTATTCATTTTTTGATGATGATTGTATTTTTTATTTTTATTTCTTTTTTTCATATCTTTGAATTTCTTTGATTATATCTTATATTATGTTTATGGGATTTTATTCTATAGTTAAGTGTAACAAAAATCTATGAAGAATACACTAGATGGTTTATTTAATAAATAAATAATATTAAAGTATTTTTTTTTTTGTATTGACAACAACCTTTGTTGACTATAGTTATTGATCAACGTTGATCATGCATTGATTTAAATAATTTAAATTTAATTATTTTAAAGCTAGATAGTTTTCTAATTTAAATTATTTTATCTTTCAAATATAAGAAATATTATTTAAAAAATAATACTTCAATAAAATTTATAAAAACTAAAAGAAAAGTTATTAAAGATTAATTAATTTTGAAAAAATTTGTTTAAAAATTTAATTTTACAATTGAAATATTTAATATTTAAAATAATTTCAATTTATAATGAAAATAATTGTAATTTAAAAATATATATACAAAAGAACAATTGTTTAAAAGTAAATATTAATCGTTTAAGTTTAAAATTTAAATGAAAAAATAAATTTACTATATAATTTAACATGATAAATTTTTATCGTCAGATATAAGTTAAATAGAAATTTTAAATTAGTAATACGTTAACTATCATCTATATCATTTGAATAACATGAGTAATGAATTTATGAGAGATTATATCTAGTAAAAAAATTTTTAATTTCCATTTCTCAGTTCATTTTTAACAGTAGTCATTAATTTCTCATTAAGGAGAGTTCCCCGTCTTTTTTTATTATTATGTAATATATACAAGATGAATTAATGAAAACTACTGCCTAAAATAACTTATCTATTGGTGGTTGTATCAAAATAAAAAAAACGTTTCATAAATTATGTGATATTTTATTTTATTTAAAAGAAAACTTAAAACAATTTATTTCATTTAAATTATATTTTTTTTTATTACTCTTCCATTTATTTTATTTTTTGATTCGTTCTTCTATTAGCAATAAATTGGAATTTATCAATCAAAGTGTGAGAGCACATTCTACAATTGTAACTAACAAGGAATAATAAAATTGTATATTTAATTGTTTAACTGTTTAAAAACATTGTTGTGATTAACACTTTAACTGTATAAAAACATTGTTGTGATTAACACTTTAACTGTATAAAAACACTGTTGTGATTAACACTTTGACTGCCGTGGGGGTCACCGGTGTCCCTCACCACAAATAATACATTAAATACGATTAAAACCTTACGTTATCTGTGTGGTGTGTGTTGTAAATAATATTTCAACATAATAAAAAATTTCATCTTGGCAAATCACGTAAAATGCACGCAGCAGTCAACGTGTTAATAAAAAATTATTTCTTATTAATATTTTGATAGATAAAATTATACTTATTTTCAATGAAGATCGAAATTTCATTAATTTTCATTTGAAATTAACTGCTTCATACTTCATAATATAATATCAAGCATATTGCACGAATTACTACGGTTGAATTATATGAACGTTTAACCTATAAAACTTCAACGTTCAATAATAAATGTCATCCATGTTTAATATTATTAATCTATTATACCTAACCTCCATTATGGGACAAATTAAAAATAAATCCATAACTAAACAAATAAGTAATGACTTGAAAACGATAATATATAATTTAATATAAAATAATAAAACAAACTTTTTTTTTTTTGTAATGATTACCAATTTGATTTTTTTTGCTTTTATTTTTCCATTCGCAATATTTGAAAATGCGCAGTAATAGGTGCGCAGTAATACAAGCATACAGTGTCTTATTCATTAATTGCCTTTTTATTTTATTAAAATATATTTTTATTATTTTTTAAATACCTTTTTGTTTTTAAATAATTTTAAATCTTTGTTATAAGAAAAAAAGAGTCTATATCTTTCATAAACTATTCAAAATATGTTTTTTAAAGCTACCGTAGATTTTCAGCCGCCATAATACTCACATTTACACAATTAATAAATACACAGCGATATGATATTGTTATAGAAAATCTGCTGTTCAACATTTAAATTTCATTTCTTTATAATTTTTTCATAGTGTTAAAACGAATTTAAAAAAAATAATTTTTTCTTATATTCACTTGTAGAATATGTTCCTACAGTTTGATCATTAAATCCTGAAATAGACTGTATATATAAATAAATAAAATTATATTCGTAATCTGATAAATCTTTTAAAATGCTACATAATTCATTGGGATTATTTTTTGATACAGTCAACAGATAACGAGTTATTTTAAAATAACAGTTTTTATTGACTCATCCTCTGTGTTATATCTCTTTAGTTCAATCTATAGTGAAGAATTATAAGTATGTATCAGTAACTGTTTTTTATGAAGTGAAAATATGACAAGCCAATGATTGATATCTTTTTAGAAGCAACTACAAAAAAAACCAATAATGGTAGTTAGTTGTAAATGATGAAGTTTCAAGAGATTTTCTTAGTTCAAAGATTGTTCCTAACAATTACTTGTTATTTTATGACAATTGCACATAATTGGTTTTTAATATCCACTTTAGTTGAAAACTTTTAAGTAGATAATAATCTTTTAAAAAATTATATATCTTTCAGTTTTCATTATCTGTAACTAATAATAATGATAAAATGAATGTAGAAAGATAATTGTAACCATAATTGAGAAAAGAAATTTTTAAATATTTTTCTACAATTCTATCGAATAAAGAAAAATAAAATATAACATCATATATAATAATTTTGAAAAAGTAAATTGAATCTTTATTTATTTACACAAACTTTATATAAATAAGTATTATAATAAAAATTTTATATTTAAAAAAATATACAAAAAAATATGCATAAAAATATTAAATAAAATATATTAGTTTTATATATTAGTAAAAAAATCTAATTAAATTTCCGTTTTTAAATAAAAATTCAGGTTATTTATTATTAATAGATTTCATTAAACTAAATAAATTGTGTAAATTTCAATATAAATTTAAATAATTTTTAATAAGTATAATAATTTCAGTAACAAAAATTTTTTCTTTTTTAAATTTTTTCTTCAGATTGGTATTGGGACACAGATTACAGTTTGGGAAACCCTGCCCAGTTAGGGCAACGGTATAGTGTTAGTTTATCCATGTGTCCCCTTCTCCATCGTTAATTTCTTAAACCAGGGCCGTATGTTAATAAAGTCGACAATACGAGAATGTCTTATTATTTGAGGTTATAAAGAATGATAGGTAAAAAGTTAGGTTATGTAGGTTAGAAATTTAAGTATTATTATTAAAATATTGAAATAAATATAATTTTGTTATTTAACGAAAGCGAAATAAATGTCTGATAAAAAAAAATACGAAAGTTACTTATGATTCGATCTAATAACAACATCAATAATAAACAGTAGACACAAAAACAATTCCAACTCAAAAAAAATTATATAAACATGTAATATCATATTTGACCTTGTTTCAAAATTACAGTTACTTTACTGTTTTAATAATACGAAATAACATATGTTTACAGAAGGTGATCAAAACGATCAAGGGTTCACAAACCCTTAAATATCTTATTTACTTAACCTTTTAGATACTACGCGCCACTATAGTGGCTTTCGCGGATATCATTTTTCAGGACGACGCGCCACTATAGTGACTTTCGTGTATGTCATCTCTCTGAACGACGCGCCACTATAGTGGCTTTTCGTGGTTTTCTAGAAAAACGTTACGAAATTGTATAGTGTGTTCCAAAAACGATACAAGGCGAAGATCTTGTTATCAATGTGAAAATTATGACGTAGGTTTATGTATTGTACCATGTTTTAAAATCTATCATACTTAATTATATTATTAGTTATTAAAGTGGAATGTTATAGTTAAAGTATGTGTAATATATATTTTTTAAAAATTATGACTTAATCATCAAATACTTCATTTGAATGTTCTCGTGCATAGAACGGAATTTCCCGCCACATTTTGCAGTGTTATATCAATTATACGTTGTTTACGTCAGACCCTTGCCGTCCAGGGAAATAGCCACACGCAGAATTCAGCCGTATCTGTAAGGTTAATCGGACCAACATTTTTTTGTGTGTACAGATCAGTATTACTGGACTGCAAACAAAAGTTTGAGAAACACTGGTATGATATATTAATGGAGTTCCATATTTGTCCGACGACTAAAAGATATAACATTTAAGCTGATCAATCATCTCACAATCAGCCAGGCGATGATAACTAACATGAGCCACGGTTCGTTTGTTTTTATTTACATTTAATGTCACCCACGCGTTTGTTCCACTTTTATCCCCCCCACCACCACCCTCGCTCCTTTTCTCGTACCAAATTTGATCATCATCTTTATTCGTCTCTTGAAGAAACAAAAAAAAAAGAAAAGAAAACAAAACAAAACAAAAGATTCGATGATGAGTGTTTTCAACGAATGGATAAAATAAGAAAACGTAATAATAATAATAAATAGATCAAGCAATTTATGCGAGTTCATGCGAAATTTGAGAACAATTCTGAAATAATTCCACGTATGCTTTGAATATGAAGAAAGTTTACTACGCAACATGATACGATGTTTGTGTACGAGGAATTTAAAGCCTCCCATGTGAGCGAGGTGATTCATCGTATCATTAAAAATCGTGTCTTTGACACATCGTTGAGATTCTCTTTGTTTGTTTGTTTTTTTTTTAGTTGATCGTTAAATACATTCAATTTGTCTTGAAAAGAATTTTGAAATTAGAGCATAATTTCTTTTCTTTTTTTTTATCATTTTTTTTCTCTCTCTTTTTTTTCACGAATGAACGGATTTTGGAAAAATTGATTATATTGTTGTAAATATTATTTTGAGTATTATATCCATATTTCTTTCTTTTTTTTTTTTGTATTTCTATTGCATTCGGTTGATCAATCAGTAATGTTTTAATTTTTAGTATTTTATATACTGGGTGGACTTTTTAAGTACACCTTCCTACATAAACATCTCTTAGGGCTTATTCTGATGCAAGAAATATTTTTTATGTAATGAGCATGGTATCAGAATCAGTGGCGGATCAAATCACACGGAAGCCCAGAATTGATTCAAGGGGCGGGAGCCCTTGCAAATATTTTCTCTTTGCTCGGATATACATATGCGCGCGTTACGTGTGTGCGCGTAAATTTGCTATATCATCTATGTTCATCTGTGTTATGTAAGCAAATTTTTATTAGGAAAAATTGAGTTTTTGTAAAGTATGCTTTTTAAAAAATATTTTTGCACATTTGTATTGATGCTTTTCATGGAGTAATGGCTAATAAAATTAAAAAAAAGTAATGTTATTATAAAAAAAATATAAAAATATAAAAATATAAAAATATAAAAATGAAATTGTTAATTGAATGTAGATGATATAACCTAATTTCTTGTAATTGGGCACAAATTAGGAATAAATTGATATTGTTTAAATTTTAATGGCATGGTAGTTTATTTGTTTGCTCAAATACGTATGTGTAATTTCGAAGTTTTAAAATCAGTATTAAGGAAATATAAATTTAGTATTTATACGAAAGTATCAAAGGTTTAGTCACGTTGAATTATGGGTCTCCATCCGATCATCGAAGTCAAGCAGCTCTGGTCACGATTAGGAGATGGATGGGTGACCCGTTTCGTTGGTTGGGTTTTATTTCAGGGAAGATTGGTGTTTAAAGTAAATAAATTTCATTGGCTATTTCTGAGGGGGAGGTTTCCGTAAAAAAATAATTCTGGTACCTGTAAAAGGGCGAGAATAATAATTTATACACAATGATGATAACTTTAACAGTTTGCTGAGATTCTAACGATTGAACCTCCAATAGGGGGATCTCGTTTGATTCTATGAGATCTAGCACTGCAGTCATAGTTACTCTGAGTGTAAATAATAATTCGAAAGAAATAGAAAATTAAGAAATATTTTTATAAACATTTGTTTTTTGTATTAACATAACAGATATGTTTATCTAATAATTATTTTAATTTGTTTTATAAATTGAGGATCTTTTCTAGATAAAAGAAATGTATTGCTATATATATTTTTTTTTTCATTTAATTTTTATTTTTATCAGTAAATAAAATATTTTTAGTATTCTTATATTTATTTAAAAATATCGTTTATGTTTAACCAGAAGTAATTAACAACAATTTCATCTTTTTTGGGGAGAAATTTATTTTTTAAATTTACTGGGCATTGTTCCATAAAAAATTTGTTTGACGAGCAATTATTCGGATTAGCATAAATATTTGTTAGTAATATTTAACTGAACATGGACTGTATTTTCTTATACTGTTATTTTTAAAAATGTGATTATTTTCTAACAATTTTTTATTTACCATAAAAATATAAATATTTATATTATTTTATATTTGTCTTATGTTCATTACAACGTATAATTTTTTTTATAATTATTAGGTGGTACACACTTAAAATTTTTGTATTTATTAGCAAAAAAATATTTATTTATTATTATACAATAAGACTTTAATTATCAAGCGTTATATTAGGATTAAAAAACAACGCGATTTTTCTATAATAACAGAAATATCGATACATTGTAATGAATATGTATTAAAAAATAGTATATATATGTTTGTATATTGTTTATATTGGTATAAATATTTATTACTTTATTAATTTTTCATATAATTCTCACTTTTTAACACAAATTTCTTTTATACCTAATTTTCCTTCGTAACATCGTCACGTTATTCTAGATATTGTAAAATTTCATTTAAAACATCGTCACCTTCCTCGTGATATATTTTTTTTAATTTTCCTCGGTATTTTCTTCCATTCCATTACGGTAGATTCTCTTACACCGAAATCGATAGCAACTGAATTTACGTAGTCATTTGAATCTATTATTCATAATGTTTCAACTTTTTACTTCAACGAAACTACAACTTTTACAGTGGTGGATCAAGTTAAGTGAGGGCCCTACACGATCAAAATTTCGAGTAAAACTCCAATTTAGTTATTAACACAAAAGAAAAGTAAAGTAAGAATGGATTATATTTTAATAATAAAATAAAGTATTTATACTGTTAAATGGTGACTAGAACCAATTAGTTATAAAGCGAGTTTAATAGCAAATAAATGTGGTTAACCGAGGAGAAGATAATCATCTTGCAGGTGTTAGTATCAGTAATCAGTAAGCTTAATCAATTTAAGTCATCAAATTTTAGAATATACCAATCATTGCGTATTATACCAAAACACGTTAAATAAACTTATAAATAAAAAATAGAGTTTTTATGGAATCCTAATGAAAAAACATTTTAAGATCTCTGGGACTCTTCCAGACCCTTTGGTATTTCGGGGCCCCTTTCGTAGAAAGTTCGTTCTGCATATCGATTACGTCACTGATCTTTTTTTCTTAGAACTCATTTCTGCGTTTTAAAAAATATTTCAGTAAAAGTACACACTACCAGTAGTAATATAAAATGAAATAATAATGAAAACAAAATTTTATAGAAAACATCTCGATTATGGTCGAATATTTATAAACACTAGACAAGAAATAATCGTGATCTCGGTTAATAACAGAGACACCCGATAGCGAAGACTTCGGTTAATCGAGAATTCAGTTAAATGCGAACCGGTTAATCGAGGTCCTACTTTATATATAGTTTATAATAATATATTTCTTATTTTAATATAATCTAACAGAGAAATATATTATTATTATTATAATATATTTTATGTATATTATTATTACTATTATATTATTATTATTATTATATTTTTATAATATCAGTTAATTAAAAATTTCGCTTATTTATTAACCAATGTAATATATGGAATTATATATAGTAATATGAATATTCTATACTTAGATTTTCATAACTGAGGTGGTAAAGTTTTCGATTGGAAAGCGAAATATGTTTTGGGTTCGAGTTCCGGTCTAGACAACCCGTGGTCCAATTTACACTTAGTTTCATCTTGTTACTGTGCGCGTGTATTTATATCTATATTCCAGTTTATTCATTCTCTGCCAAGAAGATTTGTAAATGTTTTTTGCTGTTTGTACAATTTGGGAAATAAATAGGGGTTATACATGGAAAATAATAATATGCACATTAGTCGTAATAAGTTGAGATAATTTGGGCAATTATATCTGTTAAAAACTTATGATTTTATTTAAATTATTTCTTATATTTGCTATTATACCATAATTGCAGTTTATTGTTTTTTATAAATAATATGTCAGTTCTATACATATTTTTCGAAATTATGTACGATCTTAAGAGGTTGAGAACCACTGGTTTAAGGTAATAAATCGAAATAGCGCAATGCAGGTACTGTAGTTACTTTTGCAGGTATAAGTGAGATCGCATATAAGTGATCGTTTGATCGTGATTGCTACTTGACGAATTTTCAATTTTGATTTAATCGTAAATGAAGTTTCGAATAAAAAAATTTTTATTTCAAATTTTCCGTATTTTTTTTTTTTTTTTTTCTTATCTAAATAAATTTTATTTACATTTATACCATTGGTTGTGTATGTGAATTCAAATAATCATCCTATATATACATAAATATTTAATAACCTTTGTAATATCGGATGTATATTTACATTTGTATGCTGAATTATTCCATGTAGAAATAATTATATTTCTTGAAATATATAAGATATATTTATATATTATTTATTATAGGATTATATATATTACATTTATATATTTAATAGATATATAATTTATCATCATTTTTATATTGGATATAATATAAATTTGTTATATTTAAAACATATCTTAGAAGTATAAAAAATATATAATTTATGTATTTATAATATTTATATTATTAAAAATGTATTTATTTCCACTCTGGTTTGTGTCTTAAGTTTCATTATTTTTTTCTCTATTGTGTATAATGTCATTTGTTTATTAACTTTATTTTCATTTGGATGCTATTTTAGGGTAGATTAACGGAATTTTTATTTCATATTGTATTTAACTGAATAATATAATAAGGCAGATAGATTATTAGACTTATTTTTAAAAGTTTAATTTTAAAGGAAATGGAGGACCCTTCAAATCCGTAAAAGAAAAAAAGTAATAAAGATATAAATATTTAATATTTATTAGGTGTAAAAATCAATTTGATATATCTTCATATATTAAATTATTTATAACTCTGATTTGAATATAAATAATCATCCGCCATTTTCTTACATTTAAGTATCAACACTTAGAGTTTGACAGCTAGTCAAAACAAAAAATTATTAATATAGAAGATAGTTAAACTCACATATTTCTTTGAATCCTCCGTTGGCATGATAGATTTTACTAACGCCACGGAGACTGATTTTTTTAACCTTATTCTTATTTTAAAAATATCTTAAACAAATGCATCACCACTCTTGAGAACCTGTTTCTAAAATATTATTTAATATAATTTGTTTTTTTATTTATAATGTTAATTTTAATAATAAAAATAAATATTGAAACATAGCAAATCCCATGGTTCCGACGGAAATTTAAAAAAGATTAAATTAATAAAGAAGTTTCTATTTTGATTTGTTTGTGTTTTTTTTTTTTTCTATAAAAAGAACAACTTTTAATATTTTTCATTATTCTCTATAACAAATGAAAACAAAAAAAGGTCTTGTAGTATTATAAATATACTTTTTATTTCTAATATTATTACAATAAAAAGTTCGTGAGTTTATTGTGTTGAAACTTTACTTTGAAATCGCATAATGTAAATGTTTTTGTAAGATTTACTTTGAAAATACTAATAAAATAAAGAAAAAATGCAGGAACTTTTGGTTTATATCCTAATATTAAAAGAAAATTCGTTAATGAATGTATCGTTAAATCATATAAAGTAGAATAAATGAGATTAATATCTAAAGTTGGATGAAAAGGTTGTTGTTTGATGAGGGTGGTCTGAAAGAAGACTCCGAAACGATTTCTGCGAGTCGCGTAGAAACGAGTTTTCGCTACGATCGTACGCCAATATTCTCCCACTCATTCTCTCTCTCACCACCACCATCTTTTCCTTCATCTCCTCCCCCTTCCCCCTTGATCCCCACCCCCTCTTCCATCTCACTCGTACGCTATATTTATTCTACCTGATTGTGAGACTCCGAACCGCGCGATTTCTGTCCACCGTCAGTAATTTTCTCAACAGCGTACTGTTTCCGAATGGAAAATACTGATATATAGGGTGTACCAAAAATTGTTAAACAAATAACGGATTGAATTGAAATTTTGAAAATTTGAAAAGTAACGATCAAGAGATGGCGTTTAATTTCTTTTTTTTTTTCTCATTGATACTTAATGTTATTATCACTTGAATGTTATTAAATGACGGATTATTATTTACTTTAGAATAAATAATTTAATATCAAGAAATTTGACAATATTTGTGTGTGTTTGTTTACTTTTGATTTCGATAAACTTAAGGAACGTTGATAGTAATATCAATTTATGATTTAGGTTATTAATATTTACATGTATTCTTCTACAATGTGTAAAATGATGTATAGAATTTTAAATCTTCCTATAACACGTTTCATTTATTTTTACATTTTATCGAAATGGAGTAAATGAAACCTAAAAATTGGTAGAAATTAAAGTAACGAAATTTGTGCTTTATTAGATTTGTTTAAATTAATTGAGTTGCGTAACATGAAAACCGTGTTGTAAATTGTTCTAATTTTTGTCATCATCTTTTCACAATATAGTATTAGAAAATAGTTAAATATGTACCATACTTTCGATCAAACGTTTATTATCCAATTTGTATTGATTTATAATATGTTTTGTAACTTAATATAATAGCTATACTTTATTAATTTAATTTTATATATTAAGTTGTCAAATACGATTACCAAAGTTATGAGAAATTTAAGCTGCCAATAGGGGAAATACGAAGAAACTTTTTCCCCTTACCTAATATTTAGAAATCGTGTTGCCACTCTATATGTAAAATGCATCTATTTATAAATTGTAACTTGTAATTTAACTTGTAGTGAACTATAATTTCCAACATGCAACTGATCTCTGATGGATAAACTAATCATAACGAAACTTCGATAATATCTAAAATATTTTCTCTATAACGATAAGAGTAATGAAAATGAAGTTTAAGATTTCTAGGATGTGTTAATTGTTAGTAAAACATCAATTATCTGAACGTGAGTAATTCGTATATGAATCTTTTATCCGAATACAGAATAATGAGCCGTTTATTTTGAAAGTGGCGTAAGTTCATTTATGTTCGAATCGAGATATTGAAGGATTTGCGTTAGATTAAATTGAAAAATATTCATAACAGAATAGTAGAATAATGTTTTTGGGTTTTAATTAACATTATTTAAGAAATAATATGTTTTTGATGACTATGATTAAACTTAAGTCACTTTCTAAATCAATTAAATGACATTTTCAATTCTTAAGAAAGCACAAATCCATAGGAAAAATAAATTTTCCTTGAAATACAAAATAAATGTATATAATTTTATATTATAAAATCTAAAAAAATATATTCAACTTTTATTCTTTGGGTTAAATAATTTTTTTGTACATTAAAATTTAGATTGTTTCATTGATTACTAGCAAAACTAGCCTATTTTCTGAAATAATAGGGTTGCGGTTTATTTTAATGTTATTTTGATTATTATTTTTACTGCAGAAAACCCCAATAAATAATATCTCTTTGAAAAATTTGAAAGAAAATAAACGGATGTTATACAAACGTACATATGTGCTATACGAAAAACCGAGCTTGGTGCGCTTTAACACGTTTTATTTAACTTTGATTTGCTAAATGCTTCCTTTGAAATTTTTTTCTTTTCTCAAAACCAGGGGTTAAAACATTTCGGAAAAAAATGAAATAAAATTAAACTTTTATATATATATATATATATATATATAGATAGATGAATTATTCAGTTTTCAATTTGTGTATGCTGAAGGGATTTAAAATAACTTTGATGTGCAGGTGGTGGTGTATAAAGTAATAAATCCATTAAATCCTTGTATTTTAGATTTCTGAGTGGTTTCGTATTTTTTTTTTTTTCTGTATAGTGATGCAAACTTGATATTATTAACATTATTTGAAAAAGAATTTTATTTCGATGGCTACATACAAAATATTTATATCATATATTTAATATTTATATTTTCAGAGAATATAACATTTTTATTTTGTTTTATTATTTATTTATATTATGTTAAAGATAGAATAATACTCACACGTAAAAGATACCACACATACACGCACGTTGGTGCGCCGATCACACACACGCACACGCAAATCACTTTTACGACAGCACGGTCATGTATATAAACAAAATACACTGTATACAACCTAACCGTTTCTTATATAGAATGTTTTGTATATACAAATACAAATTAAGGAGGGAAATAGGTGTAAAACGAAGTTTTCATAATATTTTTTAATGTATAAAAAATTTATGTTGTTTATTAATATTATAGGGTCATTTTACACATATATTTGAGAACATATTCCGAAATTTTTAAAGATTTATCTCGAAAACTAGCGGAAATAGCTGTAACGTATTGTAAGTTGCCATCCGAATGAGCAGTTTGTGTACATTTTGGAAGCCGCAATTTTTATCATAACTTAATCACACAAAGAATTTCTTTTTTTTTTTTCTTATATGTGTCTCTTCCATGTGAACCACACTTTCCTTAAGGGGTTACATGGGTTTACACCGGAAAAAAATAGCATATTTTCAACAATTTTTTTTTCTATATAAAAAATGGAATTCTTATTCAAACTTTGTATAGTATTTAAGATACATATTTAAAGAACATTTTCTGAATTTTTGGTTGAAAAATATTTTAAACTCAACCATTGTGACGTCATTTCCGGTGACCCCACCGAAAAAAAGTGTTTTCGCGTTGACAGCAGAACTTATAAACGGTGGGGGTTTTTCTGTTGAAAAAATAGGGTCTTTTAGTGAATACTTAAAACTAGAAACTGGACGATGGAAAAAGAAAAAAATTGAAATTTGGATTTTTGGCAACGTTTTTAGCAAGAACATTCAAATTTCGCTACAATTTGCACCACATTTTGGTTTCTTAAAATTCGATTTTATGAAAAAAAGGAAAATCCTTCGTCCAAGTCCCTGTCAATAGTATCACGTAGACGTGTAGCAAATTTCATGAAAATCGGTTAAATAGTTTTCGAGAAATCTTGACAACCGACTTTAGAAAAAGCGTTTTGAGAAAAACGCGTTTAAAGATTTAAGTGCTGGTATAAGAGCCATTAAAGAGTGCAACTTCCCAGGGCTCTATCTTTAAAACTACTACTCCTATCGACTTCAAAATTGAATACAATATTCTAGATGCGTTGTAGAATTGAAAAAAAAAATAAAAAAAAAATTTTTTTTGAAAGTCCTAAACCCATGTAACCCCTTAAAAAAATTGAACATTAGAATTTTTAAATGGGTGTGAACATAAAATATGATTTTTTTGCCATTTTTTGGTACCATTTTTTTTACAATAAAAAAATACTTTTAACAAGGATACTGTTTAGAATTTTAGTTCAAATAGAGCGTATTTGTATAGAGAAAAATCATGCTAAAAATTTCAAAATGATTGGTTGAAAACTTTTTGATCTAGAGTGTAAACAAATCTGAAAAAAGTTGTTTCGAGAAAAATGCGTTTGAAAAAAGCTCGACCGTATTACATGTCACACGTTCCGACATTTAAATGACGGACGCTCACTTAATCGCTTATAACTTTTGAACGAATTCCAATTTTGACTTGAAATTTTTAAAATATATTTTTAAATAGTTTTACAAGCGATTTATAAAAAAGAAAAATTGAATTTTTTCCCCCTTTAAATCACGCTGTTATACTTATGTTAATGTTAATTAATTCTTCATTAATTTTATATTATATATTATACATACATTATTATATTATATATTACACATATATTATATATTATTATTATTATTTTTATATTATATATTTAATATTTATATTTTCAGAATAACATTTGTATTTTTGTGTAATGAACATCATTTATATAATAACCTTATCAGAATCTTTTTTTATACTTTGTTCATAAATAACATTTGTCATTCTATAGAATTCCTAGAAAAAGTATATAATAATTCATATATCTCGTACATTGCTTAAAAACGTCAGGCATTCTGTAGAATGCTGACTTTTCTAACATTGCCGGCAACATATAGATTATTTTTTGTTCGATAAACACCCGAACACAAAGAAGCACAAATATTATCAATGGGAACAACTGGTGTCGTTTGCTTTTACTGCAAACAATTTGCACATCATTTATTTTATTATTTCAGATTGATGGTACTAACAATCATCATTAATATTGGTATTGGTTGTCTCGAAAACATTATAGAATTAGGATGTATATGTATATACGCCATATCATTAGAAAAAAAAAACTAAAATTATTAAATAAAATGTAGAAAAATTAGTAGATGACCTAAATGTTACACGGGTTCCCTTAGAGGGTTAAACAACACACAAAAATACACAAGAATGAGAAAAAAGGAAATATTTGACTGACGTGCCAGGGCTCGCGGTTGAGTATGACTGGTCTATAGTTATAAAAATAAAGATTAGCAATGTTTTTGTATAGTTACTTCCGTTAACCCACCCGTTCGAGTACAAGCCGTTACTTTTAACGACGAGTAGCAAGCAAGCAAGCAAGCAAGCAAGTTTTGCGATCGATTAGCTTAGCATCTTTTGAGAGACGTGTTTCTTCTGTTAAAACACCACGGAGAAAATAGAAGAAAATAACAGAAAATATATATATAAAAAGAAAAGAAAAGAGAAATAAAATAGAAAGGTAAGAAATAAAGCGATACTGGATAGTGTAATAATACGTTCCATTTAGTTCACGCCGGAGGAAGTTATTTAGTTGAAAGATGAAAGCGCATTCGAGCGAATAATAGATCGATCATAACTGAACTCAACGAGTTTGTAAGAATTTTTGAGTAAAAGCTACCGTACGTTTCAAATTTATCTCGTATTTGTATTAATTATTATATAATAAAGAATAATTAATAAATGTGTGTGTAAATATATAGGTTACTGTTAATTAGATTAATGTTTTAAATAAATTTTCACTATTTATTACCAAAAAAAATATTATCACTTTACAATCCTAATCGAATTTTGACATTATTCTGATGTAATTGTAGGTTACTATTAATTGGGTCAATATTTTCACACAATAAATTGTTAACATTATATTTATAATAAAATATCACTTTTTGAAATCTTAATACAATCCTGATGTAATTTTAATGCAACTATTAGTTACTATTAATGGGTTAGTACTATTAATTGGATCAGTATTTTAAGTAAATTGTTAGCATTTATAATGTTACTTTAAAATCCTAATGCAATTCTGATGTAATTCTGATTATAAGTTACTATTAATGGGGTTACGAGTAAAATTGGATTAGTATTTTAAGTAAATTGTTAGTAATTATAATAAAATATTACTTTGCAATCTTAATGCAATCCTGATAGAATTCTGATGCAACTATAAGTGTTACTATTAATAGGTTGTTATTAATTGGATCGGTATTTTTTAAATAAATAGTTAAAATTTGTAATAAAACATCACTTTGCAATCCTAATGCAATTTTGATAGAATTCTGATGCAACTCTGCTAAAATTATAAATATCAAGGAATGATTATTTATTAGGATATTATAAGTATGAATCGTTTTATTACTTCTTGTCAGATTTACTCCTACAATTAATTCAAAATCGGACATTTCGTATTTACAATTAGTAACCTAATATATTGAACGCAATTTTTCTATTCTTCTATAATTTATTTTATATACTAATGATCAAATAAATAAAAGTTCAATGTTTATTTATAAAAAATAAAAATCATTATCATTATTTCCTCATGATACTCGACAAATAGTGGTAACTCCTGTACAGGATTGTTTACCAAAATTATAACTTAATGAATAAAGTAATCAAGAAAATTGTGTTTTATTTATCGGTAGAAATAAATTATTTGGAAAGAAACCTATATAAAATGTAATGCCATGAAAATTTTCTTGGTAACCTAACATTTTTTATAACATCATTTAAATCTTTCATTTTCTATTTTATTTTCCTTGTTTGATTATTCCTATAATTTTTAACATATTAAAGGTATATTGTTATACCAAACAATTAACCAAAAACTATAACATGAATTAGTATTAATGATCAAGATAAACTAGTGACGTTTGAATCAATACGAAAAATAATTAAACCAAAACCTAGATAGAAAAAAAACGATACAAATATTCTCGATGTGATCAAAACATTACTATACTTATACTCCAATATTAATATTATACTATTATAACATTGTTAACGTATTTTTATCATTAATCTAAAATATTGTCTCTTTATTATTTGTTTAGGAATTAAAAATAAAAGCCGGAGCTGAGAAACTTCGAGAGGTTGCTACCGATCGCAAAGCACTCTCGGATGTCGCGACAATCGTGAAGAAGGCCAACAGCAAGCTGAACGAGCTCCAAGCTGAGCTCCAGCAGCTCGAAAGTCAAATTATACTGACGCAGGGCCAGCCGCAGTCGCCGCAACAAAATCACTCCAACGGTCAAGGTAAAGCTCGTTTCTTCTCCTTCCACAGGCCCCGCCAGCCCCCACCCCACCTCTTTAAATCTTCTTATCCCCACTACACCTCCTTGAGTCGCCTTATCCCCCACCACACCTCCTTGAGTCACCGTATCCTCCCCACCACACCTCCTTGAGTCTCCGTATCCCCCCCCACACCTCCTTGAGTCTCTGTATCCCCCCCCCCACCCCCTTGAGGCCCCCCTTCCCCCCCCCCCCCCCACCACACCTCCGTAAGTCCCCGTATCCCCACCCCACCTATCTGTGTGTGTCTTTCTCTCTCTTTCTTTCCTTTTAGTGCATAACCAGAGAGATACCATCTTCGCTTTCGTTCTTCTACTGATTCGAACCTTCGAACGCACGAACATCGACCGTGTCGTCGTAGTTGTCGTCGTCGTCGTTGTTGCTTCGTGCCAGGCCCAACAGCTTAAACGGGTTTTATGTAACGCTACGCGTTAGACTCGATCGATCGATGCTTATAATAATATTCTTTTATTGTTGATACGGTTTAAAAAAAAATATTTTCTTAATAATTTTTCATTGAGGAATTATTTGACAAGAGATTTATATATTAGTAATTAATTGTATTTTTTGTTGTTGTTTTTTTTTTTTTTTTAATTTCTATGTAACTTAATTTTTGTTGAGGAAATTATAAAAGGTTCATTTGCGAATTATGGTATATTCGTTAGTATGATATATTGTTTTATTGGTTTAATAATTTTAATATCATATTGGTATAATAATATTAGGATCTTGTTCAAGGACAGAAACATTGGCGGGATTTATGATAATAACAATAATAATACAATATTTAGTATAGATTGGTATTATTGCAAGTATTGTATAATATTTATAATATTATATTATCTATTATTTAAATTATGATATACAGTCAAACCTCCTATAGCGCTGTAAGTGCGTTCCGCGTTATATGGAAACCGCGTTATAAGAAATTGGGATTTAACCGTACAAACCAAGCTAATTCGTAGCGCGTTCTATGGAAACCGGCTACCGCGTTGTATGGAAACAGCGCTATAAGAAACACAGATTTTAGTACAAATCACATCATTCGTACCGCGTTATATGGAGACCAAAAAATACAAAAGACAAGATAAATTATAAATTATTTTTATTAAATTGAAGAGTTCATATAAGAAAAATGATTAAAAAAATGAAACAAAAACTAAACTAAAAAACTGTTTTCCAACAAAAACTAAACTAAAAAACTGTTTTCCAACAAAAACAAGACAAACTTTCGTAAAATTATGTAATCTTTCAGCACTCATCCTCGCTGTCAGATATGAGTCACCTAACTCGTCTTCTTTTATTGGGTAAAATGTCTTCCTTACTTGGTTCATCTTCGCATTAGTTTTCATTTGTAACTTCTTTTTCTAACTTCACTAAAACCTCTCTATAGGGAGCTAAGCAATTTTAATTTTTTTAATTCCAATCTGTCAAAAATGGTTTAGAAAAGTTGGCTTGTGTAATACATTTTTAAAGTTTGAATGATTCTTTGGTCAAAAGATTGTATTAATGACGTGCAGTTAGGAGGAAGGAAGACAATTTTCACATTTGGATGATACAGTTCTATGTTGTGGCAACCAGCGTTATCAAGAATCAATAAAACTTTGAAATACAAATTTTTTTCCATCATATAGATTTCCACTGCCGGGATAAAACAATTATAAAACCAATCCTTAAATAAATCTTGAGTCATCTAAGCTTTCTTATTAGATCGCCAGAATACAGGCAATTGTGTCTTATTAATGTTTTTCATTACACGGGGAGTTGAAGAACGATTTGTTAGCATTGATTTTATCATCAGGCTCCCTGATAGATTGCTGCACACATGAAGGGTGATACGTTCTTTTGAAGGTTTAAAGCCCTGAGCACACCTTTGATTTTTCGAACTGAAGATCCTAGAGGGTAGTTTTTTCCAATATAGTGCCGTTTCATCGTCGTTAAAAATCTGATCAGGTGACTAAGGAACTTATGGGATGTTCTTGAACGGAAACCGCGCTGTAAGAGTACCGCGTTAGAGGAGGGCTGTCGTAATTTCAGCACCGCGTTTTATGGAAATCGCGGTCTGAGAGTGCCGTGTTATAGGAGGTTTAACTGTATATATTTTATTATAAACGTTACACCCCGAAATTTGTGTTATGAGTTTTTACGTTTGGTGGAATGTCGATTATTATAGGCTCAAAAATAATTATTTGAGAATTGAATTGTAAAAATTGTTTAATATTTATTCGTAATATCTTTAATAAGAAAAAATTGTCCTTTTCTGCAGCATTCACATATCAATTACAAAAATCAATTGATTTCCTGTAATCTATTGGATGTAATTTTTGTAACATAAACATATTACAATATAATTTAATCCTAAAAACACCTTATCTCATCACACGTAATTTTTGTTGAATAACAATACAAAAATCTTTCATCAACTCGCATTGTTGATTCTCCAAATCGTATATGTGATGCTTCCAGTTAAAATAAAGTAAATCGTATGGTTTATGTAGGATTTTCATCGAATATTATTTTCATTATCTCAGGGCTGAAAAATTATCACGATATTCATTCGTAGATTATAATTAACCCAAATTGCATAATTGATGATAATAGGTATTAATAAATAGAAAACTATATGATACTATTCTTCCAAGTAATTTGCTTTCATCCATTTAAATTTCATTTGTTTGTCATTATTTCATAAAGTGTTTCTAATCGAACTTGAGATAAAATTCTTTTTAAAGTTTCTATTTATAGAATATATATATGTTCCCACAGTTAAGCCAATAAACCTCAAGACATCCTGTATAGTATAATTCACATGTATACAAAATATATACAACATCAAAGTTATACTTATAGTATATTAATATTCATTTACATTTGTTCATGATTATGTTAGAAATTTATTAGTCGGAATTAATAATAATGTTATGAGCAAAATTGCTATTCTCGTACGCGTATGTAAATATTTTTTTATCAGTAATACCATAAAGTATGAAGTCGTTTCGAAGACTCGTTAAAACTATTCGAAATACTTCCTCGACTTATGTTAGTGTAATCGAAAGTTAGTACAGACGCGTACCGGTGTTTCTACATTGAATAGATAGTTAAATCGAACTGTCTGTCTGTTAAATAAATTTCTCCGCACTAGCAATCGAATTTAAATAACTTTCGACGTGTGATCTGGCTCGGTGAATGTAAAACTACGAAATGAAGTTTCTTACACGATTGCATAAGTGAACGTAAAATCAAGTGAAATAGTACGAATTGAAATAACACACATACATTCGTGAATTAAACATGCGCGCGTGCTAACACCTCCGCACCACCCACACTTATACACACATATGTTAGATAATAATAATAATAATATATATGCTAACAACTTTAGATTATACATGTATTTTTTCGGTCATCATAATAAAACTATTCAATTCGTTGCTATAATGAAACATTTTCTTATCTTATCTTAAATGGTAAATCGTTTAAATACATTTACGTAATTACAATTTAATCTTCTATTACAAACACGTATACATAAATTTTAAAATACTAACTTCATTTATCTATATTTAAAAACGTTTATATTTCATTTTGTCGAAACAATGGTAATAATTACTTCATATAGGAAGTATTGTTTATAAGATAAATGTTCTATAGACATTTATCTAATTGAGATAGAAAATATAATTATACTACATTTAATATAATAATATATTTATATATATAATTAAACAATTATTTTATTATTTAATAAATAATTATTATATAATATTAAATTATATATATAATTTATTATTTTATTATTTAATAATAGTAACGCGCGCTAAAGTATAGTATATATTGTTATACTTATCGTAAGCTATATTAAATATACAAATATGCTTATTAACAATTTTCTAAAATGATATATATATATATTACGAATTATATAATGTAATAAAAAAATAAAAGTAAGAAAAATAATTCTTATTTTTTTTTTTGTTAACTTTGAAAGCAAAATTCTGACAAAGCTACTATTTACAGTTACAAAATATAGTCATTAGATATAATTACTATATAATTATTATTACGCGTATTTTTTTGTTATAACTTTCAAATGGAACGTTTAACAGTTTATCCAGTTTTATAACATTTGTGTATCCTTAATTTTACTTATATAATATTCTGATAAAATTCTACAGATATATAAATACTAGAATAACCTGCATAATAATTACTATAAAGTTACTAAATATAGTTACTAAATTTATTTACTAGATACAGTAACTAAATATACTTATAGATATTATCAATAAATAACTAGAGATATTTAATAGTAACTAATAACTAGATATTATTACTAAAGATATTGAAAATACATTGATTGGTTTATAAAATCAATTTTGGTTCGTGGCTTGTTTCAAGAGAGGATTTATTATAGTAAATCAAGTATATATAAAGTATAACGGCAAAGTTTTCGAATATAACAACGAACCATTTCGGTGAAAGAGTCCTCAGATGAATCGTTATGGCTCGTTAACGGGGGGCGGCACTTAATAATGGTTGGTCACTAACGAGGCGTCGAGACGACTTTGTCGCTTTATAAACTTCAACGGTGCGTGCCATTCGTCGACAAGAGAGATATCTCTTGTTTCGTACTGTCAGTGCGGTTAGCAAATCGAGCGTGTCCTTTGAGAATCAGAATGACACCGAAAGAGAGAAAGGAAGATAGAAGGATTGAACAAGAAAGATAAATTAATAGATAGATAGTATGAGAGAGTAAGATAAAATGATAGATAGATTGATAGATACAAAAGGAAAAAAAAATAAATAAAACTCTAGATAAATACGTTGAGTTAGAGAAAGAGAAGGATCGAACAAAAAAGATAAATTAATAGATAGATAGTGTGAGAGAGAGTAAGATAAAATGATAGATAGATTGATAGATACAAAAGGGAAAAATAAAACCCTAGATATATGCGTTTAGTTAGAGAAAGAGAAAGAGAGAAAGAGAAGGATTGAACAAAAAAGATAAATTAATAGATAGATAGTGTGAGAGAGAGAGAGAGAGAGAGAGAGAGAGAGAGAGAGAGTAAGATAAAATGATAGATAGATTGATAGATACAGAAGGGAAAAATAAAACCCTAGATAAATACGTTTAGTTAGAGAATGATAGAGAGGGAGAGAGAAGGATAGAACAAAAAAGATAAATAATTAGATAGATATTGAAAGAGAGAGTAAGATAAAATGATAGATAGATTGATAGATACAAAAGGGAAAAATAAAACCATAGATAAATACGTTTAGTTAGAAAAAGAAAGGGAGAATGATTGATGGATTCATTTAATTCATTGATTTATAATGTTTATTAATTTTTGTTGAATAATAATTTAAACAAAAGATAAAAAATAATAAAATATAGGTATTTAACGTTAAAACGTGAAATATATTAATTTCCGAAATAATTAGCTAAACTCTAAAATAATTGTGTTAACCTGTTTAAATATGAAAGTAAATAAAGTAGTAATATTTCTGTTTCGTATAGGTTAGGATTCGATTTAATATCGAACGATTTTATAATTGTTATTTTTTGGTTCTGTAATGGTTGTTCAATATTGTATCGGTTACGAATCGATTCGATACTATATCCTTCTTCAATAATTTAGTTTTCGTTTTTTTATCAGCTATATTGTTTGATTTAATATTTACTATGGTTCGGTTTGTTTCATAAAACTTTTAACTATTACTTTTCGGTTTTATATCAATAAAAAACAGTTTTATACACTTTTCTATCAATTTCATTTCAATTTTAAAGAATCGAAAATCGAAACAAATTTCAGTGAGAATATTTATATTCATAACAATTTGAAAATACTATTTATGAGTGTGTATATGAATGGTAAAAATGAATAAATAAAATAGCTTAAAATTGTTATTGGAAAATTGTAAATCAAGTCGTATTCGTAGTTTTAATGTTGAATAGAAACATTTATTATTATTATTATTATTATTTTATTATTAGTATAATAATCATAACGGTTATGACATTTTTTTACGATATTAATAACTGTTGGAGTTAGAATCAATACACGATAATTGGAAATAGTTATTTTCGGAACCATTTTAACCTCACTTTTCAACTTTGCATCCGTCATTTCCGTCTTTCTCGTCATATCGACATGAACTTGCCAATACGTTACTCGATGAATCGATGCACTCATATTTTCTTCAACTTCATATCTCTGGTTCTTTCTATTTTCTTATTTTTAGACATGACTGCAAGCAGTTATTTATGTTTTCGATATAGCTGAAAGTGTAACGGGTGATTTATGTTAAGAGAGTATTTGAGGTATTCAAAAATTCTTTAGAATTTCTTTATTTTATATTTAAATCCTAAATTTATTATGTTTTTTTTTTTCTTTCTATTGTGTCTAGAAATATAACATTGATAGATTAACTTGAAATTCTCTCTTTCTTTCTTTTTTTTTTTTTTTTTTTTCTTTAATAATTGAAATGAAGTTAATACCATTGAGAATCGTCTTCGAATTATTTTTACTTTCAAAATTGGGTATTTTTAAAAATTTACAAATTTTTAATAATTCCACAAAATGTATTTTAATTTATACAATTAATAGGAAATTGTAGAATACTATTGCATGCAATTATTAATTTATTTTTTGAATTTTTAATATAAACCAGATGAACAAGTTCGTCCGTGCGTGCGCGCATGCGCATGCGCAACAAAAATAATAAAAGTGAATCTAAAAATATTTAAACTCGTTTTTGTCGCGTTAACGTTAACCAACATCGGTGAAGTTTCTTACGAAAAAAGTGAAACACACAGAAATGTTGGTTGGTCCATGGTCATTACCCTTTACTCGAATCCCCCTTTCACTCCCTTCTCTCCCCCTTCGCCCCATTGTTAGTCGCAAGGCATAAATTAACGATGATTAACACAATGTCCCACGTAATCAGGGGTCTTTGCATTCATTGGTGCAGCTTAACAAAATGCGTTGGACCATTTTGTCGAGAGGATTGCAACAATTTCATTTTTAAAGTAGGTTTCAGTCTAATGGAAGCTAATTTCGTGATTTTCATCCTTTTTAGCTCATTTAGGTATATTACATAGATTAGCTTCTACTATATATATAATATTTTATCTTATTATAACGAGAAAAACAATTATTATACTATAAATAATTACAAGCAATTTTATTGAAGACAAGTTTAATGATTTTTATTCAAATAAAAATCAATTTTTATTATTATTATAATATTGCAAATTTTATTAATTTGCATTTTTATATATATAAATTATTATATTTTCATTCATTAAATATTATTTATTAATATTAAATTGAGATAATTCCAAATATTATGAAATTATTTAATTAATTATATTATGAGTTATATGTAAATTGTTGATTAAATATATATGTATAACTAACATTACATTCTCTTGCAATTTGTCGTGTGAAAAAATGTTACTTTAATTTTGAAACGACGTTTATTTTACTTCCATCGATGTTGGTTTCATGTTGAAAACGTGTTCAAAAAATACTTCATCAATTACACAACTAATAATGTGAAAAGGTAATACGTATGTATTAATTAAAAACAAACAAGACTAGTGAATAATCATTTTTATAATTATGAAAGTTTAGATGCTCGTAAGAGACTGATTTCGAACAGAGTACAAAATTGAGTACAACCAATTTTCAAGGATATATAAAATTAAAACAAACATTGCAAGATTTTGAAAGATAGCATATAATATATTGACTTTTAAATATCACTTTATTGGTCTTAGTACAGCGTTGTGTATTTGAATCAATATAAACATTTTTAAAATTTTTATAAAGTGTGTACAGTTTTGCTTATCACTGTATATATTCTTTTTAATTTGAAAAAAAATTTTTTTATATACTTTAAAAAATATAAGTATATAAAATATAATATAAGATATATTTTATTTATTTCCTTTTATAAAAATTGATTTAGCATATAATTCGATGCATATATTAAAGCTCACGTTTATTGGCCGATATTTCATTACTGTATATATTTTTAAAAAATTTTTCTATATACTTTAATATAAGTATATAAAATATAAGATATATTT
>JACGWG010000057.1:77261-94364 GCA_023678865.1 Polistes exclamans
AAAGCTCATGTTTATTGGCCGATATTTCATTACTGTATATATTTTTTTAAATTTTTTCTATATACTTTAATATAAGTATATAAAATATAATATATACTTTATTTATTTCCTTATAAAAATTTATTAAACGTATAATTCGATGAATATATTAACGTCACATTTATTCGCCTATGTTTCAACGTGAAAAATAATTCTCGATTTGTTGGAATATTTCTCTTCGATATTTTCTCAACCTTTTTCGAAATTGTATAATCGAAAATGCAAGGTGGGTGGAGAATCGAGGCCGTTCCGAAGGCCACAAGAATCACGTTTGCTTGGAAAAGGCGCCTCGAAGGCAAATATCTGTATAAATGTAAGTAGTAACTACTTGCATAAACTTATATAGGCATATTATATACAGGGTGTCTCAAACTTAAACGATCAAACTACGAGCACTTAATCAATATCTTAAAAGAAAAACTAAAATTTGATGTAAAGTTTGTTAATTAACATTTTAATTACAAAATTAATTTAATTATGAATACATTTTGTATACGTGGAATGAGCAATTACGCATTTTCCATCAAAGAAAACAGAAGGTCGACTATGTTTATCGAATGTGCGTAGGTTATGTATTTTTTTTTTTTTTAATCATATAGTAATATATCATTTTCGTGTCATTAGTTAATAGTTTTATAAAAGTAATACGATGTGATCAAAAAATTAGTAAAAAAATTTGTAAAGACATATTTGATAATAACTTGTTTTGTTCGTATGCAAGCATAATATCGATTAACAATAGAATTAATAACACAACGAGTTTATTGACAATTTTCCTATGTTTTCAATATGACTGCATTTTTAATTCGCACCAGTTCCACGTTTGAAATAATTTCACTGAATGGAATAGATCTTTTGTTCGAGGAATCCACATAAGTAAAAAATCAATATGCGTTAAGGACTACGTCAGAATTACGTCATAGTTTAGTTTACTTTATACAAAATGCATTCATTATTTTGTAACTAAATGTTTAACCTGACAAACTTTCCAAATATTTTGAATCTTCTTTTTAAAACATAAATTAATCTTTCACAGTTTTGATCGTTTAATTTTGTAACACCCTGTATATGTATATCGTATATACATATCTTTAGTACTCTTATCGGACTCGATCAAAGACCATAAAAATTTTTAATCGCGACGTACGCGACGCTTCCTTTGGAGTTAACCTTTGCTCGTTTGAAACACCAAGTGTCCGTAGCTTTGCCGATCTTTACTGCAAGCAGACCCGTTTTACGAGCTTTTCGGTACTAACCTTCTCTCGTTTCTTATACTCGTCCACGTAATTCCACTTGCTATTTTTATCTTTGCGTGGGCCAACCATCTTCTCGCGGATTTGTTAGCTCGATTTTTCCCTTCTTACGTTAGTTGCTTGCGTTTTTACTCAAGGATCTATTTTATTATTGTTTTTACTTGTTTTACTGATTATTTGTTTTATTTTAAACCAATTATAAGTATGGATGGATATATTATACATTTTGCGAAATGTAATTCTTATCAATTTGTATTGGAGTATGGGAATGTTATTATTGCATATTTTTTTCTATAAAAACTTAAATTAATTGGGTGGATTGAAAAAGCAACGTTTGTGCCAATTTTTAAACAACAAATTTATACAGAATGTAATCTTGATGATCAAAGTATACAAATTTATTATAGAATTTGTTTGGGTAATCAATGGTAATGCAAAATTCATACTAAATTGATTGGTTTATATAGAAAGTATGATAAATTGTATAGGGTGGGCTAAAAGTTTTTAAATAATTTTTGAAATCAATTACGCTCTTTTTTCCCCGAGATCTGTTAAATCAATTTTTTCTTCTAGGTTATGAACAATTTCTTGGATTTCTTACAATTTAAAAAAAAAATTAAAGACAAAGATTAATCGAATAAATCTTGAGAAAATAGTAATTGATTTTTCAAATCAGTATTTAATGAAATTTAGAGTGGGACAATGTTGTTGTTATTATCATAACAAAAAAATTATGTGTAACACATTATGTAAATGTACTTCCCTTGTATAGTATCTTTTCAATTGATTGTGAATTAACGGTGCGACATTTAATATTATCTGATAATATTTCATAATATTTCATATATTTGATATATTATTTTTTTTTATAATTTATAAACATTTCGGATATATAAAAGAAAGAAAAATAAATATATCAAAGAGAAATATTAACCATTTAAAGTCACCAGGAATCTATTTGTGAGCGGTTGTAGGAGTAAAACCAATAAAATTTAAGTTTATCGTTAATTAGGGTTATGCTATAGTGTTAGTTTGTTCGTATGTTCCCCTCCTCCATCACTGATTTCAGAAACCAGGGCCGTATATCAAAAAATCCGACCATTCAAGAATTCGTTATTATTTGAGGTTATGAAAGTTTATTATTAAGGTTAAAGAATGATAGGTAAAAAGTTAGGTTAAGTAAGTTACAAATTTAAATATTAATATTTAAGGTTATAAACACAGTAATAGATAAAAAGGTAAGGTAGGAATTATTTGAAGTAAAGAAAAAAGAATAAAGAGAAGAGAACGAAATATTAGGTTTACTTTTCTTGTAACCCTATTTTTTTGTATGCTTATGTACAGCTTCCCCTTTAAACGTCCACATTTGGTTATAAACGTAGTGGAAAATTTCTTTGATACTCAAATGTTTGAAGAGTATTATACTAAGAGTACTTATTACTCTGTACTGTAAAATTCTCTGCAAATAAGAGCAAGGTAAATTAAGTATTTTGCACTGCACCTAATTACGTAGGGGAACATAACCTTAACACGTTGACTGCTGCATGCATTTCACGTGATTAACCCATATATCGCCAATATGAATTTAAATATTATGTTGAAATATTATTTACAACAGATAAAGTGAATGGTATAATGGTGTTTAAGGGGTTACATGGGTTTGGGACTTTCAAAAAAATTTTTTTTTTTTTTATTTTTTTCAATTCTACAACTCATCTAGAATATTGTATTCAATTTTGAAGTCGATAGGAGTAGTAGTTTTAAAGATAGAGCCTTGGGAAGTTCCACTCTTTAATGGCTCTTATACCAGCACTCAAATCTTTAAACGCGTTTTTCTAAAGTCGGTTGTCAAGATTTCTCGAAAACTATTTAACCGATTTTGATGAAATTTGCTACACGTCTTCGTGATACTATTGACAAGGACTTGGACGAAGGATTTTTCTTTTTTTCATAAAATCGAATTTTAAGAAACCAAAATGTGGTGCAAATTGTAGCGAAATTTGAATGTTCTTGCTAAAAACGTTGCCAAAAATCCAAATTTCAATTTTTTTCTTTTTCCTTCGTCCAGTTTCTAGTTTTAAGTATTCACTAAAAGACCCTATTTTTTCAACAGAAAAACCCCCACCGTTTATAAGTTCTGCTGTCAACACGGAAACATTTTTTTTCGGTGGGGTCACCGGAAATGACGTCGCAATGGCTGAGTTTAAAATATTTTTCAACCAAAATTTTAGAAAATGTTCTGTAAATATGTATCTTAAATACTATAAAAAATTTGAATAAGAATTCCATTTTTTATATAGAAAAAAAAATTGTTGAAAATATGCTATTTTTTCCCGGTGTAAACCCATGTAACCCCTTAATGCATTTTTCATGGTGGGGATCACCAGTGACCCCCGAGGACGCTGTAAACGTTTTTTTGCGATTATCAATTGTTTCAAACTGTCCAAAAATGGTGGTAAATAATAATTTAGGATAATCTTCAGTTGATTAATCTGATCAAATGACTGATCATAGTTCACCACTGCTAAAAACTATAAAGCGGTGCAGGAAATTGGCAATAGAGCTTTTACTGAATATTTGTATTGTAAATTAAATGATGTTATACAAACAAGTAACTCGAAAAAATATTTAAATTCTTGATATTAGAATGAAGTTAGTTCTAGTTTAAAATGTGTTCAGTTTTGTTCTCCCCGTTGTCTATATTTTTGTTTTGTTTTATTAATTTTAAACATTTTCTATAAAAGAAAGTGAAAAATTAGTTGCTTGTATGCTTATCGATATTATTAGTTTACGTATCGTACTTGAAGTTTCCTTCCTTGATCATAGTTTCAGACACAGAACGTGCTATGCCTACGAGCAACTTGAGCACGTATTGATACGTGAGCAAAGTATGCCCGCATGAAAACTAATCATCGTTGAGAATAAGAGGAAAAGAGAGCGAGAGAGAGAGAGAGAATGAGAGAGACAATATAGAATTGATTGATAGTGATTAATATAAAAAGAGATAGAAAGAAAAAGATAAAAAAAGAAAACGAAACGAGACAGTAGAGAAGAAGAAAAAAATTAGTAATTGGTATACAAAAGAAAAACAAAATGATAGATGGATAAAGAAGAAAGAGAAAGAGAGAGAGAGAAACTAAAATGTAATAAATGTATAAATAAATAGAGAACAAGAAAGTCAAAGAGAAATTAATATAAAAAAATGGTGCATTTACTTATGAATATTTGGAAGATCGAAAATTTGATTTTATTTTAAGATTTTTTTTTTTCAAATAAAAAAGATTGTCCGACATTATTAAAATTTTGTATATTATTTATATCACATTTTCTGTGACTATTTAAAAATATATATAATATTAATATATATTTAATATTATTCATATATATATGAATATTTCGAATTTTATTTTAATTACATATAACTATATATATATATTTGTTTTTAATTTAAAATGGCGCAGATGTACAATATGAAATATAATTAAATATATAAGAAAAAGGAGAAAGGAAGAAGAAAAATTAATAAATAGACAAATAGAGAGAAAAAGTGATCAAAAATTACCCAAATAGAAAAAATATATAACAGTATAAAATTGACAAGGATAACAAAAAAAAAGAAATGAAAAAAAGCAAGAAGGAAAGAGAGAAAAACGGAAACAGAGATCGTGTGGTTCAATAACCAACTTCAATGTTAAAGTTTGTACTTTTATTGTTAGATGATCGTTACACAATGTAGTATATATGTACAATGTAATGTATGATATATATGTAATAGTACATGGTAATATCGCCGATAAAGCACTGTGAGTCACGTGTTAGCATCTCATGTAACGCGTTGCACCTCGAACGTGTGTGTCATTTAGACGACAGTGTTCGCATATCCGTTCTTCCGTTACACACACACATACAGCACACAACACACTCACTCACTCACTCATTGTAATTTATACACATTATGTTACGTACACACATACAACGTGTTTATATATGTCTACATATACATAAAGTATATATTTCTGAGAAACTAATATAGAAGTGTCTCCGTTATATGGCACAGAAGGGGGTATGGGGGAGGATGACAGGTTTGCGAACGCGTTGAGATCGTTTCTACAGGATATGAACGGTGATATCGACGCCTACGATCGTTCGATGATCGGAAACACAATCTAGTTTACTTTACCTACTATATATCTATTTTGAGATTTTGTATGTGTGTGTGTGCGCGCCTTTATGTGTGTGTGAGAAAAAGAGAGACACAAAATATCGCTTTTCACGATCGATTTCCAATCGATAATATATGTCACAACTTTATTTAATATTTACTTTAAAATTGCTACTACGCTTTACCCTTTGAAATAAACTAATGTAAGTTTATTCTCGTTTAACACACATTGAATGTTACGTGTTATAATAGAGTTATTTATTCGTGACACAAATATTAAACATGTGGTACGTTTGAAAACAAATTTGTCAAAGATATTTTTATTATTTTACGTTTCTTTTTTTTAATCGTTTTTTCTTTTTTTCATTTTCTCTCTCTCTCTCTCTCTCTCTCTCTCTCTCTAACTATGAAATATACGAATCGTGCAAATATTGATTATGCATGAATTTGGAGATACATATTTACAAAATGATTATTCATTTATTTTTTTTTTATAATATTTATTTATTAATATGCATATTTAATGATTAAACATGGTTGTCTCGTAGAATATTTGTCCGAATCGTAGGATTCATTTTGATTGAACAAATAACGATTATACGTTCATTTGAAACTCGTTATTTGTCTGTTGGAATGTCTATCAAATAAAATATTACGATGTTGAATTAAAATACCATTGATATTAATTACATGGTCCATTTAATGTAAAAGGCGTTGATTATGCCAATATCAATTAAATCTGTGCATTTGGAAACGCATTTACAGAGTATAATTAATTCGTTTCTTGTAATATACAGGGTGCCTGAAAATATGTGAAATTTATTTTAGAAACGGACAGTGTATACAAAAACAATGAGAAAGGTTTATATAGACATGCGTCTTATTTAACCTTGGTTCAAAGTTCTGTTCAAATTTGTGTTCCAGTAATCGTTAATTTTTATCCAAGTTTGCAATTATTGTATCATCGAATTTTGCAGTTTTTCCAAAATTTCAAATATGCGTCGATTCTGTTTGATAACATTCTTGTATACTTACTTTAAATTTATTAATATTGACAAAAAATAGGAAGAGGGGGTGAGTATATAATTGTTTTCAAATGATCTCAAAGATAAAAATCTAATTACGCACATGAAACCTTTAACGTACAGCAAATAAAAAATAATAAAGTACTTTTAGTAAGAGAATTGGGTATGGAAGTAGAACTAATTAAACTAAAATGATTACATTTAATTAACAAAATGCGTGAAATTAAGAAGATCACGTGCTTTTGATTAAATTTTATGAAAACAACCTGTTGTGAATTATTGAAACACAAAAGTAACTATTAATTTTGAAACAAAGTCGAATAGGATACATATTTGTATGCTTTTTTATATAATTTATATATTTTTTTATATAATTTTTTTCACTGTTTTAGTGTCCCTTGTTCACTACTGTGAAGTTATTTCTACAATAATACCAAATATCCTTCAATTATGAAAAAATATAATTTTACTTAACCCTTTAATTATCAAAGAAATTTCATAATTAAATGTGGGCGTTCCTACGCGTAACAAGACAGGAGCGTACCAAAAATAGGGTGACAAGATATCTTTCTCTCTTATATTTATTCATTTTCTTCTTCTTTTTTTTTTCTTTTCTTCAAATAATTCTTAATTAACAATTTTCCTTATTACTTTTTATATTCTATAATAATAATACTTAAATTTATAACCTACTTAACCTCACTTTTTATCTATAATTCATTATAACCTCAAACAATGACACTTTGTCGTATAGTCGATTTTATGGGCATACGTTCCTTGTTTCTGAAACTAACGATGAAAAAAGGGTCACACAGATAAACTAACACTATACCGCTACCCTAATACAACGATAAATTCCAATTTGATAGGCTTTATCTTCACAATCGTTCACACGAAGATTCTTGGCAATTTTGATACTCAAAAAGGTTGAAGATCAATAACCTTGAAATTTTATAAAAAAAAATTTTGCGAACAATATCATACAATTTATAATGTTAACGCTTTAAGGTGTTACATGAGTTGGGAACTTTCAAAAAAAATTTTTTTTTATCTTCTTAAATTCTACAACTCATCTAGAATATTGTATTCAATTTTGAAGTCGATAGGAGTAGTAGTTTTAAAGATAGAGCCTTGGGAAGTTCCACTCTTTAATGGCTCTTATACCAGCACTCAAATCTTTAAACGCGTTTTTCTCAAAACGCTTTTTCTAAAGTCGGTTGTCAAGATTTCTCGAAAACTATTTAACCGATTTTAATGAAATTTGCTACACGTCTTCGTGATACTATTGACAAGGACTTGGACGAAGGATTTTTGTTTTTTTCATAAAATCGAATTTTAAGAAACCAAAATGTGGTGAAAATTGTAGCGAAATTTGAATGTTCTTGCTAAAAACGTTGCCAAAAATCCAAATTTCAATTTTTTTCTTTTTCCTTCGTCCAGTTTCTAGTTTTAAGTATTCACTAAAAGACCCTATTTTTTCAACTGAAAAACCCCCACCGTTTATAAGTTCTGCTGTCAACGCGAAAACACTTTTTTTCGGTGGGGTCACCGGAAATGACATCGCAATGGCTGAGTTTAAAATATTTTTCAACTAAAATTTCAGAAAATGTTCTTGAAATATGTATCTTAAATGCTATAAAAAGTTTGAATAAGAATTCCATTTTTTATATAGAAAAAAAAATTGTTGAAAATATGCTATTTTTTCCCGGTGTAAACCCATGTATGTAACCCCCCTTAAGATCAAGTAATTTCTTAGTGTAATATTTTGTTTGTATCATAAAAAATATTGAAGATATATCAAGTACTTAAATTAATTGAAACACCTTCTACATACCGTGTATACTTTATTACATAAACTGGTTCAATTTTTGCAATATGTTATATAATTCTATCTTATACAAGTCATATAAGTTACACAAACATTGCTTATCTATGCATTTGTAAACACATATTTCTAATAAACGTAAGAGGTTAGTATAAACACGTTGTATAGTGGTTTCTCATATTATAATATAATGGTACTACATTACTGTGAAAATGTAAGTTATATTAAAATTGAATATGATATCGTTGAATTCATCTTTTTATAAGCTAAGTTACTGTGATAATAAAAAAAAAAACATTGTTTGATTAAAAAGGAGAACACTGATAACCTTGCCTTTTAAAATAGATCACCTTGAAAAAATCATAATAATATTATATTAATATTAATTCGATTAGATTAAACAATGTTTTCTTTTTTTCTGATATTTTATCCTACAATGAAAGATAATGCACAAATGTTTCAAGTATTCGATAATTAATTGAAACACCTTGTATATCATATGGTATATGCAATTTAGGATAAAAGATTCAATGCTTGTAGTTAAACAATCTTTTAAATCATTGAAATTAATCATCGAAAAGAAGCGATTGATTTTTAAAAGTAGTTAATTACTTTTGCTTCAGCCTGTATATAAGCAGTCATAACTTTTAAAATTTTCTTAATATAAAAAAAAAATGAAAATAAAAATAAAAAAACCGTGTTATACGAGTATATCTTTACTATACACAAAAAGAGATATTACACGGATCGTAAGTTGCCATAAACCGATTCGCAAGCCCTCAGGGAAGAATATGTTACTAGTGTGTATGTGAGAGTTAAAGTTTGAAGAAAGTTAAATGGTCGAGTCCGAGCAAGCTGTCAGTTGGGATATCATTTTTTTTATGTTGTATTTTCAATGTGTAAATTGATATACGTTCGAGTAATTTACTCGAACGGCGTAAAACGGTGGCTGGGTTGCTAATAAACCTAAACGTCCATTCCACTCGATATCAAATTTATAAGTATTTAAATATACGTATGTGTACGTGTATGTGTAGATTTTAATAGATGCAGAATATAGAAAAAAAAAAATGTTTATACACATTTCAAGACAGACAAAAAGAAAGGATTATAGAAATATTTTTTTTTTTGAGATATTAAATTTTTTTTTATTTATAATAAATCTTCTCTTGTTATTTATTACATTATTTTTTAATCTTTTTTTTTAATTTATTTATTTTTTCGTCATTCGTTGCTGTTATAGCAACCCATCGGTAAAGTGTGCACATATCCTTTTTAGTGAGCTCTGTGTATATACGCATGTGTACAATCACTCTCAAAAATAATCAGACGCTACAGAGTCTGATTAACTTTATTAATGCATATTTTGGTCGTTTATGAAATAATCACCAAGGTTATTGTTTTTTTTAGCAATAATTCAATTATTAACATTGGTAAAGACATATAATTTATTTTTTTTAGATGTTTTGTGTTTTGAATATTAATAAAAAGAAAAATGTATGTCTACTTAATGAAAAAAGACGCTGAACTGTAAGATTAAGTTGCTGAAGAAGTCCCAATAAAGGGACGAAACGTTCAACTAAATCAAACTTAGTTCTACTTCTTTCATGTCCAATTTCCCTGTGAAAGTTTATCATTTTGAAAGTTTACGTTTATTGCGTGATAAAAATTATTAAACGAGATAATATCACAGTTTTCGTTTATTATTATTTAACGTAATTTAATATTTAAAAAAAAATAATTGTAATATTTCGTGAGACGTAACCATTTTGTTTAAGACCGTGTCTTAATATGTTCGACAATTATTTATAATTCAAAACAATATATTCTATCGTTATATTTGTTCATTCATATTGTAGTATTTGTTTTAATTCAGCTATCAATAAAATTGGAACTTTCTAATTTTTCCTATCTAATTCAACACATAAATTTTCAATAGAATTAAGGTATGTTGATTATTATTTGGTATAAAAAATGTTAGGGCATTTATTTCATGACTCTTGCAAAATGCATGCCTTGTACCTGGAGTTGTGATCTTAATAAAACTTCAAATTATTATTATTCTATAATAATAATTTATTATCAGAATTTTCCAAATGACTGTTTTACTTTTGTAATAAATTATTAATTTTATTACTACCGTGTGATTATTTAATTAATATAAACGAATAATTTGCGTATGAAAGAAGAACTTTTGACCCAAATTATCGAATCGTTTTCATCTACATACGGAGACGTGTAATGATATTACACATCTCCATATTATATGTATAATAATTTTTATTTGATGTTGTTTTATTGCAGTTATATAGGGTGATCTACCATTATGTATGTGTGTATACTTTTTTATTATATTATTTATATATTATAATTTTTTACTGTATTACTTTTCTCTGTATTTCAACCCAAATTTCTTTTTCAAACTATATACACTTGCAAATTCTTTTAAGTCTATTGACAGAAAATGGATAAATAGCATAAACTAAAAAGAAAGATAAAACAATTTAGAAATTCGGGCCTTGGAAAAATTTAGAAAACCAGGTGAGATTCGAACCCAGAACCTTTCGCTTTCCGATCAAGCATTCTACCACCTGAGCTATGAAGTCTTACGTAAATATAATTCAAAAAATTGCATATAATATGATTAGATTGTCCAAAAAGTCTGTACGATTTTTGTTATCTAATCATTGCATAAATTTTCAATAGGATTCAGTTCCTTCAATTGTAATAAGGGACAAGAATCTTGGTGCATTTATTTAACACTTTGAATATTAAAAAAAAGTACCTATTACGGTCACAATTACATGTGGGCGTTCCTATGCGTAGCAAGACAGGAGCGTATCAATAATAGGGCGTCAAGAAAAGCAAACCCTATATTTTATTCCTTTTATTCTTCTTTCTTTTCTTCAAATAATTCTCAACTAACCTCTTCACCTATTATTCTTTATATTCTCAAATAATAACATTTAAATTGCTGAGGAAGTCCCCAGTAAGGGACGAAACGTTCAACAAGATCAAATAAATTTGTTCATCAAAATTTATTAACTGTCTTCAATTTCCCTTGAAACTCATATATATTTAAATTTATACTTGTCATAATGCTAAATATTGCCATTTCCCCTCACTAGAAGTTCACTCATCCATCACAGTTAAACTGATTAATAATTTGTTTTTTTATGAATTTTCTATACAAATAAATTATATATTTTTACCCCAAGATTAATAAATAATCTATTAATAAAAAAAATAACCGGAAATCGATTGTTTGATAAAAAAGCAATCAAAATATAAATCCAAAAAGTTAATCATACTGTAGCGTTCAAATACTTTTGGGATTCATCGTACATATATAATTATTTTTGTTTTATATAGACGTGTATCTATAGCTATTTTATATATGGATATATATTTTCATATGCCTATATATATATATATATATATATATATATATATATATATATATATGTACAAATATAGGAGTTTTTCGTAATTCGGATTTTTTTATGTAAAACATTTTCGATAACGTTATGGCTGTAATTTATGTAAATTGACACCTTGTTCGCATTTTGTGGTGAAAAGAACGTTTACTTAATTCGTTCAGGTCTCAAATCATTCTCTACCTCTCTTTCACTTACTCACTTTTTCTTTCTCTATCTATCTATCTATCTCTTTCTTGTATTACCTAATCGCTTAGAATGGTATATCTATATATATATACACATATATGTATGCACATATATGTTATATTATGAATTATGGAAGAGTATATTTAATCGTATTTTGTAAATCATTTGTTATGTTCTATAAGAATATATTGCCACTATTTTGTATCATTTAATTGACAAGAATGAGTATGGGTATTAAAATAGAAAATTAGCGATCACACAAAGTTTTTCAATCGTGTAGTAAATATGGCGATATGCTAATACTGTTGTCTTTTTGTTTTTTTCTTCTGTTTTCTACAGTTGATACTTATAATAGGAGATCTGTGTTTTTTTTTTCGCTACACGTTCGATTGACGTAAGCGTCTGATTAGCACCTGTCTTTTTTTGTTTTCTTTAAAATTTTATTTTTGTATTTATATCAAAAAAGAAAAAAGAACAACAGCACTTAATTAAAGGCAATTATTGATTCATATAAATTGCTTGTATTTTTTTTTAAATATAATAATAAATTATAATAGTAGAATACACGTGTGTTTGTGTGTGTCTGTGTATAAGAAAGTTCATTTAATAGGCCCCAACAAGCTGTAAATAAATAAATATCTTATTTATCTAAATAATAATAGTAATAATAATATAATAAAATACAATATATTATTAAAATTAATATAAGTGCATATACGTTATAAAAAATTATTTATTAGTAATACTTTATCACTGCTCTTTAAATGATTTAAAATTTATTGTTCGATTCATATTAATTAATTTTAATAATTTACTATCGGACACGTTATATTGATGATGCTAATATATAAAACAAGATAACTTTCAAAAGCGTTTTAAAAAGGCATATTCGCATTTAAATAAATATAATATACTTTTTATTACTATACATTAAATAATTTATAATAATATTAAATAATTAATTATTAACTCGTATTTTACATTATTACTTGCATTACTTCGAATTTATTAATCGATTTGCAGTAATAAATTTTTATAAAGTAATACAACACACACACACACATTAGTTATCGGTTATTTTTAAACATGTAAATCGACTGGATGGCCTTCAAATGTGTTTTATAAGAACGCTCGCGTTTAAGTAGAAATGGCAAGCTATTTAATATTATTTAATTACCTATTAATATATTAATAAAATTATTATAAACCATAGGTTATGTATACCTATTTATATATAACATATATATATATATTGTTTATATATATTTTATATAAACAATACTAAATTTAATATTAATTAAAATAATAAATGTATATACATTTTTCGATGATAATAACGATATTTATAATTTGGATTACCATTAAAATCAAATGACAATAAAAAAACACTAAATATTGAATTTTTATTCAAAATTGAAAGCCAGTTATTTAACCGATTGTAATACATTTGGGGTTAAATGATTTATTAATAATATTAAATAAATTTTTATAATAAATTATACTTTCTGCTATATTAGGATTATTACAATAACATTAACAAACACGACTTAGTACTACTAATTATTGATTATATTAACTTATAAAAATACAAGATGGCGCTTGATATCGTTTTAAAAACGTTTCTATTGAATGCATATATAATAGTGACTTAAATAATAAATAAACAAATTCCTAATTGATAATACTATAATATTTATAGTAATAATTGTCATAAGAATCGAAAGAAGAAAAGTAATGACACTATGAATGCAGATATTTGAAATTTAAAGTTTAAAATCAGTCAATAAACCAGCTATATAATACGAGATTAATTAATATTATACAAAAATTTATTTAAATAAATAAAACATCACAATGGTTACTCGTATAAATCCTATTTAAATATTCAACTAAAAGTAATGATTAATAAAAAAGAAAAAAAACTTATACCTTTATATTAACCTATAAAAAAACCAAAAACAAAATGGCCACCGGCAAACGTTTCTACAAGAACATTCGCTTTAAATTAGTTTTTTGCGTTTCGAATTAACTTGAACTCTCAAACGATGTGTGTTAATTGTTTTAATCAGTTCGATAATAAGTAAGCAGTATACGCATCTATTTTCGCGACAAGAATAATATCGAGTTCTTTGGTGAGTTAACGTAGGATGTAGGAGGAGTATTAGCTAGCTCCCTCCGGTCACGGTTTATGAACGCCTGCCTGTAATGAATTACGTTGCCGTGGGGAAGGAACGCGTTCGTGATGCGAGAAAACTTATGAATGGAGGAGAGGAAGCGTCGGCCTTCGATTTATCGCGCGTCGTTGAACGAACGAACGACGTGCTCGTTAAAATTATTATTTTTATATATATATATATATATGAGAAATCAAGAGAGAGAGAGAGAGAGAGAGAGAGAGAGAGAAGTTAGAAAATGAAAAAAGTAAATACAATACTTCGAAATTTTTAACATTTTTTATTTGTTTGAAAATAATATAAATCTATTTATTTTTTTATTTTATTAATATAATGTACAGTCAAACCTCCTTTAACGCGGTAAGTGCGTTCCGCGTTATATGGAAACCGTGTTATAAGAAACTCGGATTTAACCGTACAAACCAAGCTAATTCGTAGCGCGTTATATGGAAACCGGCTACCGCGTTGTATGGAAACAGCGCTATAAGAAACACAGATTTTAGTACAAATCACATCATTCGTACCGCGTTATATGGAGACCAAAAAATACAAAAGACAAGATAAATTATAAATTATTTTTATTAAATTGAAGAGTTCATATAAGAAAAATTATTAAAAAAATGAAACAAAAACTAAACTAAAAAACTGTTTTCCAACAAAAACTAAACTAAAAAACTGTTTTCCAACAAAAACAAGACAAACTTTCGTAAAATTATGTAATCTTTCAGCACTCATCCTCGCTGTCAGATATGAGTCGCCTAACTCGTCTTCTTTTATTGGGTAAAATGTCTTCCTTACTTGGTTTATCTTCTCATTGGTTTTCATTTTTAACTTCTTTTTCTAACTTCACTAAAACCTCTTTATAGGGAGCTAAGCAATTTTAATTTCACTATTTTTCAATCTGTCAAAAATGGTTTAGAAAAGTTGGCTTGTGTAGTACATTTTTAAAGTTTGAATGATTCTTTGGTCAAAAGATTGTATTAATGACGTGCAGTTAGGAGGAAGGAAGACAATTTTCACATTTGGATGATACAGTTCTATGTTGTGGCAACCAGCGTTATCAAGAATCAATAAAACTTTGAAATACAAATTTTTTTCCATCATATAGATTTCCACTGCCGGGATAAAACAATTATAAAACCAATCCTTAAATAAATCTTGAGTCATCTAAGCTTTCTTATTAGATCGCCAGAATACAGGCAATTGTGTCTTATTAATGTTTTTCATTACACGGGGAGTTGAAGAACGATTTGTTAGCATTGATTTTATCATCAGGCTCCCTGATAGATTGCTGCACACATGAAGGGTGATACGTTCTTTTGAAGGTTTAAAGCCCTGAGCACACCTTTGATTTTTGAACTGAAGGTCCTAGATGGTAGTTTTTTCCAATATAGTGCCGTTTCATCGTCGTTAAAAATCTGATCAGGTGACTAAGGAACTTATGGGATGTTCTTGAACGGAAACCGCGCTGTAAGAGTACCGCGTTAGAGGAGGGCTGTCGCAATTTCAGCACCGCGTTATATGGAAATCGCGATCTGCGAGTGCCGTGTTATATCTGTATATTAATTGTCGCTCCTAAAAATAGCAATAAAAAAAAAAGCTATTATAACAGGACAAAGTCCTAATAAAATCAGGAAGAAGAAGAAGTATATTAATTATATTATATATTTATTCATATATATATACATAACCATCCTATAGGTCATGTATACCTATTTATACCAAACTGGTTAAATGGTCAATCTTTAATAAGAATAATTTTTTTTTTAGAATAGAATGGAGACAACATTCAATTTGATATTAATTAAAATAATAAATAAATATACATTTTTCGATAATAATAACGATATTTATATATTAATTATATTATGTAATTATATTATATATATATATAAAAGAAAGAGAG
Organism: Polistes exclamans; assembly: GCA_023678865.1. Taxonomy (NCBI): domain Eukaryota; kingdom Metazoa; phylum Arthropoda; class Insecta; order Hymenoptera; family Vespidae; genus Polistes; species Polistes exclamans. Next base: position 93,272 of record JACGWG010000057.1, read on the forward strand.
AAGGGAGAAATTAAAAAATGAAAAAAGTAAATACAATATTAAAAATTTAAAATCTTTTTTCGTTTGTTTAAAAATAGTATATATCCCTATTTATTTTTATTTTATTAGATTGGCCAATAAAATATTTAAGGGTTTGCGAACCCTTGATCATTTGGATCGTTTTCTATTAGAATAAACTTTTACAAATTATTCGAATACGAAAGTGACTATAACTTTTAAAACAAGTAAATAGGACACACGTTTATATAAACTTTTTTTATTGTTTCGTGTTATCTGTACAATATTAAAGTAGGTTCTACATATTACGAAATATCCTATATATGATATTATCATACTGAAAACGTTTGTAAACACATTAAAGAGCACAAAAATATTTTTTTAAATATCCGCGATCGAAATAATGAAATTTGTCGAGTTGAAACTGAATCAAGTAGCACGCTTACTCGACAAATTTTTAAACTTATTTGTCTCGAAAACAAAATATTATATAAGCAAATATTATTCTACATTAACGATTTAGTTTTTCATGTAGGATGTATCCTCTACTCGTTTGTACCGCTAGTTTCAGGACACTCTGTATATCTACGTAAAACTGCTAATCTAGAAACTACTATATTTCATAACCTGAAAAAGAAAAAGTTAACCTAAAAAAATGTTGACAAAGTAACAAGAAAGTAATCCATTTTAAGAAATCGATTAGAATTTTTAATATAATTTTGTACGATACACATAATCGTGTAACTTACAATTATTTAATATGATTTAAATTATGGGATAAAACTCAACAAAAAGCAAATATTTTATTTGGAAAATTATTAAACCCGATATTCGTGAGGAGATTAAACTAAAAACTTTATGCACCATTATTTCTTACAAGAAATTCAATACATTCCTCGTATAAACTACATTTTGATCTGAAAGATAAAATATTCGAGTATCTATAAAGATCTAAAAAAGAAAAATGAAATAATTACTCATCAAGATTTGAAATAAACCGCGCTTTGAGAACCACGCATGCGCACGACGGACAACTCATCACGTGTTTCTCTCTCTCTCTCTCTCTCTCTCTCTCTCTCTCTCTCTCTCTCTCTCT
>JACGWG010000057.1:94374-109044 GCA_023678865.1 Polistes exclamans
TCTCTCTCTCTCTCTCTCTCTCTCTCTCTCTCTCTCTCTCTCTCTCTTTCTCACAGCATAGTACTGAGTCGTTGAACCGATAAAAGTGGCGAACGAAAGAGAGGAAACTCAAAAGGACGAAAATAAGGGAGAGAGGGAGAGAGAGAGAGTGAGAGTCCTCTTCTTCTCTTTTCAGTTTCATTATTTCTCTCTTTCTTTCTTCTTTTTTCATTCCGCTTAGCTTATATATGCATACTTGCATCAATAATTCTATTCATCGTGTCGCGTGCGTGCACACGCGCGCACACACACAAACACAACTTTACCAACAAGCCGGAGCCCTACAGTACAGTGAGCCCATGCTCCACCTAAAGGCGGAAAAAGACTGAACAGTAAAGAAAAAAAAAAGAAAAAATCCGTCAGAAAAATAAAAATTATGAAAGAGAGAAATAAAGAGAGAGAAAGAGAGGCTAAGTAAGAGAGAAAGAAATAAAAGAAGTCGAAAACAAGGAAAGTCTTTGTCCCATGGCGTCATGGCGGCCTATGGAACGTGGAATATAATGGGGCACGTGTTCCCGCGTTGCGCTAATGGCACGGTTTTGCGGACTTCTCGATGTGCGTATTGTCCCACGGCGCTATATAGTTAACTCCTCTCTCCCCTCACCCCCTCCCATTCTTCCCTTTTACGTCCCTCCCCCTTCCGTATCCTCTCATCGCTCTTGTTCCTTCATCACGGCCTTTCCCCCCGCCCCCTCTTCTACACCTTCTCCGACTACTCCTCTCTCGTGCCGTTTTCACTCTATTGTTCCATGAAAAGCGGCAACTAGCGGCTCTGAATTCGAGTCGAACAGATTCCAGACGATATCCTCGTTACATTTCCCCTCTCCCTTACACCGATATATATATTTTATCTCCTTTCCTTGTATCTCTTTTTCCCTTTTATTCTCTTACTTTTTCTATTTCTTCCTTTATTTCTCGTTTAGTCTTTCAAACGCGTTCCCTGAGTTCCGTCTCACTCCGTGGCTTCGCCTTATTCGGGCATGTTGCCTGTGTACAACGCACATGCACCGTCTCTGACGATGCACGTGTGTACTCTGCTCTGCTCTGCTCTGCTCTGTTCTGTTCTGTTCTGCTATACTCTGCTCTGCTGTGCTGTCCTGTGCTGTACTGTATTGTGCAGTAACGCATAGGCGTAAATCGCAGTAGTTAACCATCATAGAAGATATCTATTTACTTCTTTTGATGATAATCTTTAGATTTCTCCTGAGAACTATGAGATTTGATCGAAGTTTGAAAACAATTGTTTCATATTGTTAATGGGAAAGTTTTGAATGTCTTGTTAAGGTAGTTTTGTTGATTTTATTGGATAAGAATATTATTGTTTATTTGATAAATTGTAATAGGAAGAATATTGAACTCTTATGATATATTTATTATGATATATAATCTGCTCTGCTCTGCTCTGCTCTGCTCTGCTCTACTCTGCTCTGTTCTGTTCTGTTCTGTTCTGTTGTATTCTACTCTGCTCTGCTGTGCTGTACTGTGCTGTATTGTGCAGTAACGCATAGGCGTAGAACGCAGCAATTAACCATCATGGAAGATAACTGGAAGATGTCTATTTACTTATCTTGATAATAATCTTTAGGTTTCTTCTGAGAACTAAGAAATTTGATCGAAGTTTGAACGGAATTGTTTCTTACAATTAGTGGGAAAGTTTTGAATGCCTTGTTAACATAATTTTGTTGATTTTATTGGATTTTTTTATTAAGAAATTTATGTGGGAATTTTGAGTATTTTATTTGGATTGAAATTAATAATAATATTTATTATTTATTTGAAAAATTGTGATGGAAAGTATACTGAACTGTTATGATATTTATTAGATTTTTCTTCCAGAAAATTAAGAAACTTAATGGAAGTTGAACGGAATTATTTCTGGATTGGAAAGTTTAAATTGCTTTCGTTGTTAGGATTTTATTAAGGGATTTAATGGAGATTTTATAATCTGTAAATCTGTTTTCTTGTTATTTGTATTTTTATTGATTTTATTGGATTTGTATGTTTATTCCATAAATGTTGGAATTTGTAATTTTATATTTAATGAATACGAGTGGTATTTCTTATTTAATAATTTTATTAAAGCTAATACTGTATGCAAATTCTGCTTCTGATTCCTGAAAATTAGGAATTTGAATGAAAGCTGGTCGGAATTGCTTCCAGGTTGGAAAGTTTTGAGTATTTAGTTAGTATAATTTTCCTGACTTTATTATGTTGTTTTATAAAGAAATTAACGTTGGAATTTATAGTATTTTATATTTATTGAGTTTCCCATACTGGTTTACATGGTTTCTTGGTTTTATGAGTAGAAAAGTTTTAGTTGTTTAGGTATTATAGTTATGTTGACTTTATCCAGTCGGTTTATAGGAAAGTTAATATTGAAATACGTGATGTTAAATATTTCAATAAATAAGAAGAATTTCATTTTTTACTTTCAAAGTCAGAGATAATATTGAACTTTATTAGATAATATTTGCTTGAATTCTACTGGGAATTTTGATGAAAGTTAGTCTGCATTGTTCCTGGATAGAAAAGTTTTGAATATTTTGATGTAGTTTTGTTGGTTTTATTGGGTTGGTTTATAAGGAATTTTATGTTGGAATTTGAAGTATTTCAGATTTATCGGGCTTCTCCCGAGAACTAGGAAATTTGATGGAATTAGTCTGCAATGTTTCTGGGTAAGAAAGTTTGAGAAATTTAATGGTTAGGATTTTATTAGAAGTTGCAAAAGGGTTACATGAGATTTTGTAATCTACAGTTTAGTTTATTTTATGGGGTTGGCTTAGAGATAAGTTTGAATTTTATAGTATTTTCTATATTTGTACGAATATATAAATAATAATATATTTTTGTTTGTTTAATTCCAACAAAGAATTTTAGAAGAATATGATGGAAATTGTTTTTGATTTTTGTATTTTTTCTTTTTCCTCTGGTTGGAAAATTTTCAAACAAACATTTTTGCGTTTAGAATTGTTTGAAAGAAAAATTAAAATATAAGATCTTAACTATTATAAGAATTAAAAAAAAAGATGAGAATAAAGAATAATTTGAGCTAATAAAATAGAAACTTTTATGCTATCTTCCGTTTATGGCCGGAGGTGTACATGTGTGTGATTATGGACGTGTACCTTCGAGTATCTTCGAGATGTACCTTCATAAATTAAACGTGTGCGAGTCAGAGGCTAAAGTACAATGGTGCTTTCTGCTTAATTAGCGAGCTCACCTTAATGACGTGGTACCACCCGTACAGGTAATAATAACGCGTAATCGGAAGTTCTTTGTCTCTACTTTCAAACGCTTACAATTGGCTTTTCTAGTTGTACAAATTTGTTAAGATTTTTCAATGTTTATTGCTGGGAAATGAAACGCTTTCTAATTGACATTAAAATCTACCTAATCTGTCAAAATGATTGATATCAGTTTTCTCTTTTTGTTTATAATTAATGAAATTACTATAATTAATTAAAATGTCAAATATAATTGCAATTACGTAAATTATACATTATTATTGTTTATTTACTATTATAACATTTTTATAAGATGTCCAAATAATCGTTTTACCGAGAGAAGAAAAATAAACAAAAAATCAATATTGATTTATTATTAATGTTTTGATATCAAGTTTGTTATTTCTAGATATAAATTCCTAGTAATTCAAGAATACTTAATAACAAAAATTGAAAACTTTTTCAATTGGGTAAAGCAACACTTTAAACACCATTTAGATTATCTCAAAAATTTCTTACTTTTTTTTTTTTTTACAAATGTTAGGTGTATAATATATTTTATTTTATATTATTTTAATGAGTTATATAGGGTGATCCAGCAATATATGTTGTTTTACTTTTCTCTGTATTTCAACCCCAATTTATTTTTCAAACTACACATTTGCAATTACTTTTAAGTCTATTGACAGAAAATGGATAAATGGCATAAACTAAAAAGAAAGATTAAACAATTTTGAAAATTCGGGCCTTGGAAAAATTTAAAAAACCGGGTAAGATTTGAACCCAGGACCATTCGATTTCCGATTAAGCATTCTATCACCTGAGCTATGAAGACTTACGTAAAGATAATTCAAAAAATTGCATATAATATGATTAAGTTGTCTAAAAAGCTTATACGATTTTTTTTATCTAATCATCGCATAAATTTTCAATAGGATTCAGTTCCTTCAATTGTAGTTAGGGACGAAGAATTTTGGTGCATTTATTTAACACTTTGAATATTAAAAAAATTTCCCATTTCGGTCACAATTAAATGTGGGCGTTCCTACGCGTAGCGAAACAGGACCGTACCAAAAATAGGGCGACAAAAAAAGCAAACCTAATATTTTGTTCTCTTCTCATTCTTCTTTTTATTCTTCTTTTTTTTATTCAAATAATTCCTAATTAACCTTTTCATTCTTTCTATTCTTAAATAATAATATTTAGTATTATTGTTACGAATATTTCCACTAAAAATGATACTATTATCCTAAAAAAATTAACATTATTTCTTTTAATCATTTTAATTATACAGTATATTTATGTGTGTACAAGTATATGTACAGTATATATAAATGTTTAAAAATAAACTTATATGTTTTCTGCTAATAATAATAGCCAGGACGATTGCTTTACAAACAACCAAAATATGAAGCCAAAAATATTAGTCACAGTGTAGTATCCAAATATTTCTATGAATCACTGTCCATTATATTTTATCATATGACATATATATATATATATATATATATATATATATATATAATATATTTATTACCTTTTAATGAATTAAAAATTTAATAAAATAATAATTTTAGTTAATTACATTTTATTATATGATATATATATATAAAAAAAAAATACAATATTTTTATATGATATTTTGTATGTTCTTCATGAAAAATATATCACTTTGAAAATAATCATCGAATTATCATTTACAAGCAAAAAATTGCATAATGAGGATAACGCATGAAATAAACACGCATTATTGATAAATCTTTAATCGTATGTTATCATCCATTACATAACACAATTTTTTTATCATAACATAATTATAATAATAAAAAATATTATAACAACACTATATATATATATATCACAATGTGATAATACGAACAATATTCATGAAGCTATAAACAAGTTTAAACGATCTTTATATAAGGAAGACGAACGAGAGTAGTAGTATCATTACGCAAAGAGTGAATTGATTGCTCGAACGGATGACTGCAATGGCCCTTCTGTCGGTTCCTGTCGTAGAATCTACGAGTGCGTTGGTTATGACACACTTTGCTCCGCAAATGCGTTTTATGCATCTCGTTGCTACGCTCGTTAACGTGTTGCAATAGAATTTTAATGTTTTCTTTTTTTTTTTTTTTTCTTTTTTTTTATCCAAGTTGCAACTGTACGGTTGCAGAGCTTGTAATAAAGCTAGATCATCAAAAAGATCTATACAGATCTATGCTTTTTATTTGAAAATAGTTCGTTAAAATATATACTTTGTATATAAACGACAGTTTTTACATAGTCGAGTACTTTCATGTACATTTAATACATTACTACATTACATTAATATATATATTAACATATATATATATATATATTAATATATATGTTAATGTACTATAACAATTATAGTACATTAATATTACTATAATATTAATATTATAATTACTATTTATATTGATATATATACTTATATCGATAAATGTAATTTTATTATATTTATTATTTTATTATATTTATTAATTTTTTATATATATATTAATATATATGTTAATGTACTATAACAATTATAGTACATTAATATTACTATAATAATAATATTATAATTACTATTTATATTGATATATATACTTATATCGATAAATGTAATTTTATTATATTTATTATTTTATTATATTTATTAATTTTTTATATATATAATAATATATATGTTAAAGTACTATAATACTTTTATATATATATTAATATATATGTTAATGTAATATAATTGTTATAGTACATTAACATATATATTACTATTTATATTGATATATACTTATATCGATAAATGTAATTTTATTTACATAAATGTAATAATAAATAAATACATATATATAGAGATATACACATATGCACATTACAACTAGATTCGTTCATACTTCTATAAATACACGTATTTAAATATATATGTATATACGTTATGTACATTTATAACTAGATTTGTTCATACTTCTATAAATACACATACTTTTATATATACATACATATATGAATATATACATTATTATATTCCACTGTAAAACGTGACGTCAGAGCTAAAACAAAGTTGAACTGTATGGTAACTGTTTCTAATGTGAAGCACCTGATTTTAAGAGCATGACAAATATAGAGAAGTCTTTTCATGAATGAGACTTGTGTTTAAACAAAATTAAGAGATTTTCGTTAAGTGTTTAAAATTATTTAAAAAAAAAAAAAAAGTAGTATAACTTCAAAAAAACAAAAAATTTTAATGTTATATGATTGTTTTCTTTTAAAAAATGAAATGGTTAACATTGTTCACTTTCTGAGGTATTTAAGTGGTCCGTATAAGGTGCTGTTTCACATATCAGGAATATTAATATATATATTGAAATATAATAATATTAATAATATAATAATATATTATTGAATAATATAAATAAATATATTGAAATAAATAATGTTATCTTAATTAGTTTAAAAATTTTATATTAAATTAGAGTGTACAGTACAGATGTCATTTGGTAGAGAAATTTTCATTTGTATTCTATTATTTTCAAAAATTAAATAATCAATAATTTTCTTCAAAACATGTAAGGAACACCTAAACAAAATTTCATTATTGAACCAAAAAAGTAGATAATTTATTGGAAAATTACAAATGCATAGAATAAAGGTTTTATAATAATCAATTAAATGAACAATTATATTTGTCAGTATTTTGAATTATGAAGAGTATACTCGTTATGCGAATAAATCTTCTATAAAAACTAAAATATATTCACATAAATTTCACAATGTTTAAAATATTTTGAGACCAAGACGAAATAAAACAAAAGAAAAATATAAATCATCATTATAAAAATACTGTATATATGATGCGAACAAAGTAAAAAATGTTCGACCAATTAAACTTTGAATATTACACGTTTAATCAAAAAAATATTGTCCAGGTTATATATCAAACACATTTTTAAGGAGTAATCCTACATGATGATATTTAAAATGTAACAAAAATAATATTTGAAAAGAATTCAAATATTACGAACAACCATCATGCGTTGTATCGTGCTTTTTACCGTTCGAAATTTTTTACAAGAGTTCTTCAGAATCCTTTGAGACTAAAAATCGATAGAAATTTTCATGTAAGCGATAGTGAGGGTACAACCAATCAAATTAAATTTTATCCGTGTGTCCCCTTTTCTATCGTTAATTTCAGAGACCATTTACGTATGCCCATAAAATCGACAATAAGACAAAGTGTCATTGTTTGAGGTTATAATGAATTATAGATGAAAAGTGAGATTAAGTAGGTTATAAATTTAAGTATTATTATTAAAGAATAGAAACAGTGTGTAATAGGTAAAAAGTTTGCTTAGGAATTATTTGAAGAAAAGAAAGAAGAATAAAAGGAATAAAATATAGGGTTTGTTTTCCTTGTCGCCCTATTATTGGTACGCTCCTGTCTTGCTACACGTAGCAACGCCCACATTTAATTATGACCGAAATGGAAAATTTCTTTGATATTTGAAGTGTTAAATAAATCCACTGAAATTCTTCATCCCTTATTACAATGGAAGGAACTGAATCTTATTGAAAATTTATGCTATGATTAAATAACAAAAATTGTACGGACTTTTTGGACAATCTAATCATATTATATATAATTTTATAAATTGTATTATACTGACGTCTTAATAGCTCAGGTGGTAGAGTGCTCGATAGAAAAACGAAATGTTTTTTGAGTTCGAGTCCCCACGAGGCTCATTTTTTCGGTACACTGTTTAGGAATGCATAATTCTTATATTATTACCACTAGAGAGCACATCGATTCGCTTGATCTAATTTTTCAAACATGAAAGACCTACCTTTAAGGGATTACATGGGGTTTACACCGGGAAAAATAGCATATTTTCAACAATGTTTTTTTTTCTATATAAAAAATGGAATTCTTATTCAAACTTTTTGTAGCATCTAAGGTACATATTTAAAGAACATTTTCTAAAATTTTGGTTGAAAAATATTTTAAACTCAGCCATTGCGACGTCATTTCCGGTGACCCCACCGAAAAAAAGTGTTTTCGCGTTGACAGCAGAACTTATAAACGATGGGGGTTTTTCTGTTGAAAAAATAGGGTCTTTTAGTGAATACTTAAAACTAGAAACTGAACGAAGGAAAAAGAAAAAAATTGAAATTTGGATTTTTGGCAACGTTTTTAGCAAGAACATTTCAATATGAACTTATGAACACCACCGCCGCTCTCGTGGAGAATTATCGTACTAGGTATTTAGTTATTTTCAACAACACAAATTCGACGAAAACGCGTATCTCGATCGTCCTCATTGTATAGAGCTTCGTTGTTTAATCCATCAAAAATTATTGCATTATAAATCAGAGTGAAAATATGTTAAAGAAGAATTTTAATCGATAAAAGAATTTGTGATATTTTTGAGTACGATTGTAATATTCGGTGTATATGTGGTACGATACTTGTTTTGAAACGTTTCCAATCTGAAAATAATTAATATCAAAGATGCATCTCATATATCTAATCGACCAATCACTGGAAAAGTCGATGTGTAATGGATGAAAAAAAAATTGTACAAGATCGACATATTAGACTAAAAAAAAAAAGTGTATGCACCCTTAAATTTAAGATTGAAACATTTAAAAAAAAAATGATTGTAGATTATAACTTTATAATAATATCGAGTTCTACCATAACATTATTTATAGTTGGCGTAAGAAATTTGATCTCGAGTAATATTCGACATAGAAATGATAAAAAGATAAAACCAATCTATAGATGGGTGAATATAATAAAATATGAAAACAAAAAAAAACATGTTTTTCACATTTGCATGCATTTAAATACGAAAAAAGTTTTTCCCCGGTCCAATATATATATACTCGTCTTAAATGCATACTTGTATAAACGTATATATGTATTATATACGTGTAAGTATACACCTGTAAAGGTATATAAAACGCTTCACTCGGTTATTAGACTCAGTAACCGGTCTGTGCTCTCAGAACCGGATATCCTGAAACGTGGCCCTTATACACTATACCGACTTTTATAAACTGATCTTTCGAAACGCTTCTTTCTTTCTTTATAATATCTTACTCGCATAAATCAGCTTCCATTTCGCAGTATCGGAGTCGCCTTTTCTCGATTCAATTCGATTCGATTGAATTCGATTCGATTCTTCTTGTCTTATCCAACGCTTTATTATGTAATCGACCTGCATGCCTTTCAGTAGATTTATCTTTTCATTATTATCACTCTGATCGATGTATTTTTTTTTTTTTTATATATGTGTTAGCGAAGGATAAATTTCATGTTTTTTTTAAAGGAGAAATAAAATTGTTTCTTGAACATTGAATATCATTTTTCTTTTATAATTAATTTTTATATTAATTACGTTCGATGATTTAAATCCTCAAGGCAGAGGTCGAAGTACGTTAAGATTATATAGGGTGTTCAATTTAATTCCATACATTTGTATTCATCTTTTTATAAGTTATGCCATTGTTGTAGTAAAAATATTATCATCTATTTAAATATAAATATCACAGATTTCTGTGGTATTATTTAAAATAGATGATATTGAAACAAACATTTTATGGGAATAAAAATATCAACCCCATCAAATCAATACATAGATATATATCTTGTTCTTAATTTCATTAATTTAATCGTATTGTTCGTAATATAAATATTTCAAATACTATAGTTGTGTAAGAAAATCTTTACCCTTCGTATACATGAACATATATAGTGTATACAGAAAAAAAAATAAAATAAAATAATTGGAAATAAAAAGAGAAAAATTTCAATCCTCTGACAAGTTATTTTCACGAACATTATATCGAGACACGTGAGAGATCTGAACTTTAGCCTTTCCCCTACGGTCTTTCTTCATCTGTTTGTAATATTACATCGTACGATGCGAACGTTATCTTCGCGATTTCGTAGAGAGATGAAAAAAGTAAGCAGTGAGAAATTCGTTGCTAACGGGGTCTACACGTAAAGCTAAACAAAGAGAAGAGTAGTTTCTTTTCAAGTAATTTTTGTGTTAACCACGACAGGTGTCAGAATGCGTGGGAGTCTCCAGTCAACTTCATTTTGTTCTGCCTTATTCTGATGAATATACGGGAAGTGGATCTCGGGAACTTTCGCGTTGATTTAACTGTCGAATCAATTTTATTCTTTGTTTATCAAAGGTGACTAAAGTCACACAAAATTGATCCTTCATTGTATACTAAAAGTAATTAAATTTAAGAAAAATTGAACATGTTCGTTGTGTAAAGTTAAATCAAAGTTAAACATTGTCTGATTAAAGTCACTCAAAATTAATTTTATCTATATTAAGAGGTGACTATAGTCAATTAAAGTTAAATGCTTTCTGTATATTATAGATGACTATATTTATTCAAAATTGATTGATTCATTGTATGCTAAAGATGACTATAATCATTAAAACTTGATCTATTGTTATATACCAAGGATGTTTATAGTTACTTACTGTTAAACGTTTATTGTAGACTATAAATGACTATAAACATCTAATGATTAACGCTGATTGTTTATTAAGGATGACTATAACCACCTAATGATCAATGATCGCTATTAAAGAATGACTATAATCAATCAAAGTTGAATATTTGCTATATATTAAAAGTGTGACTATAATCATCCATTGGTTAACGTTTGTTGTGTAATAAGAGTAACTATAGTTATTCAAAATTAAATGCTTGCTAAGCATTAAATATAACTTTAATCTTAACGTTTAACACATACTGCCCCTATTAAGGGCAATTATAATTATTCAAAATTTCCTATATGTGTACTAATAATGACTATAATCACATGACATTTCAACGCTCGTTTTAATATTAAATATGATTATAGTTATTATACTGACGCTCGTTATATACAAAGAGCAATTATAATCATTCAAAATTGAACGTTCGTTTTATACTAATTATATTTATAGTCACTCAAATTTGAACATTCGTGTTTTATTTAAATGTGACTATAATCAATTAAAGTGGAACAATATTAGTATACTAATAAATATGACTATATTTAAAACATTTTACGCATATTTTTTGTTTGACTATAGTCATTCATATATTGTAGTTCTTCTATTGAAACTCGTTATATATGCACTAATTGTAAGTATGACTATACTCGACATTAAATGATCGTTAAATACTAAACTTTACTATAGTCAACTAATTTTAAATATATAAATTCTATATTAATAGACAATATAGTCATAATTGTGTACTAAATAAGAATAACTATAGTCACTCAAAGTTGAACGTTCGTACTATACTTAATTATAGTCACTTACATCATTATTGATCGTTTGCTAGATAATTAAAATGACTTTAGTCACTCAAAGTTGAACGCTAGTTGTATACTAAAGGACACTTTTATAATTAAAGAAACTGTAAATAAAATTTTAATGTTTTGTTTATCAATGTTTGTTTTACTGATATCTTAAATGGCTTTGTAGTCGTGTAACAATGTAATGAAAATATTAACGATCTTATATTATCTCTCGACAAATGTTTGCCTTGGGTTTTTTAAATACTCCTCGCAATTCGTATCTTGAATTTTCAAATATTCTATCTATAATAAACAAATATATTTTATTAGATATTTTTTTTTCTTTTAAGAAAACGAATTTTTCTAACAAAATAAATATTTTTGTCAATTAATTTTTATGTTAAATTTATGTATATGCATCAATTATGAGTGTATATTATGCATCTCATTTTTCTAATAAATATTTTTATTTTTATAATTTTGAAAATGAATTATTTTAAAAACGAATTCTTCTCACAACATAAATATTTTTGTCAATTAAGTTTTATGTTAAATTTGCGTATATGCATCAATTATGAGTGTATATTATGCATCATTTTCCTAGTAAATATTTTTATTTTTTTATAATTCCGATTAATCATCTTTTTTTGTTATTTCTTTCATAGAAATACGGATATGTAACTAGTAAATTTCGAATTATTAAAATACGCAACTGGAAAAAAGCTTTATTGCATAATTGATAACACATAGCACTACCACGTACGTTTATCGCAAATATCGTCATAGACCTACGTAATAGTGATATCAACAATTGTTCTCCCGTACATTATCTGCTGTCGGTGGTGAAAATATCACTTGGCCTGAAAATGAGTTTCAGTGTATGTCAAATAAAAAGATAAACGTGACAGAAAAAGTGTTAACAATAGACAATTATTTTGAAATTTGAAGTATACTTTACATCATGTATTCTAATAAGATTAGAATAGAATCAGAAAAAAGAAGTTTATGTAATAAAAGTAATCATTTATAACGCGTGTTAAACAAAACAAAAATAACGGTACATATTTTTTTTGCAGAAAAATAAAATTTAGGAAAAAAATTTTTCGTATTTATATTTAAAAAAAAAAACATGAAAGTTTGATAATAAAAAATATTTTAAAACAAAAGTTTCTCAATTTTATACGTAAAATATGTTGCTATATTTGTATTACAAAAAATATAGTTATTTATTTAAAAACAAAACCCCAAAGATAACTTTGATTTTATCTGCTAAACGAAAAGCAACAAATTCTGTAATATTGTTGCTCTCGTAATATCAGGCAATTATTGTTTAAACAATTATTTTAAAAGCCTTTGTGATTTTCGAGATAAAAATCTAAAATGCTTTGAAACAAACGTTCGATTTAATTTGTAAATAAAAATGTTTGTATACGAAAAACTGATCATTCCGCGATTGGTTGGACAAATTGAATAAGTTCAATTATTTCAACCTCTGATATATCATTTGAAATTCGATGAAAAATTATTTTTAAAGTTATGATGAAAAATACAATATCTCGATTGTTCTGTCAGGATTGAATTATCGTTGGCGATAGTGATTATTAGCAACCAATCCGATGAAATCGATTTAAGTGTCATTGGCTAAAGACATTTAAAGCAAATTACAATAGGTCTTTGCATAATACAAGAAATATAAATAGTACTATAAGGGAAAGAGATATAATTAAGAAGGTGTACAATATTTCCATTCTTTTTTGAATTTCTTAGTATGTGCAAACATTATGGTTACAAAATACGAAACTTTTATATAATGATAAAATAATTTTAATGTTTATTCATATTATATTTTATAATATTTAATTTATTTGTATATTATATTATATTATATAATATTATAAAATAATGTTTTGTACACTATGTGTATACTAATAACATACTAAACTTAACTGGAATAATTAATTAATATATATAAACAATATAAAATAATAAATGGTGTAAATACAACAATAATAATAATAATAATAATAATAATGTTTATGAGATGTCCTGGGGCTTATAAACTAAATTACAAAAACATAATTTAAAAGTGGAACTAACAAATAAATATTATTTGTAGTTCGATTTGTGTGAAACGCTTTATTACTAAATTATATAAACAAATGAAACTGAAATCAGAATAATATTCTACCCTTTTTGTAAGATTTCCATGAACGATGATGAATCAAAATTAAACAATGTATATACATAATAATATAATAATATTAAAAATGAATATAAAAATTTACCCAGAAGTATATATATATATTCTTTAAAATGTATTTATTATTACAAATTTATCTCCATTGTTTTGTAGAAAAATATTTAGAACATTAATCGATTGCATCAAAACGTTACATCTAAAAGTATTTTGATAAACAAATATTCCTTTAATTTGTAAATTGTACTATACGGTAAGCCCTTACAAAATCGTTTTATATAGAGTGAGTCAAAAATTTTGAAATAATTTGTATAATTGTTTGAATGAAAAAATATGTGAAACATTATAGGCTAATATTTGTTTTTCGGTTTGTTAAATTACAGACTTTGAAATTTTTGACACACCTTAGATGAGGATACAGGTATTCTGAAAAATCCTTTCAATTTTTATATTTATTTATGATAAATATACGAAGCATAATAAAAATGATAAACGTTGATCGGTCGAGTTCATGAGACACTGGGTAGGGCATAGCCATAAAAGAATTTCATTACTAGATATTCATTTCCGCTAAGAGATACAATGACTATTTTTATTTTAGACACACCTCTGTCACCAATGGGGCCTTCGTCACCGAGTCAGGAAGGCCTGTTCACGGATCTTCGACTTTTATCTTTGGAAAAACAACTTAACATCGAATTAAAGGTAATTAAATTATTGTTACTATTATTTTTTCGTTGTTTTTTTTTTATAAACATAAGCTTGTATATATAGAAATATTAATAGATAAAAACAATTACATATTTTTGAAAAAATAATATAAACATATTATTCTATATATATATATAATATAAAAACACACAATTAATATAGTATATGAATATAAT
>JACGWG010000057.1:109054-151619 GCA_023678865.1 Polistes exclamans
AGACAATAAAAGATTATTATTTGGTTTTCTAAGAAATTTAGATAAATGCACTTTCGGTTTAATTCGAAATAAATGAATAGAAATCATTTTCAAATTTCAGCCTTTTTTTTCTTGCTATTAAAGTTCATCAAAAAGCGCATATTTTTTCTTTAGTATTGAAATCGTATAAGATTTTTACAAAAGTTATATTTTTAAAGTTTTCTTTACTTATTTTAGTAAATCTCATGTTTAAAAGTATATTTAACATTACTATATTATTTAAATTTAATAAAATTAGCATTTTTGAGCACGTTTTTTAATTATTTAAATAAATGATGTTGAAATTTTAAAAGAATTTTTTTTTCTTTATCTGTGCTTTAAATTGAACTGTGGGCATTGCATTTATAAGATGCAAAATAATGACCATTCTATTAAACAGAGTGTCCTAGTTTTTAATAACCGAATTTTGCCATTATATTCTATGGATGTAAATAACAAAAAAATATTACATAAAAAAATGTTTAAAGCTTCGTTATAAAATTATGCATGTTAGCGCGGATAATGATTATTAAATAATCAATTTTCAAAGGTCGGAATGTGATAACATTTTGACCTCCAAGGTCATCTAATTTCATGCCTTTCAATTTTTATTTTTCGAGACTTTGGAAAAAAGAAGTTTATCAAACAAGTTTATCATAAATTTGGTTGTAATGAATTGATAACAAAAATTTATGATAAATTCTATAAAATGAGACCAGAGATAAAAATGAAATTCGTAAAGAAATAAATTTAATTTTCGAAACACATTTACGTGATAATTTGATACAAAAAATTAATGATACATTGAATAAAATTAAATAAAAATGAAATTCACAGAATAATAAATGCAATTTCCTAATAATTGTTAAACTTGTAACTTGTCAAGAACGGTGTAGCCATCTTTAAATAAAGTAAATATATTCATTATTTTTGGAATTGCTAAAAATATAATTCTTACTTTGAAGTGACCTTGAAACTTTTTTCCAACAAATATGATAATCATTATGACGTAAACTCGATGTAACCCTGACGACCTCAGCAAGTAAACAAATTTCATATAAACAAACTAAATATAAATATTGCTGATTTATTTTTATATTTTTATCACAGTAGCTGTAAAATTGATATCGTTTCTTTTATATTCCATATATTGTATTCATAACTTTTTAATAAAACTTTTATTCATTTATACTAACCTTACACACCACATACGGTTCAATAAAATTTTATTGAAGTACTCGTTCAACTTATGAATATGCATGAATCTACTGCATCATGGATGAAAGGGATTATTTCTGATAACTCTTACATGAATTTATTTGTTTAGTATTTTCCTAACGATTTTTGAAACAATTTTTATTATATTTAAATCCCATACAAGTCCGATTGAATTAATTTCAATCCTCAAATAGGTTATGTTTACACAGAATAGGATGACGTTAATCCACCATTTTGAAACTGGTTCTATGTTTTTCAATGTACATTAATTTTATTCGCAATATCGATCAAAAATGTATACTCTCTTGCATATTTATCACAATATTAACAAAATATAAATATTTAAAATATACATCTCTTTTTTATTTTTTAAATATGATTATTATAAATATTGCGAATAAAATTCGTATTCATTGAAAAAAAAAAGAAAATATTTAATACAAGTCTCCAAACGAATAAATAAACATTGCTCGTATCTTTGTGAACAATTTTTGGTTTGTTTTATTCAGATCAGTACAAAAATATACTGACAAAATTGAAAACTCATCAGTAATTGGGTATTACCCTATTTATGTACGTATTATAAATGTGCGTATGTGTTTTATTTTTTGTAAAATTTATTATTACACAAATGTTGATAAGCTATCTCGAAATGTCAACGTGAATTCACTCAAATCAACTCTCAACGATGATAATAGTCCTCCTAGTTGATTTTCCTTGCGGCCGCATTAGTCATGAGTCAGCGTTGAGACATTTTTTGTCTGCTAATGATAGACTTTAGTTGCGTCATGAAACTGTGGAAATAAATTATCACGAATGATGCATGATTTTCAATTAACTTTCTTAATCCTATGATATAGATTTTATACTTTTTCATTCAAGTTTTATCAAATTAAATTTATCGTTTTGCAAATTGATTATTTTTTTTTTCTATTAAAATTATTAAATTTTAGCAATAAAAATTAAAATAAATGTAAATTTATTGTTAAAGAAATTCAATATTTTATTATAAGTAGTGTTAAGGTTTTACGTAAAATATTTCATTCATACATGTTTTGTGCATTTCAAATTTAATTTTTGACAAATCAAAATATAACTTTTTACTAATCAAATTCAAATTCTCGTGCAAATTATAAGTTTCTCTACAAAATTATTTTCTTTTAATCTTCTACGACATATATTAAAAGATTTATTTTTATAAAAATTTAACGTTTCTTTAATCAAATTAAATCTTTTAGAAATTAAATTCTTTTATAACTTTTATAAAAGGAAAAAATAAATGTATTAAAAAAATTAATAAATGAAAGTGAAATGATCTTTAAACAAGTATACGTGAAATATTACATGAAAATTTTATTAGTGTCATAACAGAATTTTAATTTTTTTTTTTTATAAATTGTCAAATTTTTAGCACTCATGCTATGAATTTTAAACTAATTTTAACTTTATTATCAAAAATGTAAGGATTGTTTTTATGTAATTATAAAATTGAAACATCTACAATTGCCATTTATCATAATAATAACCTCAAAATGTACATAAATATACAAAAAAATTTATAAACAGAAAAGAAAGTCTTGTTTAACAACTAGTTTATACAAATGTACATAGATCGTTGATCGTTGAATGAATAATTTTAATAGACTGTGATTGCTGCATTTTTGTGTATTTTTTTTTTTACTCAAAAAAAAAAAAAGAAAAGAAGGAAGAAAATCTGAACAAAAAATTTGGTAGAAGAACCTGAATTTTTAAACGATTAAATTTAATTTGCCATAGGTTTAATTTGATGTGCAAAAAGTTTTAATTTAACTTGCAGAAATGCAATTTCAATTTGTCCAATAAGTTTGATCGAATTAACAAAGGAATACATTTTATTCGCAAACAATTAAATTTAATTTGCAAAAAAAAGTAAAAGTGATTTACAAAAGAGTGAGAGATCTATATTTACAAAAAAAAAAAAGATTAATTCAGATAATAATAGAATTAAATAAAAATAAAATGAAATCATACAAAATAAAATATATTATTTCGTGTTTTTAATTCGTATTAGGAAGAAATCGATATAAGTCACAATGACTGACTTTGTCATCAAATTAGGGATGATACGAAGTATCGATTTAATGGCATTTGGCCAACTCGCGAACGTCAACGAATTTTTAACTGTTTGCTTGCTAATGTGATCGATTTCTAACTAGATACCAACGTAAAGATGGATTCACCTGACGTCACCAAGTATTCACCGAGTTAGTTGGCTAATAGGTTTAGTTGTTAGGATGATAGCGTTAGAGAGAATACTTAGAAATATTTGGTAAAGAGGCATAGTAACCTGACAGCCTTTGACAGAAGTGCAATGAAAATGGCGAAGCGTTTGGTTAGAAAGGTCTGTCTATTTTCAGTTTCATTTTTTAATTGTTAATTGTGCTCATAATTATGAAAGTGATCTAAATCATATATCTTCTGTTTCGATATATTTTAAAGGATTACATTTGAACACTATATAAATTCTATATAATAATATTGAAATATAACAAAAATTATCTACAGGTTTATTTTTCACAATATCGTGAAAATTATATTGAATTAATTTTGGTTTCAAATAATGTGATGTGTAATAATTAATAAACTTATTCTTTTTTTTAAATTTTTAACTATAAGACCACTTTCATAATTGTGGACACAATTAATCTTTTAACTACGTCGAAATATTTAGCTGTAGACGCTAAAAAATAAAACATGTGTATCAAAATGTCTGTTAAGGTAAACAATAATGACAAGTTCAATGATATTTGCAACTAACACATTTAACATTTTATAAACAACGTTAACTTTTAAAACAATGAACATATATGTTTAAAAATAATATTTGATTGTGAGCAACACCATAATGGCTTATCGAGAAGCTACTTTAATGGTGTTTATTAATTATAAAGTTTAATTAGATGCTTGAAATTTATTATACGGTACATAAATTTTGTTTTCTTTCTTTTTTATGTATAACAGATAGTAAGTTGCAAACATTTATTCTTAGGATATGCATTTATTCGATATCATTTTTCTATGCGCGTTTAAAAAAAAGTATTAGAAAGAACATGATATACTATTCTTCATGTAGCAAATTATTTCCGTTTGCTTAAAACAATTAGAGCGTATCGATCATCATCATCATCATCATCATGATCATCATCATTATTATAATCATTATTATTATTATTATCATTATCATCATGCGTTCAATCTCTTTTCATGGAAGAATTATTCATCTTTGTGCGAATAATTTTATATACAAGAGTATCTTCATTTATTATATGTTTATATATAGTAATAAAAACGACATATATATATACATATATAGTAACAGGAATATTTGTACTCGCTCTTATTGTAAATTTGAAAATAATTGATATTTGTTTATACAGTAAAATTTCGCTAAATGCAAACCTCGTTTTTCGTAAACCGATTTCCCGCCAATTTCAGCATTACCATCACCATCACTTTCTACTGTCACTGAATGTGTCTGACTAATAAAATTAATTATTCTTTCAAATCTTCTTCTATAATCTTGAAAAATATCTCTCATCTGATCTTCAAATATTACAAACGCGTGCATATACTATTTAACAAGACATTTTTATATGTATGGTAGAGAGCATAAATCAATCAAATGCTACCAATTTAAAACAATCTTGAAACTAATGACAGAGGTGGGGGGGAGGGTATTCCTGATTGGTGAAAAACGAGCTTTTTATGATTTAATGAGATTTCACTATAATGCAAATTTTTATTTAAATGATCAAACATTAGTCACTCAATAATATTTGCATCTACGTAAGATTTAATGGAAATACAATCATTATTTTTGTAAATAATACTTGCTTGTTCCTCCTTTAAAATTTTCTAATTCTTTTGAGACAATTAAATGTATCTTACAAGACCAATCTTTTTATCAATTACGTAAAATTTTACATCTTTTATTATAAAAGACTTTTACAATAAAATTTATATAAATTGACAAGTTTAATATTTCTAACACACACACATATGTTTCTCTGTATAAGAATTTGAAGATATTGTATTAAAAGAAAATATTTATTTTTTTAAATTGACAAAAAAGGTACGAAATTATTCTTGGCACTTACTATAAATATTTATTTATATACGTACAAATATATATACTGTTATATTTTTAATATTTTTTATAATAAATACCGTAAAGTAAAATTTTGATGTAATATAATAATAATTATAATTTATATATCATTTCAAATCACGATGATTAATTAAGATCCTACTGTATATGTAAAAAAAAAAAATCACTTATTAATACCAATTTAGAATTCGAAGATTATTTTTATGTTTGTTTGTTTATTTATGAATTTATTTATTTATAGAATTTTTTGTTATCGTTGTAGGTAAAACAGGGCGCGGAGAATATGATACAAAGTTTGACGAGTGGTCACAGAGACAAGAAATTACTTCAAGAAGCTCAGCAGATGCTCGATGATTCCCGCGCTAAAATCGAGTTCTTACGCATGCGCATAATGAAGGTGCGACAAGCGCGCCAACAACAACATGCTCGAGGTGACGCGCCACCTCCTAATGGCGAATCAACTGGCAATAAAGGTATTAAATAATAATATAAGTTTTTCACAAAAATGATCAATATTATTAAAAAATATTTTTAAAATTTTAAAAACATTTTTCTTTTTTTTTTTAATTTAAATTAATAATATCATTTCCACTATTTACACATAATTTTTTTATATTTTATTCTTAACTTATACAATTATTTTATTTATTTATTTGATTAATTTACTTTTCCTTTTTTTTTTTTTTATTTTGTTAAGAAAATTAAATGATTTTACAAAAAGATAAGTTTTGTTTACAAAAACAATCAAAAATAATTACGGTACGCTCTTCAAGTGTTTTACTTATTTTTGCTACTTACTTTTCCTATGATTCTTTTTTTTTTTTTACAATTTAGGTTTTCTAAAATTTATGTTACTGTGATATTATAATTGCTTTAGAAATAAAAAGCTTGTGGGTAACACAATTGATTAACAATATTAACAATTAATTTCGATTCCGCGTATTACAATATATATGCACTATTCCTAAATTGACGCCATCTTGAAAAAAAGTTACAATAGACATATTTCAATTAGTCAACTTATTGAAATTTGATATCTTTACTTTTATTTAAAAAAGAATACTAACATAAGTACAAACAAAAACTATTATAAATCGAAATATTATCCATTATTTATGAATACTCGTTATAATTTGTTTCTTTTGTTAACATAATTATTTTATAACCTCTAATTATTCTAGCATTATGATTTTTATTTTACATAAATTTGTATATATTTTCAATTTAGAAAAAAAATTAATTAAAGAAAGAAAGTGTAATTTAATTATTACACTATATATTAATTGTTAATTAACAATATTCGCATTTTTATATTTATATTAACAATTTCTTTTAAATTACGTCATCGATTAATGTAATTGTCTTGTGGTGACTTTTAATAGCCTATTTAATAAACAATAGTAATTTGTATGTCTAGACCGAAAATATATAATATTTTGTAATACGAGACCTGAATACTTTTGGCCGAGGCGCCAGCCGAGGCTTAAAAAGAACAGCAAGTACAACCATAGTTATTTACAGTGCAATCATGTTCAAACTTACCGTCCTAAATCATTCTCAATATTTAATCATTTCAATCGAAATCATTATTATTATTATTATTATTATTATTAATTACAATATTTCGATATACATTAGCAATAAATAATATTGTCCTGTAAACTATCACAATTTAATTATAACATTAATCATAAAATAATATTATATTTCAATTTACAGAGAAAGAGTAAAAAAAAGAGAATGTTAGATAAAAGTAGATTAAAAGTATAGGTGAATGAAATTTGATTTATGATGGAACTAGCGAAATAACCAATAAATCTATGTTGAACATATCCATGCATTTATATGCACATATTTTTCATGCGTATACTCATATTTTATAAACGGTAGGATATATCTCTCTCATACGCTTCCTACATATTTTACGTGCATAAATCCCATATGCTTTTTGCATATTTTCAAGTGTACAAGTTCTATATTATATATTATGTTTTTTGCATATTTGACGCGCATAAAATCCCCATACACGCATTGTGCTGCATATTTGATGAGCATAAATTCCGTATGCTTTTATAACGTTATTTTACGTGCAATCAAATTCGTAACAGTCTAATTAGAGTAATTAATCAATCTCAATAACGTAATCTTTTATTTGAATTGTTTCACATTATTACGCGGGTGGCCCTGTTGTCGCATTAATTCCGGTCTGTGTCAGTTAAATTTCCTTCATTTTCTGGCGCAATATTTTTGATTCGTTGCGATACCTCTGGCAAACGTCCGCCAACAACAATGTTTTACTGATCCTATCTATACAAGTTCGGTTACCTCCGTCAAGGCGACCTTTCATTTGCATTGCAAGTGCCGTTTCTGTGGATACTGGCAACTGTCTTTAACACTTGGAATTGCCAACTCGATTTAATTTTACTTTTTGTATTTTTTTTTTTCAATTGTTTTACTGTCCAAGAATTGAATTGTTAACTTTTTATGCTCAATTTTATGATTATTAACATATTGATCAAGTTTTTTTTGGTTAATGAAAAATAAACGATTTTAAAAGCCAATTCGATTAACACCATTAATATACTTCTATAAATAAAATTAATAATATAAAATAAAATAATTCTATATTATAACATTTAATTTATTAAATAATATATGATAATATATAAAATAATTCTAAATTTTTTAATTTAATTTTGTATAAGTGTAAATTCTAATAAATTAAATACTTCTGATTTTTTTTTTATACGATGATAGATATTATCATACATAAGAACTTCAAATTGTTTAATGTGATCTCATATATATATCAAATTTACACTCGCATGAAAAGTGAGCTCTCATGGGTCTCTTAAAATTTTATCATACCTAATTAAAATAATCAAAAAATGATAACATACTAAAATTTATGCACCGGATAAAATAGAAATATCAAAATTGTATTAGATTTATTGAAATTGGCTCTAAATATAGAAAAACAATTTGAATCAATTGAAATGAAATTTTGTAGTAAATGAATATAATTATTTGCCTGATGATTCAGATCTTGTTATTATCAAATATAACATGCAAACAAAATCCAAAATATTGTTTCCTCAAATGATTGGTACGATATAATCAGAAAAAGTAAAAGTAAGATTTTATTTCATGTGATTTAATTGACCTACCAGGATTTTTCTTTTCAATATAAACATTAGAAAATTATTTCGATAATAGAAAAGTAACAGTTACGGGGTTATCAGTATATTGTCTTCAAATTTAATAGATAAAATTAGAAAAGTCAAATTTTAATGAAAATACATTTATGGAATTTATATAATGAAATTAATATTAAAAAATCCGTATTAGATAAACCATTAGATCTGAAAAATGTACATTAGTCATTATTATTTTCTAAAGGTAGAACAGTGCTAAAAGAAAAAGAAAAATGAATCTATTAAAATTCATTTTTCATAGTAAATATATGATTATTATAGAAATTTAAGAAAAAATCGACATGATCTTAGATTTATCTGATGAAAAAAAAAACTTTATTATTTATATTAGTGATCGTTCCATTTAATCGCATTAAGTAAGAGTAATTGTTATAGTGATGAAATTATTTTAATTTATTTCCTAAAAATCCTATATAAACATTTTTGTTTAAAGATTGAATTTGATAGTGTTGTTTTCTTTTTTTATTTTTTATTTGCCAAAAAGATTAGTCTCCTTTGTCTCATACTAATAATAATAATAATAATAGTAATAATAATAATAATCATTATTTCAAAGAAATACTATCTTATATATTTCATGTATCATTTTTTCTCCACTATTCGTCATGATAATTTTTTCTAGATCAATCAAAATGGCAGATAATTAAGTCAATACATTATACAAGGAAAATAAACCCTTTTATCTGTATTTAAAATTTAAAAATAAAAATAAAAAAAGAAACAAAGTTGAGTTTCGTTTAACTTAAATTAATAATTTTGATTAGTTTTTGTGATCTTACATTAGTGTTAAAATATTTTCGACATATTCTCGTGCGAACAATTGGCTCAGATCGGGTTGAAAATTTTGTTGGGCTCAAGTCAGGATGGCGTCAAGATTACGAAAAGGTCAAGTTCGAATCTCAAAAGTTTGTCGACACAAACAAATTCGGATATCAGCTATTTTGGTCACCCAATTTATAACTTGGAGCAGGATTTTTTATTTGGGATTAAAAACTATAATAGATTTAAAATATTATTTTTATCGTATTTTGGGTCTAAATTTTATTTATAATAAAATATAATAAATAAATAATTTATATTTTTAATATATTGTGATATATTTTAATATATATTATAATATATATCAGTTTACTAATATATATATCAGTTTAATCAATAAGTCCGTATGGTTTTTGCCGTGTTATTTATTTAGAAAAAACCGCATGAACTTATCAATCTAATATAAAATAAAAAATTATTATTTATTACATAATAAAATTAATATTTAATTGAATTTAAATTCTTTACATTTTTACATTACAGTGCATTTTATTAATATTAATAAAATTAATATATATATGTATATATCATAAAATGTCAGAGAATGCAATGCTGTAAATTGTACAACTTTGCCGTTTCTTTGAAAAGTTTCGATAAATATTTTTTATACTAAACGCGTAAATAGATTTTAATGAATCTTATATTAAATTAAATTACACTCCTTTTTCTACGCGTAGCATTGCCGGGGGAGGTTGGGAACCTAGTCAGGTAATGTGAACAATGCCTGATCCGCTAATTTTTCTTTGCCATTTTATGAACCTATGCAGATTGATTTATAACTCGAGAAGGTACTCTACGCGTATACAAAAGAGTGCACTTTAATTTAATATAAAAATCATTAATATCCATTTGCTAAAAGTATAAAAAATATTCACCGAAACTTATCAAAGAAATTCCAAAAATGCACAATTTACAGCATTGCATTCTCTGACATTTTCTGAACTTTACATGGTAAATTTATAACTCGATATGGTATTCCACGCGTAGAAAAAAGAGTGTACTTTAATGTGATATAAAAATATTAAAAGTATATTCACAGGAGCAAATTGCAGTTTAATGTTAATTTGTAGAAAATGTATACTAACAGTGAAAAAGTAGATATATTGCTAATATTTGGCGAATGTTAAAGGAATGCACGTGGAGCAACAAATCTGTATGCTGCAAAGTACTCAGAGAGGCACCTGTATAAAACGAACTATTTGTGTTTTGTTTAAGTAACAATAAATTAGACACATAAATAAGTTGTTTGTCTTTAAAAGCACTTGTGCCCTTTGTTCGCCGGCGACAAGTAAAATAATTTTTTGTTGAAATTTTTATTTCTTTGCTTTCAAGGTCATCCAAAGGTCATAGTACACTGTATCGTTGAATTCTTATTTGTATGGGCTATAATACTGTAATTTAAAAATACTAAGTGCTATTTAAGAAAATAAAGGTAGCCTTAAAAAACATTAAAATAAAATTTTTTTTAAACTTTCTTTTTATTCCGATGTATAGTCAATCAAAAACAGATCAACTTTTGTTTAAAATATTTTTTTGTCAGGTTATCGCAAGTACTTGAAAAATCGTGACTTGAGTTATGTGGAATACCCTGTATATATATATATATAATAAAAAATTATTTTCTTTGAATTCCAGAGATCCACTAATTGTAAATTAATTTTTACTAAATTTATATATTATATATTAAATATTATTATTATTATTATATATTAAATAATATATAATATATATTATTTATTTATAATCACACAAGAGAAAACTATAAAATGGATGATTTATTTTGTATGAAAGTAAACTCAAGGATTATTTTTCAATGATTTTTGCAGATAGGTACGAGCCCAGTTTAGAGCTTGCATTGGAAGAACGTGTCGAAGAGTTACGACACCGGCTTAGAATTGAAGCAGCTGTTGTGGAAGGTGCAAAGAATGTAATACGTCTTCTGCAAAGTGCCAAAGTTGCTGATAAGAAGGCTCTGACGGAAGTACGTATTCTTCTTCTATCTCACTTTTCAATCTTCCATATGGATTACACATAACACATAATACGATGTACATACGTATCATAAATACATATGCACGTAGATATATGAATAAGAAGGAAATTAGATGCTCGTATATACTTCACGTGGGGTTCGATGAAAAGCCTTTTGTTATACGTACATACAAAAGGTAGAACATCAAACAGGTACTATTGATTTCATCCGTTCGACGTGAACATGATCGCTAAACTCATCGTTCATTTCGTACTACGTTGTCTGAAAGATTGTTTAAAAGTTGTCAGGTGAATTCTTACAAAATGCACAGCATATTAATGTAAGAATTATTGTATGTAATGTTGACATGAGTAATTACGAAGGAATTGAGTTTATAGGGTGTTAGTATAACTCGATTGGTTAAACCATTGCATTTGAAATTCAGATTTACGATCTTATATAAATTTAGATCTATACGTAGCCTATTTTTTCGGTACATCAATAATTTTGAAATTAGGATACACCTGCTGTTAGTAAATCGAATCTGTTAATAGGTTTGAGATATATTGATAGTTGGATAACTTTGGATGTAGTTAGTCAAGTTATTCAGGTATATTCAAATTGGATTTAATCGATATGTAACAAGTTAGATTGAATTATGTAAATTAATTAGTTTTTGAAACTAAATTCAATCTTTTATAGGTTAGGATGATCAAATGAATTATTGGAACGGAAAAGTTTCAAACAAAAAGATGTAAAATTAGAATTTGACGGAAATGTAGAAGTTACAAGGATACTATGTTGATAAAATTAAAGGATTACGTAGGAATAAATTTAATGGGGTTTTAGGTAATAATTTAATTTATTATATTAAACAACGTATTTTTTCAAAATAAATAGTGTCATGGTTTCAATTTCGAATCAGCCGTAGCCCATATTTCAAGCGTTAATAGTTTCGAAACTAGGATACGCTCGTTATTAACTTATCGAATCTGTTAATTGCTTTGAGAATAACTTTGTATGCATAACGAGCTAGTAGAGAAAATTGGATCTAGTTCATCTAGTGAGTCATATTTAATTGAATAAATTTTTAATAATTATTTAACTGTAAAATCAATTTAATTTGTATTGTTCGTTGAATTATTTAAATGAATTGTAAAAATACAAGTTAGGACTTTAGAAGTTTATCAGTATACTGTTGAATTAATAAACAAGAAAATTACTAAAAAAAATCAATTGTATAGGTCCCATTAGATTGATTCAAATAGTCAAAGCACCGTATGCAAAATAAAAGGATTCAGGTTTTAACCCTGGTTCATTTATAGTCTATTTTTTGTGCCCTAATAATTTCATAAATGAAATTACATTCGTTATAATAAGCCGAAGCTGTTAATCTAAATTAATATTAGAGAAAAACGTTTTTATCATATTTAAATGCAAAAATAATTATATAGATGTAATTAAATCCATTATTAAACACTAGTGCTTAATTATAGTGATCATCAAATGAATTGTTAAATGACTGTTTTAGGTTATGTGAACAGGTAAATCGTCAATATTGACCGAAATGAAGTAGATAATAGTTTCATTGCAAATTAAATAATATCTTAAATTATTCCAAATAATCATTTAGATCTAATTAAATTCGCTGCTAAATAACGCAGTGCATAATTTTGATAATTATCAAATAAATCTTCAAGTGACTATTTTAGGTTATATGAGCAGGTAAATCGTCAATATTAACCATAGTAATCATTTACACTTAATTAAATGCATTGTTAAATTCCGTAGTACATATTTTGGGAATATAAAATGAACCGATAAATAACAGGTATTAGGTTATGTTAACAGATATATCGTTAATATTGATACAAATTTCGAAGTTTGATACTACGCCATGTTGACATAATAAATAAAATAAGGTACCAAAAAATCTTATAGGATTTCTTATGTTAGATCAATTTAATCAATCAAAAATACATAATAAAAAGATCTAGCTTTAAATTTAGGTTATATCCGTTCTCATTTTTAATAAGCCAACAATTTCAAAAGTGAAATTACACTAGTTGAAACAATTCGAATCTGTTGAGCTATATTAATAGTCGGATAATTTTGCACGGCAAGTCGAATTACCCGAATATTCAAATTGGATTCATTCCAAGTAGACATTCAAATGAAATCAAATAAATTATTAATCCACATACTACATAATTTAGGTTATAATCAAATTAATCGTTAAAAAACAACAGACAAAGTAGAAACATATCATCGATATTGATCATTATATAGAATTTTATCAATACACTATCTTCTTAACATAATGAATACAATCGCTACCAAAAAATACATATTATAGGAATTCTTTTAAATTATTTCAACTATTAATTGTTAATGAAGTTTACATTCCCTAAAATCTACATCGTAATTTAAGAATTAATGGAGTAAATCGTTAAAAATCTGAATAGAGTCACACACATCTCATGAATATTAATCAAAATATAAAAGTTTATCAGTAGGATATGTTAACATAATAAATAAAGAATGCTACTAAAGAATGAATTTTATAGGGAATTCTCTTAGACTCTATCTCAATTGGTTAAAGTACTCCACTCGAAATTTGAATGATCCAAATTCAAATCACAGTCCAGTCTCGATCCCATGATTCATTAGTTTCTACACATTTAAACTATAAAAATGTTGATTTTCTTAGATCTTCAGTTACTCGATAATACATACATATATACACTTCATAGTAATCTAAAACCTCGAGAACGATTTTGGACTATCAAGAAATGAAATACCGTTGAGTTAAGAGTAGTCTTCTTCTCGCGATATCTACTTCTTTCTTTTTTTTTTTTTTTTTCTCCTCTTATATTAGTTGACTCTTCGAAGAGAACGAAAATGAAAATGAAGACGAAGACTAGGAAAAGACGACGACGAGTAGGATGATGTAGAAGTTGAGGGGTATAGAGGAGTGGGAGGGGGGGAGAGTTTGAGGAGGTACACGGTTTATATGTATAACTCGACTGTCTCAAAATAGCACGGGCAAATCCCCTGACTTTCCCCCTTACCCCCTTCTGTGTGACGCCTTTTCGGGTCGCGCTTAGTTACCATCTTTCGAGGAGAACTGGCTCAATCCAGTCGCTTGGAGTAACGCGATAAACGAACGACGACGACATGTGTACCAATCATTCAATAACTAGTAGTTGTTCGAGGTGGGATATCATATCTTTCGAAGGATATAATAGAACACCGAGAGATAATATTTTTCCCAAGCTTGGATAATTGAAAGCCGTGAAACTGCTGCTTGACCTCAATTCGAAGACTGACTGACTCTCCTCGCATCCGGCCTGTTTGTTGGCTTACTGTGATTAACTCTTGATAAAAGAAGAAACAACACTCTCCTTTTGGAATCATTGAGAAGACTGAATAGGCCATTTTTCTTCTTTATTTGTTATATTCCTATTCTAAATCATTTAACCTCCAGGAATATACGTTCAATTTAAAAAAAGAAAGAAAGAAAGAGAAGAGAAGAGAAAAGAAAAGAAGAGAAGAAGAAGAAAAATAAAACAAAGTTTTGTGTGAGGAAAATATTTTTTTCTTTTCCTTTTTTTTCTTTTTTTTTTTTTCTTAAAAAAATATTTCGAAAGAGAAACGTTCGTTCGCGTCTGTGATATTATTTACACGGCAATCGTCCAGAAACACTCGGGGGCCACATAATCCGAGCAGAAAATAAAGAAATTCAACTGATCGTACGACTTGAGTTATATTTATGTGCCCGCCAACCGACACACGTCGTTCCAAATTTATATTGTGCTAATTATACGTCGTGTCGTCGCTTTATCAATTTGCTTTGTTGTCGCTTTGGTGGTTGGCGATAGGAATACAATTTGATGTTTTTTGAAGATTTCACTCAGTAACCGATCATATGATTAGAGATGTTATATTATTGAAAAGTTGATACGCGCTTGCGCCAATAAATAATTGTCGTGTTGTATTTGGTTAAGCCAATAGTAACCTACCGACGCGTTATTTACGTCTATCACAAGAACGAAGAATTTCGTAATAACGAAATAACTGATATACAACAAACAGTTCCCGAACACACAGAGAAAGAGAAAGAGAAAGAGAAAAAGATAGAGAGAGAGAGAGAGAGAGAGAGACAGAAAGAGGGGTAACTGTAATCCAAAAATAGAAATTGGAGAGGCGCAATATAACTTGGAAATTTCCTACTTCCTTATACGAATGGCAGTGTGAGTGATTCTTTTGTTTTTTCGTTGTTCAATAGTAACACACAATTTACGAGATCTCAACATCGTAATCGTAAAAGAAAACTATTTTCGATCTTACTTCCTCGTGTCTTCCCCGTTAACGCGTGGAAGAAGAGGACACCCGTCAAATCCATGAAGAAAAGAACAACGTTGAACGCGAAAAGGAGAAATCTTCAAGCAGAAATCTCTACAAGCCGAGAAAACCTTTCCTGGCCGATCGCAGTCGTAAGTTATTCAGGAATTGACGATGTCCTGCGGTGGATGACAGCGTGGAAGAGGTTGAAGAAGAGGACGATCGTAGGATGTACGGAGGTGAAAAAGAGAAAGAAGACGATCGAAAACGATCGCAAGATGCTGATGCGAGATGTTCAGAAACAGCAGCAGCAACAGCACCACAACCACCACCACCATGGTTGGTCAGAGCAGAAGTTACGATTCGTCATGGCGGTATTCAAACCAATTCGGATTCTGGACAGTCACCGGTAGGTGCATCATCAACTTTGACTGATTCCAATGGTGTGAGGATGATATATCGTTGGAATACTAGCCAGCCAAATATTAATCCTCCATCAACAACAACAACAACAACAGCAGTACCTTCGATGACTCCATCGATGGGTACAATACCACCGAATTCTTATGGGTTCCAACGTGGGAATATATTGTTCACGTCAACACCACCACCAAGAAGTCAACCATCTGGTTCATTTACAATTCCGCGTTCAGGATTCTCAATGAAAGATGACTCGAATTTGTCAATAAATCGAGGATTTAATGATTCCGGATACAACAGTGAACGATTCTCACCACAATCTTATTCGAGTTTACCATCCCGTCGATCCTCGCAACAATATAATCGACGGTGTAAGAGTACATGTAACATTGTACTCGCCGCGTTTGATCCTAAGAAGAATTTAAGTAACGACGAGTTTATAACTACGAGATCACAAACGAGAGAACCTTTGAAATTTTCCACATTGGAAGCTGATCGGCCACCCTGGCATTCCCATCGAATGGCGGCGTCCCATCATCATCATCATCATCATAATCATCAACAACAACAACACGTCTCTGCTCGTTCACGTTTCAGTACCGTACCTGAAGTCTGTGAAGATTGTGCCGAAGGTAGTACTGCGAGTCCATTTACCACTCATTTCTGTACACGTGTGTTAGAGAAAACAGCGAACAAAAGAACGACCATTAGTAAAGATGCATCTTCGCAAACGACGGATATTGAATCTCGGTCTTCCTCCTTGACTACATCGAAAACAGGGAAAGTCAGACGAAAGGCATTGGATATATACTTGGCTGATGAACAAAAGAGAAAGAAGGTATAACAAAATCGCGTTAGCAATTAAAATTCGAAATACTTAATTCAATTTGAAAAGAAGAACAACAAAAGAATCATCGTATATTTAAAACTTTTTCAGCAAGAGAACTCACCTATTGGAGCTTCGATCGATACAACATCGCAACCTTCAACGACTACAGCAACTACCACGGATACTGAAAAATCCGATGCATCAACCGTAGACGAGAACACCAAACGTAAATCTCGTACGGTTCACATCGACGTTTATTGCACTGGCTCAGACGAGGAGTGTAGTACCGAGTCAAGCGAGGAAGAACGTTCAACCACTGCGATGACCGTCTTCGAGAACAAGGACGTCAAAGTGACGCATACTCAGCAAACTACGGATAACGATTTACCTCGTGGGTTTACAGATAATAAGGCGTTTCTCGCGCGAACTGCTGAGAGACGATGTGAAAGTTTCAAAAACGCTCCCATGAGAATGCCCTCGTTGGCTAGCTCGAAAGGTTACGAAAGCGACGATTTACTAAGTTCTCTTTATCCATCGCAATTTAGTTCTTACACCGCGCTTAAAGATATTGATTCAACACCATGGTCTGCAGCATCGTCAATGATTGCATTGCCCTTTCCTGACGATTACGATTCTGCAGCTGCTACATCCGCAAAAGATACATTTTCCGACATAGAATCTATAGTCAATGGTGGTAAACCAACGTTGACCCCATGCGATAGTTTCGAATACGCGAATTCGTCCGATCGCGAGAGGATACGTAAAATGGAGACCATTTGGGGTAATAAAACTGAACCGGAAGAGAAGGATAAGACTTGGAGATCACCGCAGATCGAGCGTAAGCATTTATTAAGGAACAGGAAGATGAGGGAATATTTAGAGAAGCATGAAATCGGTTGGTCATCTGATGACACTGCTGCTGAATCGGATGACAGTGGAACCATAGGTTGGACCTTTATAGCGAATAAGGATCATTCTGAGGAGGCATCTAAAAAAAAGGATATCGTTTCTCCTACGAGTCAAATAAATCCGGAAACTGCTGAAAACGTTTCCCCAAATGTCGTACATCATCAAGAACCTAAACGTTGCGATCCTTTAGACGATCATTCCGATTCTACGACGCGAAGTGAACTTGCCTCACGAACGTATAAACTTCGCGATCAAATTGGTCTGTTTAGTTCGAAAACTCCTTCACCTCTTCCTTCGAAAGTACCTTCAAGGGTGACCTCTCCCTTTATGACACCCCAAGGTGAAAGAACGGATCACATCGTGAAAGCATCGATTTTTGGTTCCGTAATTGGTGCTTTTCGAAAACCTGGTCATCACGTAGGTCCTGCTAAAAATCCAAACTGCTCTTGCGAACACTGCAGACGATACTTCGAAGAAGATAATACGCGTGAACGATCGTGTTCCTTCGGTGAACCCGACAAACGTTCTGCACGTTCAACCAACACCCAAAGAAATATTATTCGACCAGCTCCTACAAGTTATGGACATTGATACTTAGTTTATTTTTCTATAATTTTTTTTCATTTCTTTTTTTTTTTTTAATTTCAAGCAAAGCTTCTTCGAATGATTTTCATTCTTCGAGCTTTACGTAGCTCTACATTACTATGACTTTTGTGCACGCTTATTATTATTACTATTATTATATTATTATTATTACTATTATTATTATTATTAATTAATAGATTTATTAATTAATTCATAATATATATGTATAACTCGTCTCATTATAATTGAAAATATCAAATGTGTGTTCCAAGTGCGTCAGAACGAGAACATATAATAATTTTCTATTATCTTCTTATTTGCTATTGTATCGTGTTAAAAAGGCTGTCGAACATTCTGCTGATTATGAAGCATTTACATAATTTAACAATCGTGTAACGTCGATCGTTCTATTAATAAATATTAACTATTGTTGTCGATCGTTACCGAATATTGTTTCTATGTGCATATGTATTTTTCACACAAATCATTTTCTTTCTTTTTTTTTCTTACATTGTATCATCGATTATTCTCCTTCCATTGTCTTTCTTTCTTTCTTTCTCTCTATCTATCTACAGTTTAATTCTTTGATTAAAAGATAAAATCGATTAAATTATATCAACTGTGTGTGTTCGAATTATCCTAGGCTCAGGCAAGTCTCGCGGAATCCAGTAGAAAATTGGACTTACTTAGATTATCTCTTGAACTTAGAAGGCAAGAATTACCACCAGACAGTGGTACCGCTGCCCAATTAAAGAGAGAACTAGCCAGTGTACAGTCGGCAAGTCCTGTTTCTGTTACTTACACATCCTTACAACCATTTCGTGGTCCATTAGAAGGCAGGGCTACCGTACCTGCATCTGTTTCTAGATGTGCTGCAGTCACTGGCCAATTGGAGGTAAACACTTACGTTATTTTATCAAATTATTTAATTGATGGTTATTAATTAGGTCTATGATTTATTTGAAAATATATCAGTGATTATAACAATGAATAAAATATATCTGATAAAATATAACAATGGAATCAAAAAGTTGAAATAATTCTTCATTTTATATATGTGATTTTTATTTTATAAAAATAATAATTTTAATTATATTAGTAAATCTGTATGCTTATATTTTTAGGTAAGATTAATGGGATGCCAAGATTTAGCGGAAGAAGTTCCTGGACGTACGAGAAGAGAACACCCTGCCAGTCCTGATTTACGTAGCTTTGTCAAAGGTGTAACAGGACGTAGTTCGAGTAAATCTTATAGTGTTAAAGACGAGACGAGTAGTAAGTTAAAATTCATTTTCTATTTTATTTATACAATTGTTTGATATTTAATTGATTGTTATTAATTCTCGTTATATGAATTGCAGACGATATTATGGCAGTTATAAAACTTGATAATCAAACCGTAGCACAAACTAGTTGGAGACCGTGTTCCCAGCAGGCTTGGGACCAAAGGTATATTATTATATTGTTATATAATCATCTTAACTCTTTGAAGCATATTAGAGTTAATTGTGACCTCCTTTTTTAATACCTAAATATGCATAGTAGAATATTTTTTTATACTGCCTTGAGAAAATTAAAATTACTTGAAATACAACGGTTTACAACAGCACGGAGAGACTATTTATGTAACTCTCTATTATTAAATACTTAAATAACTTTTTATTTTATTTTTATTCATTTTATGTAATAGAAATTCCCTAGTAATTATAAGAATAAAATTTCTGTGCAATCCGTTCTTTTTTATTTTTTATAATTCCGTGCTTCAAAAAATTAAGTAACGTATTATTAACTGATCACAAATCTCATTATTAAAATATAAAATTATACAAATATCGTTATTATTTTTATTTTGTTTGATAACATTTGAATATTAATCACTCTTGTATTATTTTATAATTTTTATAATTTTTATTATTTTAATTCAATTATTAATATAGCCATTCTGAAATTCATTAAGTTTTTGTATATAATAACAGTAATATATTAAGAAAAAATATTCTCCTTTGATATTAGATGTAAAATATAAAATTCTATATTGTTTATAGATTTTCTATCGAACTAGATAAGTCAAGGGAACTTGAAATAGGCATTTATTGGAAAGATTGGAGATCATTGTGTGCAGTGAAATTCTTACGTTTAGAAGAATTTATTGACGATGTGAGACACGGAATGGCATTACAGTTGGAGCCTCAAGGATTATTATTTGCTGAAATTAAATTCTTAAATCCAATGATATCAAGGAAACCTAAATTGCAACGTCAACGTAAAATATTTAAACAACAAGTTAAAAATTTCCCACGGGCTAACCAAATGAATATCAATGTTGCTACATGGGGTAGACTTCTTAAACGTTCTGCACCATCTTTGCATAATACAAGAAATTCTGAAAGTCCACCATCAGGTATGTATTCATCATTTTTAATAATTATAATAGCATGTAATCCTTATGATAAAAACAGAGAATCAGAATTGATCATTTTAGGACCACAACCATTACAAATTGTTTTTGATACCTCAATAGAAGATAAGCCTGAAACACCTGGAGAATTACCGGATCCTGAAAAGGGTGGCTTAGGTGGTGCTCGACCATTAGGAATGGCAACTTCAACTAGTAGTCCAGTTTTACCACGTCCACCTGAACATCCACCTCCACCACCACCAACGGTTACTAAGAAACCTTCTCTGCCAGCACCACCACCACCACCAAAATTAGATCAGGAGGTGAATTATACATAATTTATAAATATATATTTTTATTTTTAGATTATTTATAATATAAAATAAGTATTATCGCGCAACTATTTACTTATTTATTTTTTATTTATTAGTTAATATATACATATGGAAATATATATACACGGTGCCCTGGGGTTTATCAATCAAGCTGCAAAAGCATATTATACAAGTGGGAATAAGAAAAGAATGTTATTTGAAGTTCGGTTAGAGAAACGGTTTATTAAAGTTATAAATAAATAAAATTGAAATAGGTAATAGCAGATTTAACGGACTAATGCAGGTCACCATTGAAATATTATACTAAATTTCGCGTTGAAAGTTTCTTCGTTGAGTGAAATATAAATTATTGTAAACTCATATATGACTATTATGAGAATTGAATATATTCCGTCTTGTAAAAATCGTTTCGTTTATCCGTAATATCCCTTCCTATTGCATTCACATACAAATTACAAAATTCAACTTGTTTCCGGTAATCTGTTGAAAGTAATTCTTGAATAATTGAGTAATGATAAGCAAATATTTTATCGGCTTGCAATGTTCTTCAAATTGTATTTCATGATGTCTGTAGTTAAGATGATAAAGTACGTCGAATGCTTTGCATAGTAGTATTATCAACAAAGTTTAATATTCTTAAAGAGCATTGTTACTTTCCCAGGGCTGAACAAATATCATGAAATTCACTCCTAAGTCGAAACGAACCTAAATTTCGTGATTAAGAATGAATATTAATAAATACAGAGAAATATGTGGTACCTTTCTTCAAATCTTCTGTCACCTATTTCAATTTCATTTTTTATAACTTTATAATAAATCAAACTTTAAATAACATTTCTATATTTTATTTCTACTTATAGAATATACTCTTGCAGTTTGGTTGGCAAATCCTGGGATATCCTATATATCTCAATAGATGCTAATTAATTTTCAGGCTAAAATAATTAAACTATTATAGCTTCGCTTATAATTTATTTTAGAATAGATTTTATATCATCTTGGTTTTAAATGCTACAAAAAATATTTAGATAATGTACAGAGTATCCTGTTACTAATAATACAAACGAGCAGGAAGTGATTCTACGTACAAAATTAATTGTAAATCGAAAATACAGAAGAAAAAAATTTTTTCATAGAAAGTTTTATTTTTAAGGAAAATAAGTTTGAAAATTTGTTGAGTAACACGTAGCACACTTTATTGAGCTTGCAATTAAAACCCTGGAAAATTAAAACCTTGTTCGATGAGCATAAAAGTGATAATTTTTAAACTTATTTTTCTCGAAAACACAAAGCCTTATATGAATTAATTTTATTCTATATTCTCGACTTAGATTTTCATGTATTATAGAATTACACCCCCTGCTTGTGTGTACTGCTAGTTATAGGACACCCTGTATATATATATATATATATATATATATATAGAATTTTATATTTTCTATAGAAGGCAGTAGACTATTGGTTTGGGATATTGGTTGTGGGTTTAGATTTCTATTAAAAAAGAAGTATAATAGGATTATTTGATTTTAATTTAATAATAGAGTTTAATATATTTATGTATAAGGGCACATATTTTTGAACCAAGCATGCTCTTATTTAAATGCACTTTTTATTGTGTCAAATTTATTGATACAAAATATTTATATTATTTATATACTTCTTCTTATTAGTCAAAAAGTACAAATTGTATACATAAAATTAATTTATCTATATTATCGTGACAATTTATAATTGTATTTTATGTGTTATCTAATTTCTTTAATTTGTTTTTTCGTTAT
Organism: Polistes exclamans; assembly: GCA_023678865.1. NCBI lineage: Eukaryota > Metazoa > Arthropoda > Insecta > Hymenoptera > Vespidae > Polistes > Polistes exclamans. The sequence goes on from JACGWG010000057.1 coordinate 132,042, forward strand.
ATTGCTTTGTGTTAAGTCATAAAAAACTGTCAATCGTTAATTATGTTTGTTTTGTTTAAATACAGTGAAACAATATCATTTGATTTATTTTTTACAAATAATGCGTTACGTCTGCAAAAAATGATCATTCTTGAAGCTTGAAAAATTTTCAAATTTTACGTATATATATCACGTCATTATATTGTGTTCATAGATATATATTCATTATAATGTAGTTATCTTTGATTTAAAAGCACATCGCAATATTTTAAATAGGCTTTTAGAGCTAAGCAGGTAGTAATGTAGTTACAGAGTGCATTAAGGGAGTTTGATTTCCTGCACAACGAGGAGAAAGGGGGGTCTCAGGGTGCAAATTTGAGGCCCCTTGTGACAGAGCCCCGTCCTGTGCTGATTGCACCACCCTCTCCACGCACACCCTCGCCCCAACCCGTGGTCGAGTTTCCTGAAGATGAGGTATATACCTCTAGTATGAAATATTACTTTATATTATCTAAAACTTTAATATTTTCATATTAATATTATCATTTTCATCTATATTAATTGATTTACTTTTTCACGTTAAAATCATATAATAACGATTTTCTAAACGAGAAAAATGATCTTTTATAGTATCTTTTTAAATCGTTGCAATACTAACGATGATTTCATAACAAACATTCCTTTTACTTTGTTTATTGTACAAACATGTTATCGTACACGAATATCATAATTAAAAAAAAAAACAAACAAAAAATCATTTAATTCGACATCCAATAATCCCCGACGCCTGCTCACAAATATCTACTTTTAATTATTGCATGATTAATTTGCATGCTCAATTAATATTATTTATTATTTCTTTTATTATCTATCCATTTATTATTTTTTCATTATATTATCATCACATCAAACTATAATATAATCAAAGTTTATTTCGCCAGTGTCTGATTTTTGTGATATGAGAATGTTATGTATGTATGTATGTATGTATACATTATCGTTAAGTTATTTGTAGACGACATTGCATATGAGGTAATATAGCTTAACATGCTTAACTTTGCTATATTTAACGTATGTATCATATTTTTATATATTTCGGATTCATTATTTAAAATGACTATGTAAATAATGTACATATTATATCTAATCACATAACAATCACATCGATAACATTGATGACACTTGATAAGTTGTTTCATTACTCGTAAAAATGTACTGTACTTACTCTCATTAATTTTGTGTTGTAAATAATAGAAGATAAAAGTTATCTTTAATGAAAACTTCATTAAAATTTATGCGATTACAGGTTGTGTACGAACTACCAGTCAGGCCTCTGCAATATAGAGATAGCGCATATGAATCTAGAAGACATTCTCAACTCACTGGCATGACTTTGGACAACTTCAGGTTACTCTCTGTTCTTGGTCGAGGTCATTTTGGAAAAGTTATTTTGTCACAGTACAGAAATACAGGAGAATATTTTGCTATCAAAGCGTTGAAGAAAGGTGATATTATAGCGAGAGACGAGGTGGAATCACTGCTTTCCGAAAAGAGAATATTTGAAGTTGCTAATGCTACGCGTCATCCATTCCTGGTGAATTTGTTCGCTTGTTTCCAAACCGAAGTATGAACTTCTTCTTTTTTCTTTAATATTATCTCACATGTCCTATAATTGTGGAATTTAAAAAGTAATTTATATTTTATATATAGGCACACGTTTGTTTCGTAATGGAGTATGCAGCTGGTGGTGATCTTATGATGCATATACATGCAGACGTTTTTGGTGAACCACGCGCTGTATTTTATTCTGCTTGCGTTGTTTTAGGATTGCAATATTTACATGAAAGTCGGATTATATATAGGTAAATTAACAAAATAATATCTTATTATTAACATAACAGCATAGATAGATTGTTTATGGTATTAAATAAATCTTATTTTCAGAGATTTGAAATTAGATAATTTATTATTGGATACGGAAGGATATGTTAAAATAGCAGATTTTGGACTTTGTAAAGAAGGCATGGGTTACGGCGACCGAACTGGGACTTTTTGTGGAACTCCAGAATTTTTAGCACCAGAAGTTCTCACTGAGACATCATATACACGAGCTGTAGATTGGTGGGGTCTTGGAGTACTTATATTTGAGATGCTTGTTGGAGAGGTATAAAACTATAAACAATTTCAAAATTCATACAAAATTTATAATTGATATTTCATTCTTATTCTCTATGTTTATTTATATTTAGTCTCCATTCCCTGGTGATGACGAAGAAGAAGTATTTGATTCGATAGTAAATGATGAAGTTCGTTACCCAAGATTCCTTTCTTTGGAAGCTATAGCTATAATGAGAAGGGTAAGATAATTGTTCTTATTATTACAAGATTAAGATTTTATTCATTATGTATAAACATTTTTTCAAATTTATTTTATATGTATAATAGTTGCTCAGAAAAAATCCAGACAGAAGATTAGGTAGTAGTGAAAGAGATGCAGAGGATGTTAAAAAACAAGCATTCTTTAGGCACATAGCATGGGATGATTTATTATTAAGACGCGTGAAACCACCTTTCGTACCAGTTATTGTAAGTGATTTTTTGCGCATGTTTTTATACGATATACAGGGTGTTTCTAATATATACGACCCACTTCAGGAGTGGGCAAGGAACACAAAAACAATGAAAAAGTTTTATTTAAATATCTATCCTATTTAACATTGTTTCAAAGTTACATTGGCTTTTGTGTTCTAATAATCCACGACAGCTTATTTTCATAGAAGATGTTCGAAATGATCCCTTACATCTTCTTTTCACTTCTGAAATCAGTGGTGGATCAAGTCAAGTGAAGGTTCCAAGCGATAAAAATGTCGAGGCCTTCAAACTCAAATTAAAAAAAAAATTTTCAACAAAACTCTCATTAAGTTATTAACAGAAAATAAGTAAAAAAAAAAATTCATATCATAACACATTAACTAAATTTATTAAAAATACGTAATTTTTCTCAAACCCTATATAATGAAAAGAAATTCTAAGACCTCGGGGCCCATTTAGAACCCTTTGATATTTCGGGGTACTACACGACCGCTTAGACTGCTGACCGCTTAACACCACGTCGAATACACATGTTTCGACACGGTAATTTTTTTATTTTATTCAAGATTTCATAGAAATTAATTTTTCATTTTCGATGTTCCGATAAAAATTTATAATTGTTCAATGGAGCACTTTCTATTTCGAAGTATATTTTCATTAGCGGTAATGTTTAAAATACCCTAACTGTAAATTTTCATTCAATTTTTACAATTGTAAGTGTTCAAGTATTCTGGTCACCAATGGCCACCGTGGCTTCACAGAAGAAACAGTGGCCGGTCGTATATGACCAACATGGTAGTCAAAGTGTTAATCTGTCACTGTCTGAAATGCATTCCACACATTTCTAAACACCCTGTATATATTTTCTATAATTATAAAGATATATTAAAATATATATTTATTTTTTTTTTATACAGCATTCTGTGGAAGACGTTAGTAATTTTGATGAAGAATTTACATCAGAAAAGCCACAACTCACTCCGCCTAAGGATCCCAGACCTCTCAGCGATATGGAACAAAGCTTCTTCAAAGATTTCACATACATGGCTGATTGGTGCTAACTATAGTAATATGGAATTTTATGTTCTTCCAATAATAGTTCATCATTATTTGTATCCTATAATTTAGATTAAACTATGTTAAATTACATCAAGAAAAACATAGGAAAAAAGAATGAAAATTCTTATGGAAAGAAGATTGATGCATTGTGCTTTTTACTATAATTATTTTATTCTTAATAGAAATCAAAACTTCTGTAAACTTATGATTTACCATTGAATCTCGGATTTTCATCTGAATTATGTTATAGAAGAGAGAAATTTTATTTTACAATTAGTGCCAGGCATATACATGTATGGCTATATTATTCTATTTTGTTCGCATCGCGTAAGTTATTAAAATATAATCAATTATCTTGAAAACCAATATATGAACAACAACAAAATGATAGGATTCGTAGTAACATTTGTATTACATGTATATGTTAGTAAAAACATATATGTCTAAAAGGAAAAACGAAAAAAAAAATATACAAACAAAAATAACATAAAAATAAGTAACTTTTAAATTACTATCGTCAACTATGATATACATATATATAATTCGAGAGCGAGCGAGCGAGAGAGAGGGAGAGAAAGAGAATGAGAGATGTAGATAAATATTATCGAGACAAGGAATACATTTATTTGCATGTGCATTTTTAAATAATAAACAAAACTTTCCCATTAAGTGCATGAAGAATATAAGAAAGAATAGTTTACATATAAAATTATATAAGTATATTGTGTACAACAGACACGTTTAAGCACTGGTCATTTACGATGATCACATTAGAATCACATTGCACACATTTTTGAAAGTAAGGCACGTCATTTAATCACACGCAAACACTACATAATTTGTTTTGTATCATTATTATTATTATTATTATTATTATTATTATTAGTATAACTTTGTTTTATTTTCTTTTCTTTTCTTATTTTATTTTCTTACAAATGGCTATTTTCTTTAAATCGTGGCAGAATGATGATATATTTATGTTTGACAAAAAATTATCGTTTTTTAATTGTAAGATTTTATACATTGGTCGAAAATTAAATAAAAAAAAAATTTCTTACGATTATTAGCGTTAATACGATATCGAATGGAAACGACTAAATAAGCGTAATATAAATTTGTTGATCGAGAAATTAACAATCGATACTTTAAATACTAAAATAATGTGGTATCTAACGTGGCTTACTATCATTTCGATAGAGAGATGAATTTTAATTTCTTTTTTTTCTTTCGTTTATTTACGATAAAGTTGACAGCATAATTTGACGGCAAATATTACTTGTGTCTGAAAAAAAAAAATAATAAATAAATGTCACGTGTGTATTGTTTTATATAACCGTATGCTCTATTCGCTCACAATTTATTTTATTTTAACTGCATATAATCATGTTTAAGCGCATGTATATCTACGTATTTCGTATTTATGCGTTATATCTTTTACAAAGGTATCTTTCAAGGAGTAGTATTACTATGATTCTTTATTAGACCATGAAGTTAAAATTGTTCACATATTAAACAAAAAAAGAAAAGAAAAAATAATTTCAAGTCCAACTTCTAGTATGTGCATCTTCGTATCATTGTTAATCTTTATTTTTTAATGTAAATTCTTTGTACTTTTTGATAATAATAATATTAATAATAATAATAATAATAATAATAATAATAATAATTGAGAGCTAAGTGTATTACATTTTAATTTTTTGGGAAGTAATTCGTGCATTATTTTTAATATTTTTATATAACTTGTATCAACTCGTATGTCATATATTAAATAATTTTTATGGTATACGTATTACGTTAAATAATAAAATATTAATTTCACAAACGAATTTAACATACGAATAATCTGCCATTCGTCCATGGCAATTGAGAATTAATATTAAATGATACATACTCTTTAAATTTGTCATACGAAACCAGTATTTGTTGTTTTATTATTGTATACTATGAATTCTCAATATGTTGCGGTAATATTAACTCTCCTTACTATAAGTTCATTTTTGATTTACGTTAAATTTTATTTTTTTATACGCCTTCGATAAAAGATATATTAGAATTGGACTTGACAAATCTAATATACGTTTTCTTTTCTATTCGTATAAAATTGTTCGAACGAAAATTTAAATATTAACATTGCGATATCTAATGTTTATTAAAATTATCTTGTTTATTTTCACAATGTTTAAACACTCATATATATATATATATATAAATATTAAATGAAAATTAATGTATATCATTATTATTATTTTATACGAAACACGATTTTATTATATAGAATTCTGTGATATACTTCAAGATTAAACATACTTACTTTGAAACATTCTTACAGTGTAAATTTCGACATGAAAAAACTGATTTTGTAATTATGATTTTTATAAAACAACAATAACAATAGCAAAAGAAAAAAAAAGAAAACAGAACAAAACGATAAAAATTATATTCGAAAAAAAATTTATAGCAATATATAAAAAGAAAATAATAATAACCGAATGACATGTGATAGTTTCGAGTTAAATCTCGAATTTTAGATGCCTTACTGCTCTAATAAAGTAATAACTTGGTATCTATTTTATAAAGAAGTCTTGTAAATTATAATTGAACCCTGTTTGTAAGAAGGTGCTCATATACAGGGTGTTTCTAATGTGTGGATAGAGGACACTAAAATAATAAGAATAGTTCATATAAATATGTGTCTTATTTAATCTTGTTTCAAAGTAATAATAGACACTTTTATATTCCAATAATCCGCGACATTTATCTTCATAGAAAGTGCTCGAAATGATTATCTTTGGTTTGTATCCAAACTTGTTGTAATTGTTTTTGTATCATTGAATTTTGCAGTTTTTCAAAACTTCCAGGTATGCGTCGAATCTGTTAATAATTTTTTTTTCTATACATGCTCAAAGTTCTTCAATACTGGCAATGTATGTCAAATACACAATTATTTTCAAATGACTCCAGAAATAAAAATCTAATTACGCACTTGAAACTCTTTAATAAATAGAGCAAATAAAAATTAATGAGAAGAAGTAAGGAGAATTGAAGATTAAAACTGAACTGATTAAATTGAAACAACTAAATTTAATTAACAAAATGTGTAACATTAAGAAAGACAAGAAATACTCGCGAAACATAGAAGCATATAAATACAAATACAGATCGAGAATAATCATTTTTAGTACTTTCTGAGTACTTTTCTTATTGAAACAAAAATAGCTATAACTTTGGATCAAGGTCAAATATGTAGGATACATTTTTAAATGAACTTTTTTCATCGATTTTGTGCTCCTTGTTCATTTTTGAAGTTCGTTCCACAAATTTCGTAATAACGAAACACCCTGTATATCAAAACTGCGTGCTGTTGTATTATTCCAACAAAAAAATTACTACAATCTAGCGTAGTAACATTTGTAACACCCAGCGGAACCAAATTTCACGCATAATCAATAATATTATAGAAAAATATTACTTCTTATTAGAAGCACACACACAAACACACACACACACACATTTTATTATAATAACAAAAAAGTAAGTATAAAATAAAAAGTAGCGAGAAAGATCATCACAAGTTTTCTAATATATAAGTGCCATGAGCCTAACGCATACTGATATAACAATACGATCAGAATAATATAAATGCATTTTGAAATGATAAAAAAAGAATAATTAAAAAAGAAAATGTAATTCATCGTACTTTATCATATACGTACATATGACAAACAGAAATATTTTACTTTACAGATTTCGACTACCAAAGTAAATCATTTTTATCACGATAAATTGTTCGCATAATAAAAATAATAAGATCTTCTTTTTTTCATTTATACTATGATTTATAATCAACATATGAAACATTAATTAAAATGTATTATGAGCGTTAAAGGAATATTTCAATTTTTATATTTTTTAAAGAGTATGCAAAGAAAATGATTACTTGCATATTATTTCAAAAATATTGTTTGGAAGGTGTACATAATACATTTACATGTTACAGCCATGTAGATAAATTTTAATTAACGAATGAAATATTTTCAATAGCACATATGAGTTCGGGGTACTTATTTTTATATATATACATATAAATATATAAGTACGTAAATAGTGCTACTAAGATATAAAGTAGTAATTTTTTTATTAATACGTTTGCTATGATTTACGATTATGTGTTATAACAAATAAAAATGTAGTATGTGCCTCGTATTTTGTAGAATTTAGAATGTCTTAAAGAACTATTATCATAAAATAAGATATACACACGTATAAAGATTTCTAAACATTTATTTATTTGATACATATATTTACAGTGGCAGCTTACTACATATCACCATTAATACATTACATAATTCTTAGTGATATTCTCTTCAAATTTATGATCATATATATATATATATATATATATATATACTTATATATATAAACATTACACGATTCAAGAATAAATTTTTGAATAATGTATCTTTTGTGTTGTTTATTTAACATTTCATTTATAATCAATGACTAGTCTTGCCTTATTGAAAAAATTAAAAAAACTATTTCCCATTGGATTATCGAAGTTAAGCAACGATGGACATAGGATTGGTATTTAATTAGATGATTACTTTGGAAAACTTTGTGCAAAGATGTAAGAATTCCCTCAAACCCATAAAAAAGGGAAAGTAGTAAAAAAAATACATCTTATTTATATTGTAATATATAAATTAAACAAAAATTGGTCTATCACAGATAGATGATACTAATAGCGAACACATTACAGAAGTTTAATTCAATTAAGTTGTTGAATAATTTCTGTCATATTTTAAAATTAATTTAAATCACCATAATAATTTTGCAAAGTAATTTACTTATTTAATAATTTATTGATTATTACTACCATCAATTTATTTTCATCTTGTCGATTTTCAATGAAAAAATTTTCTACTTTTTTTATGCAAGAAATCAGACACTATATTGAAAAGAAATATGACACAAATTATGGAAGACCATATATTTATATTTAACTCTTTTGATATGACTATGTTATTCGCGAATATGCTTTCGCTGTATAAATATTTGCATTATGAATAAGATAATACTATACGAGCCAGTCACAACATAAATATACATTTTATTACAAAGTAGATAAAAGATAGGATATTATAATGTAATGCATTCTAAGATATTCAGATCTTAAAAATTGTAAACCGAAGCAAAATATCAATAATGTTGGATGACTATGGTTACTGTTTACTAACAGTAACCATATGATTTTAGGTGACTAAAATCACCATTAGTATACAGCGAAGACATGACATTGAATAATTGTAATTACTGTTAATATACAGTGAGCATATAATGTTGGGTGACTATATTCACTGGTAGTATGTCATGAGTGTCAAACATAACTATAGTCACCAGTAGAGTATCGAAAGATTTAAATAGATATATACATATTAAAATATAAAGAAATTACTTAAGTATTTCAAATTATACTTCTATTACAGATGAAGTTTCATCAATCGGTTCATCATTTTTAATTTCGCTATTATCTGTCATTTGAAGATCAATGCTTTTATTTTCTGTGTTTATAGATTTTGCTAATTCGTATAAATTAGTTGTATTTTTCTTGATATTTTTTTCCAATGCTATTCTTTTCTCTTCTTTTTCTCTTAATAGTTTTCTCATTGCTGGAGACACCGGTTTTACAAGACCATTACTAACACTATAAGAGACGCTAGTACTGTCCGGAGATTTAAATACAAATGTTATTCTGAAATCATATAATTCTGTTATTCGGTACAAATTCAGATTTATCTTATCATTGTAATAGAAATTTATAATTTTCAATGAACATTTAGAAAAAGTGTATGTAAAAAAATATCTATTTTTACCGTTCTGTTTCTAATTTCTGCTGTATTTTTTCAATTAGATCTATGGTTAATGAATATGATATAGGCCATGGTACATAAATTTCAAGATTTGAATTTTTACTTCTCTTAGTTTCTAAATAAAGTAAATCTAAATCCTGATTATATTTATAATCCACGTACCAAAATCTCTTAGCTATAAAAATATATTCTCAATCGCATTAAAATATTTAATGAAATTAATAATCGTATATTTTTATTCTTACCTTCGCATAATTGTATATATACATAAAATGCATTTGAAATTTTTATAGGGTCAACGCAACCTAATTTTTCCATATGATAATACTAACAAGAAAAGAATAGAGAAAATATTAAATATTTATGTAAAAATATATATATAATTATATATTAAGAATGAATTTGATAAATTAATACGCAAACTTACACTAGGATGAATTAGATCTTGCATATTTAAAATTTTTTAAATTTTATTAAAGAGAGATAATATATATATATGTAAATGTTATATTATTTTACTTCTACTTTTTTGAGGTTATCCACATATCAATGAACACAAAATATTTAATAAATTAAATAAATTTAACAATAAGTATAAAATATTATATTATATTAATATCCACACACACAAATAAAAGTAATGTGATTGATCGAATATGTATAACTGTTTTTTTTATTATTGTTTATTATTTAAATTTTTGAAGTTCAATAATAACAAAGAATACAGAAGTATATAAAAGCTCACAAGTTCCCTTCTTTATCTACCTAGTTTCATTTTAGTTACTACCAGTACCACCAGTAAGCGATCGTTGGTAACTAATGCGATGACGGTACAGTACTATCAAAGAATACAGTTTTCTTGGAAAATATATGGTAATATGTATATGATACATTCTTTGATAGTAAAATTTGATAGTAGAATTTTAAATAATTAAATAATTAATAAATATAATAATATAATAATATGTTAATTGTATAAACATGTGTGCGCCTTCAGAAATGTATTTATAAATATATTTTAAAAAGTATTCATTTAAGGCGTTCAAATAGAAGAAAATCTAATAGGTTTGTTGTTAAATCCAACGATGATCACCTGTAACAAGAAGAAAACTATATTAATCATACAATCAAGTGATACAATAGCCTGAAATATAAATCGTCCAATTCGCAGATGCACTTTTCAATTGAATTCTCTATTTACTTTTATCAAATCTCTATTAACCGATGCAAGGAAAATTAATTTTAAACGTGTGATTTTACATTTACAAAAAAAAATATATATGTATATAAAAGAAAAAGAAAAGTACAAATATTAAGTTACTAAAAATAATAAAATCTATTAATTATTATAAAATATTTTTAAACTGTATTGTACACACAGAAAAAAAAATTACAAATTTAATAAAATACGACGGCATCTTAAAGACGAAACAAGAAAAGAGAAATTACTGTAATATTTACCGAATGTTATTTAAGCTTGAAAATTTAATAATACAAAAATTGTAATATTTCTGACTCATATGCATCTTTTTGACGATTTTGATGGACACAAATTTGGTGTCCCAAGGAAATGGAATGGTCCATCATCTCCAATTACAATTACAAATTATTGACGAGCAAGAAGGTAAAATAATAAAATATAAAGTATGACTAGAGAGCTATTCTCGAAAAGTTCGAACTTGCTGTTGAACCTTTGAAAATAACTCAATAGTCTATGTAGTTGCCCTCTTCAGCCACAAAAGTGGGAGCCTCTTCGACAATTAGCCTCTTTTTTCTTCATGTTCTAAACTCTGCTGTAAGGCTTTTTCTAAGCGCATTTTATAATACAAATTGTACAGTTACATTAACTTGAATGCCTCAAGAGATATTTGATCTAATCGATGAACCTATTATTAACACTTTACATTTAAAAATTTAAATAATATCAAGTAAAAAAAAGACTTTGTCAAACATCTTATGGTCTTACTTTTTTACTCGATCACTTTTATCTTTTATCTTTACTTTATTTTGTATTTAACCCATTTGCATCAATGCGCGGAATAATCCGCGGGTCGCGACAGTCGACTATCACCAAGCGCGGAATAATCCGCGAGCCGCGACTGTCAGCTATCACCAAGCGCGGAGTAATCCGCGAGCCTATATACGTTGTTTATTCTTACCAGTTGCAAAATATCCTTCAGTTGCATCAGACCACGTTCAATCGCTTGTGAGAGCCTTTCAGTTCTTTGAGTTTATATACATCAGTGTATTCTAAAAAAGTTTTACTTTTTCTATGAAAACCTTTCAAACTGCCACTATCAGTAAGTGTTGCCAATCTATATTTAAATTTAAAAAATCCAAGTTTGGAAAGCAATCTTATTTTATAATATAATCTAAAATTTAGTATGCCCCAATGGATATTGAGTATCCTGATTCGGAATCAAGTAATGAAGTACGACGTCCTAGAAAACGTTGCCGGAGGATTTCGTCAAGTTCTGATAGCGAAAATGAACAGTGCAATAATTTTATAAATGAAGAGTACGTGTGGAAAGCCGAAAATCATACTCCGATTATACATCGTTTTACAAGTGAAGGTGGTGCAACTATAAATACACGGGGTTTGTCAAGAGGGGAGGTTTTTGAACTATTTTTTAACACTGAATTAATTACAAAAATAATTGCGGAAACAAATAAGTATGGCACAAGCGACACAGACTTCATACCTATTGAAGGGGACGAATTAAAAGTATTTATTGCTGTAAATATTTTGATGAGTCTAATTTCCAAGCCCACGGTTCAAAGCTATTGGTCAACAGATAAAAGTATAGAAACTCCGTATTTTAAGAATGTCATGAGCCGTGACCGATTTATTTCTATCTCAAAAAATTTACACTTTTCCAGTACAAATAATCCTAATGACCCACTGTCTAAAATTCGGGAAGTTATGGAAATTGTAAAGAAAACTTTCATTCGCATATATGTCCCAAATAAAAACATTTCCATTGATGAATCACTAATGGCATGTAGAAGTCGTTTACATTACATACAATTTATTCGAACAAAACGTACGAGATTCGGTATCAAATTTTATAAAGTCTGTGATTCACAATCACGATACATACATAATTTCAATATATATATAGGAAAAGATAAAACTGCTACAGGATCTGCTGGCAGGAATGTTGTATTCAATTTGTTAAAAGAGAGTCAATTATTGCACAAGGGGTATTGCTTATTCATTGATAACTGGTACAGTTCACCAAAATTATTCCGAGAATTATATAAAATGAAAACAAATGTATGTGGAACAGTGAGAATAAATAGGAAAGAAATGCCTCGAGAATTAAAATCACACGTATTACAACAAGGGGAAGCTACTATATTTACTACAAAAGAGATGGCGGCGATAAAATGGAAGGACAAGAAAGATGTCGTTATGCTTACTACCATGCACGATTTAAGTTTTGTTGAAGCAGGAAAACAAAATCGATATACTGGACAAAAGACTTTAAATCCAACCGCAGTAGTAGATTATAATCAATATATGGGTGGAGTTGATGTTGGCGACCAAATGTTAAGCAAATTTCATACTGTTCGACGATGTAAAAAAGCCTATAAAAAAATGTTTTTTTATTTTATTGATATGATGTTGCTGAATACTTATGTAATTTTTAAAAATCAGAAGAAAGATCGAGCCTTTCATGTGTTTAAACAATTATTAGCCGAAGAAATTATAGATAAATATTTGCCCAACATTAATGTAGATAAGGCATCCGTCAATGATTCCTTTACGAGATTTACCGGGAGACATTTTCCTGTACGGATACCTGCAACTCCAGCAAAAGGAAATAAAACTTCAAAACGATGCGTTCTATGCCTAAGTAAGTCGATTCGAAGGGAGACAGTCTTTAAATGCCACATTTGTGATAAAGCACTATGCATTGACCATTTTAAAGAATTCCACGAACGTTAATTTATTTTAACTAAAATAAGTTTATTTCATTTATAAAAAAATATTTGTTTTTCCTTTTGTGTAAAAAAATGTAAAATGCAATATAACACTGTATATCAATCGTTTAAAAAGTACATTCTTACCCATCTACATCAAAGCGCGGAATAATCCGTGGGTCGCGACAGTCGACTATCACCAAGCGCGGAATAATCCGCGAGCTGCGATGTCCGTTACAGCACATACGACCGACCGCGTGTGGTGATACGCGTCAGTCGTTTGTTGAACGTCGCTGATGTTTCGATGCGGGAGCTTAAGTAGAGCGATGATGCAAATGGGTTAATCTAAAGAGCAAAGCGTTAATATACTTAATATGTAGTAAGTATCCAACGTATTCAGCTATCTTCACTTTTTTGAAAAAAAATTAATTTTTAAGAAAACACAAAGACTATTGAATCGTTCGATACTAATTTATATCTCGCGGTACAGAGTGTCAGCAATATATGGAAAAAATAAAAGAAATATTTAAATGATAAATGAATCTAAAGGTTGCTGAAACATTGTATAATATCCGGAAAAGAAATTGTCCACTCCTGAGTGGAAATTACAATCGCGCGACTTCTCCGGTCTCTACCTACTTACAAATTAAATAAACATTCACACCTAAGTATGCTACCTGCTTGTCTATTACCCATATTTAAAAAGATCAAACATACATACATACCCACCCACTCACTCCACGATTCTCTCACATACCACCAGGGTACAAAAGCCTAAACTAGAGAGCATGCTCCGGGGCACCTCCGACACCCTAGTTCAACCACGTTTTCTAAACTTATGGGAGTACGTACCAATGCTGTAATCGGCTGCCAAGGCTAATGATTATTGCAAATATGACTAAGTCCAAAATACTAGTACATACTAGTATATATGCATACTAGTACTATATTCTTTGATAGTATTGTACCGTCGCCGCGTTAAGTACCTACTATTGCCCACTTGTGGTCTTGGTAGTAACAAAAGTGAAACTGGGTAGATAAAAAAGGGGACTTGTGAGCTTTTATGTACTGTTTATTCTTTAATATTCATGTAGAAAACTTATAATGTGATATCGACAGAGTTGTTTTTTTTTTTTGTAAAGAATTCCAGCAATCGATAAGGCAGAAATCTGTATATACGTATATATGATATACAATTCCAGCAATCGATAAGGCAGAAATCTGTATATACGTATATATGATATACCACAGTAAAGTTGGCATAGAACCTCACTAGCAGACAAAAATAAATAAGTATTCTTAACTGCTCACTAATTCCTTAATGAAAATCCATAATTGCTCGTTTTATTAATTAATTATATAATTAGTTATAATTAATTGAAAATACAAAAATGTTTTTTCCTATTTCTAAGCAAAGCAATGAAGTTTGCAACAGCAGAAAAAAATGAATAAGTGCTTTTAATTGCTCACTCATTCCTCAATCAAAATCCATAACTGCTTACTCCTTAATAATTAATTATTTAATTACTTATTAATAATTGAAAATACAAAAACGTTTTTTCTCAATTCTAAGCAAAGCAATGAAGTTTTCTATTGTTTTTTCTTTTCAATCAATTGCTGACTTTTTGTTTGCCCGGCTCCTCAATTTTATTTTATCAAATATTTTTTATTTATCGTTAATTAGTTGAAAATAATTATTACAGTTTGAATAATTATGAAATGGCGACGTCATGAGTGGGAGATATGTTATACGCATGCGCAATTTGCAAAAAAATAAAAATAAAGTTAGTATACCTGTAGGGGATTTATTTAAAGTTGATTTCCAAAGTAACAATCTATAGGATAGTTGAAAGTAATAGGGTAATCGTTTAAAATGTATAAACAATATAGATAAATATTTTGTAAATAATAATTTTTCTTTCAAATTGGGAGCGGATGACGCTTTTAGTCGCCATTTAAGTTATCGCTTAACTATTCTTTAAAAATATTATTTTTTCCACTTTTATTACTCAAATTTTTCTATATATGTAGATACTAATAATAGACTAAGGAATGTTTTCCCAATTATGTGCTTTATCATTTCTTTTTTTATGCGTGTATTTATACTTATTCATTATTCGGCCGATACTTATCGAAACCAGTATCTGAGCCTCGAAATAAGCACTTTGTGTATTGTTCGATTATTGCTCTACAAAGGGAAATCTATCCTCAAAATATATTCTCTTTTTTATATATTCCAAAAATATTTAACTAGGATTTTAGGAAATTTTGGAATGGAATATTACTCAGTATTTGCTTTGCTACTGAAATCGAAACATTCTTTTCGAAACTTCCAACGATATAAGAACAGATCTCGTCTAAAAAGTACAATTTATAGAAATTTATTCAATAATTTCTTATTTGTGAATAATAAAAATTAAGTGTCATATTTTTCTAAAAATCCTCAAAATGGAGGAAGAATTTTTTTCGGAAATATATGAAGATTCATTGTCAGATCTGGCTATAGAACTCATATATGTATAGGAGCTGCAAAGTTCTATTTCATATTGAAAAGTGTTTTCAATGATACCATAAAAAAAAAAAATATTAACTTTTATAATTTGTTATTTGAAGATTTGTGATATAATGTATAATTTTTAATCCTAATATTTACTGTTACAATATACATACATCAACACTGAAATTTGAAAATTATTGACAAATATTTTTATAATTTTAATAAATAATAGAAATATGTGTAGAAAGAAGTATAATTGCAAGCCCTCATTTTTGTGTATAAACAAGTCCTATGTTCCCTTCATTAAAATTTAATACTGAAATATTAAGCAAATAACACGTGGTGATTTAGACTGGGAGATTCTGAGAACCTTTGGACGTACTCCCACACTAAGGCATCACTTATATTTAGAAGAAAGACGGTTGATGACCAATCATGGATCGGAAAAGGACTAGGACCGCCCTGCGTTTCCTTTTTCCTTCCAAAGGAGGCATGATAGTGATAAGAAACTATAAAATCGTCATTCATACGAAAATATTCTAAAATTCTTTAGAACTGGTAACATCCTAAGCAACGAAGAGCAACATAGGCTTCCCTCTCCATTTCAATCACGTCATAGTTCTTCCTCAAAATACATCATATTTATTCTTATGCAACGAATAAGGAACGCTCACGACCAATAGGGCACGCTTTTTCCTTCCGTAACGCCTACTTTGGGAGGACTCACCATTTCCCACTCCACGAAATTCGTAAACGATCACGCATATAATAGGGCATCATGTTTCTTACTTTTTTACTATCAATCTGCGACACCATCTTGGAATTTTCCGATTAATGCTGCATTATTCGACTAATTTCCTCTGACCATTTTACTAAGGGAATTCGTTATCAAATATTTATAAGTGAATTATTATTAGATTATATTATCAAATCTTTTTAAAATATCACATTTATGAGGCCTTGAAATTATTGTTAAACATATAAATTACATTTACATAAAAAAAGTTAAAATATTACTTAAAAAAATCACATATCAGCGGAAATTTCTAGTTCATCGACTGAAGGAACGTGTCAAAAGAAACATTACTCTGAAATTATATTACCGTAGCAGCGCTGGCAAAGAACTTAAAAAGCAGAAAAAAATGAATATGTGCTCTTAATTGCTCTATAAAATCTCAATTAAAATCTATAATTGCTCACTTTAATAATAAATTATTCGATTAGTTAATAAAAATTGAAAAAACAAAAACGTTTTTCCTCATTTCTAAGCAAAGCAATGAATTTTTCTATTGTTTTTTCTTTTCAATCAATTGCTGACTTTTTGTTTGTCCGGCTCCTCAATTTTTAAGACGTGTTACAAAATAAAATTTTGTATGTTGACCTTCTCGTCTTTTAGTCTCTATTAATTTCTCCTCCGGGTTTTTGATTTTAATACACCGTATTGAGTAATCCGCTCGTGTCTAAATTTACTTCGTGAGCTATTTCCTTTAAATGTGTTTTTCTGTATAAAAATTGTTCTGTTTAAATACATAATTGATCCTAATGTGTTTATTTTTCTCTTTTTAATGGTAATATTTTATCTTATGTAGTTAAAATACAAATCCTAATATCCTAATTGAAAAAGGAAGCATATTGTTTTTAAATTTATTTTTTGTATGTAAACTTAATTATTACAATTACTTCATTAATGACATAGTATCGACAAATAGTAGAAACATTATCGCTTGTTAAATCTCAAAAAAATAGGTTCCGCTGGTTCCAAATGTATGCTGAATTTTAGGTTAACACTTTCTACTGAAACAGCATCGTCTATTTGAACGGCAAATTTTCTTAACACAGTAGCAGCAATAACCTTCATTTCGATCATTGCAAATTTGTTTCCTGAAAAACGATATTCAATAAAAATGTACTTAGTTGATCAACTGTTTAGAATATTATTTCAAGAATGAATAAACATGTGCTTTTACCTATGCATCCTCTTTTCCCAGAACTGAATGGTAAGAAACATTTTTGGTTGTAATTTCCAGGCAAAAACCTATCAGGATTAAATCTTAAAGGCTCTGACCAATATTTTTCTTTTCGATGCAGAGTAAACATTGAAAAAAATACAGAGCAGTTTTTTGGTATTACAAGATTTTCATCCACTTGATAAGATAAATAAATACATATTATTCTTACATAAGACATTAATGTCAATCGAAAAAATAATGTACAAAAAATATTTTATCATGTGTAAGAGTACCTTTTGTATCGCTACATAGTGTTCGTCCAATAAATGGAATAGAAGGAAATAAACGTAAAGTTTCCTTTATTACTCTTTCCAAATATTTCATTTTGTTGATATCTTCCAGTGTAATAGGAACATCATTAGCATCACTTGAGCCGTAAATATCGTACAACTCTTCGTATGCTTGTTGCTACAATTAGAAAAGTCGAATACATAATACAAGTTTAGTACATACATATATTTGATTTTGAAAAGATAATGACAAATAAGGTAATGTTTAATTGTTATCTGTACGTACTTGAATGTCCGGAAACGAGGCCAGCATTAAAAATAAGAATGTCAGTGTACCAGCAGTAGTTTCACTTCCCTAAAAAGTAATACAAATTGGTTTTTTACCTTTAATGAATAAAAAGCAATTGTCTTTAATATTAAATAGACTACACTTACTGCTAAAATTATTGTATTGATTTCATCTCGAATATCTTGCTCCGAAATTTCTCCGTTCTCGTTAAGTGATATGAAAAGCACGTCGAGAAAAGAACTTTTGTTTTTACCTTTATTATCAGAAGTATATAATATATCATTTAGTATTGTTATAAAAGTATACTATCTATAAACTTATTCATAATAGAATTTTTTATAAAATTGTTATTCTTACTTTTATCTAGTCCTTTTGATTCTTGAAGAATTTTACCTTCTTTTATTGTTTTCCTTTTTTTTGTTACAATCTTGACGAATGAAAGATATATATATATGTGTGTGAGAAAAATATATTGTTATATTAGCAATCATATATTTGTGAAAGAAAATAACAATTTAACATAAAAATGATCTTTTTACGTATACCTCGCTTGTCAATTTATTAAGAATTTGTTGAAGTGTCTTTATTCTCTTTCCCAGAGATGAATTGTTAAATATAACGTCAGAATGAAACCATATATTGAGAATTCTTTGCATAATTAAGTCTATCCCTCTAATTAAGAATAAAAATAAAAAAGTAATAAAATATGAAGTAACATATTAAAATATATATAAGTATATAAATATTCTGTTAATTATTACTCAATAATATATTCCTGAAGTTTTAATTCCAAATTGTTCTGCAAATCTAAATCAATTTCCAAAAGGCTATCTGTCAGTACAAAAAGAAAATATTTATTTAATAAATTTCAATCCACACAAACTTATTTTTTAGTCCATTCATATTTTTTTTACTTTTTAGAATTTCCAAATCTCACCAAATATTATGTCCAATGTACATAAACGTACGTAATAATTGAAATTTAGGTTTTTTCCGTTATTAGTTTCTAAACTATTAATTAGTCTGTTTGAATATTTTACTATTGAGTCCACATAAGTTGAAATCATTTGTATTTTGAATATTGGATTTAAGATTTTTCGATGAATTTTCCATATTGACACTTTAAATA